>JAFEMH010002014.1:255000-389263 GCA_022495995.1 Adenophora triphylla var. japonica | reverse complement strand
CATCAACGAACTTCTTTCGTTTATGAAAAGCTAGAAGAGCTTCGCGTGACCTGGTTGCAATGCCACAGTATCCTTCCCCCAAGTCAACGTAGTAATAAGGTTTTCGTACGTCGAAGAAGTCGGCAACGAATTCAACAACATCAATGCCTTGTCCTCCTCCTCGAACATTACCTCCACCCTAACCAAATCGTTGAGAATTTGATTAAACGTGTGGATATGAGATTCAAGGTCTGAACCCTCTGCCATCTTAAGCCCATACAGCCGTTGCTTAAGATGCAACTTGTCCGACAATGATTTCGACATATACCTAGCCTCCAAAATCTCCCAAACCTTCGTCGGTGATTCTTCATCAATCACATGATACACCACCTCATCCGCAAGGCACTGCCGTATTGAGGATACGGCCCGTTCTTGCAACTCCTTCCATGGACCTTCTTCGATATCAGCGGGTTTAGTTGAATGTCGAAGAACCTTTCCCAAGCCTGATTGAACCAGAAAATCCTTCACCCTCCTTTGCCACAATGCAAAGTTTCCATGCCTATCGAATTTCTGAACATCGGACTTCACGATGATAGAATTAACCCCAGCCATCGTAGCCGTGCTCTGATACCAGTTGTTGTGCAATCGCAGCGGAAACTATGAACAATAACTAAGAACACACACAAACAAGCAATTGAGAAATCGAAAGAGAAAGAGATGTAATTGGGTTTTTGAACTTTGCCTCTGTATTATTATGTGTTATGTCTTACTCCAGTTACATAGGATTACAAACTCTATATATAGCTACAAACACTAGCCTACTAAGACCAAATAAATACGTAGAACCCGTCAGCCCAAAACCCTCCTGACGCCGCGAGGCGCCCGCCTCAAGGAAACCCAGGAGCCCGCCTGGGATGTCGCCAAGCCACGGCCAACCTTCTGCCTATGATGCGCCCGCCTCAGCCAGGCCATGCGGACGCCTCAAAGCAACCATCCAAGACCCCCAGCTTCGGCCACCCAGGCGCTCGCCCCAGCAACGCCATGCGGCCGCCTCAAGGCTCCCACCATACGGCCCCAAATGCCGCCACTGTGCGTCCGCCGACCCAAAGTGAGGCACCCGCCTCGGCCGTAACACGAGCCATCATCAACCTACAAGGTTCCCTCTAGGGCATTCCGAGGCCCTCGTGGTACTCCGAAGCCCCCGCCGAGCGCTCCCGAGACGCCCGAGCCGCCCGAGGCACTCCCGAGGCATTTCGAAGCCCTGCCGGTCCATCCCAAAGCCTTTCCGGTCCATCCCGAGGAATTCCAGCCCATCTCGAGGTATCCCGAGCCATTCCGAGGCATCCCGGTCCATTCTGACGCACGCCGGAACTCTGCCCAAGCACAACCGACGATCCCGAGGCACGCTGAATCTCTGCCCGAGTACATACAACACTCCCGAGGCACGCTGAACCTCTGCCCGAGAACACACATGACACTCCCGAGGCACGCCGAAACTCTGTCCGTAGACACCGGCACATTTCCGAAGCAATCTCGATCCGTCCCGGAGCACTATTCACACTCAAACACTATTCCCAAGCGAAAGACAGACACGAACCAACATTGGTAAGGTTTCCTTTCATTACTATTTCAATACATTTTAATACATAGTATACAATCTAGACATCATATACAGCATGCATTTTTAAAAAGCACATACACACACATAACTTTTAAAGAAAGAGGGGTACCGAAAGACTCATTTTTACGAGGCGACTTGGGTGAGCTCTTCTATTCTCTTCCCGAGGCGTAACCTGACCTCTGAACTCAAAATCTCATCACACAACAACAGTTTTTTAAACTAAGCATTTTTTCAATGTTTTGAGCTAAATCAAAACGGCATGGCGACTCTACGAACGAAAACGCAGCGAGACACCTACCGACGATGCGAGATGTCGGGGCCCGCACGTGAGCCGAATCCGGGTAATTTCAATGATATCAAGAAGATTTAGGTTTTTTTTGTGAGAGAGTTTGAATGATAGAGAGATACGATGGGAAGAGATAAGAGAGAGGAAGATAATGAATATGGTGGCTGTAAACTGAACCTTTATGCTACTGGAAACTGAAGCTCATCTGCTGGAAAGAGGAAATGCCAGCTAAAACTCGCTACACCATGTAGAGAGTTTCATTAAAGGTGAAATCGCTACATGGTGTAGCGATTTTAGGTAGAGTTTGTCCAGTCCACTTTATTCAATTCATTCAATTCAAGTTTCTTATTTTCATTTTTTTTATGTTACCCACGAAGGTATTTTGAGCAATAAATATAGGTTAATTTAGTTATCCTAATGAATATCTAAAAACTGTTATTTGTAGTACATATAATGGTGTATCAATAACAAGTTTTAAATTTTCATTTGGATAATTAAATTAACTTCAAATTATTGCTCAAAATACTTTCGTGCTAACATAAAAAAAAGATAGGACCCTTGAAGTGGGACGGAGGTAGTAATATTTTCAACGTCAACTCTTCTTCATGAATTATTATGTTTTTGTTTATAATTTTTTTTTTTTTGATTTACATGTGTTGCTGAATTATTTTTTGTTTAAAAACTTTTTTTTACATGTGTTAAAAAAATGATGAAAGGAAAAATTGCAACGAAATCAAACACAAATTGTACCAAATAATTTTAAAAAACTAAAATAACATCAAAATAAATATAATCAAGTTAGTGACCACATCCTGGTCACATAGAAAATCTTACATTAATTAATTCAAACATTTAGGAAATTCAAGTAACCAAATGAGCTTAGCTTTCACTTAACTTCATTATTCTTAGGAAATACCTGCAAAACAAATGAGATTAACATCATTTACTATATGATTTCAACAATTCAGCAAAAATAAGAAAATATTTACCTTGAAGACATTAGTGAGTGTGATGTTAAGATAACGTGCTGATCGTGATGCGTTGGGGGCAAAAACAACAACCTAAATATTTCAAAACAAACAATTAGATGGAAGTATTAATGATGATTTCAAAGTGTACTGACTTCCAGTATTTAATATATCATACCTTCTGAAGTATTAGAACAGAACCGACATATATATCATTTGCAAATTCACTCTCAGTTAACACTTTCCGATGAATGGAAGCATCTATGGTATCCGTAGGATCCTAATAATTTTATCCCAGTTAGTAACTCAAAACACATTTTACCCATGATAGAAAGCATACTAAGCTCATATCCTAACCTTTAAAGTCACCCAGATATCACCAAGACCATTTGGTGTGCAAGACTTGATAACGGCAACAACCTAATATAATAAACATAAATGTAAAAAATCAATTATCTTTATACACACATTTAACTATAATTAATCTTGATATTATACATGATCCACCCTGTCAATATTATGGCATTTCTTCTTGATAGAGCTCAACGGATAATATGTACCGGCTTCAGTGAGAAATTCCATTGCAGAGAGCCAAGGACCGTATTGGAAAGCTTCATCCTTCACCGGATCTTCAATCGCTCTCCGTATATACTCTTGGGTTGCGATCGGGGTTTCTTGCGAAAATAAGCTCTGACGGTCGAGAATTTTCTGGCGCATGGCGGACTCTACGGCACCGGTCAAACCAGGAATAACACGCGATGAAGAGGAGGATTGAGAAGATTGAGGGGTGGAGGATTCAACGGAGGAATTGGTACGGCGGTAAAAAAAACGGAGCTCTCTTGGATCCATTTTTTGTGTTTAATCGAATTTGGATTGAGAAGATTGAGGGTTGCGAGGAGGAAATGAGAATGAATGAATGAGGGAGAGGAGGATAAATGAATCTGGAAAACCTTATCTACTAAAAAAAGGGAAACTCGCTATACGGTGTAGGGCTGAACAAAAAAACCGATGGATCGGACTGGATCAGACCAATGAAAACCAGACCAATCCAATAGAATTGGTTTGGTTCTGATTCCAAATTTATATGAAACCGATTATTTGGGTTGGTCCTGATTTTTGAAAAAATATATATGGTCCTGGACCGAACCCGGATCGGACCGATTATGCATATATTATGTTTAATATATATATATATATATATATATATATATATACATGTATATATATATGTATATATACATGTATATATATATGTATATATACATGTATATATACATGTATATATATATGTATATATATATGTATATATATATATATATATATAATATATATATATATATATATATATATATATATATATATATATATATATATATATTTATTCATAATTTCAAATTCCTAATTTTCAAAAAAAAATAAAATTGATGTGACCTTATCCATCCAGCGACATTACAAGTTTACAAAAACCCTAACCCTATCATATCTCTTTCATTTTCGCCGTTTGGTTTTCTATCCCTCTCTCTCTACGCTTTTCCCCTCTCTCGTCTTTCTCTCATCTCAATTCTCAACCCTAGAAATCAAATTGATTTTCCTAGGCGGCGCCCTGATTTTGACTCAGCTGTCCAACCACGGCACCACCATCGATCTCTACCGACAGCGCAGCTGTAACAGAAGTAATTAATCTACGACGCAAATCTGTTTTTTCGTGCGAGATTGCAGAACACCATTACTATGTTATTTTGCCTCTCAAATCTCCAATAAAAGGTAATGATTTAATGAGATTTTGATGTTATTTTCTCAGTCTCTACCTCCAATCTACTCGTATTTTCAATTTTCTTACAATTTTGCATCTGAATTTAGTTATTAGGGTTTGAATCATGTTTATTTTCAAGCTACTGCCTTACTGTTATTAAGCATGAAACTTTTAGTTTTCGGTTTTCAACTTTGTTTATGTAATGTAATCGTCCTATACTTTTTATTTGAACTTTGTTCCTCTATTTCAGTTAATTTGCTGTATGTCTGAATAATTTTATTTGAACTTTGTTTATGTAATCGTCCTATATTTTAGTTTCATGAAAAAAATAGTTGTTGCATGTTTTATCTTTAGAAAAATTATATAGTAGTGTAACTTGTGGAACCGATGGAATCGGACATGGACCGAACCATTGGAATCGGACCAATGTGTCCGGTCCTGTAATGTAATGGTCTGATTCTGGTCCTGAATTTAGGCAGAACCGAACAATTGGTCCGGTTCTGTTTTTTTTAAAATTTTGATAAAATTCGGACCAATCCGGACCGTGAACACCCCTAACACGGTGTAGCGAGTTTGACTGTGACAGGTCAAACTCGCTACACGGTTGTGAATGTGTGCCCAAAATTTTTGTTTATTGGAATTCACGCGAGTTTGAAGACATCCGAGTTATTTGAAAAACGGAGTCGCCACGCCATTTTGATTACCTCAAAACTTTGAAAAAAAAGTTTTATGGGTTCGGAGGTTAAGTTACCCCTTGGGAAGAACGTTTGGCGTTCACCCAAAGTGCCTTGCCGGAGCAAGTCTCCCTAGATTTCATTAATCGTGTTTGCTTGCGTGCTTTCTTTGTGTGCATGTGTTTGAAAATAAGGGGGGGAATGTCCCAAGTTATCTTCCGGACATACAAACCATTTGTTGGTTGTTGCTCGGGATTCCTTGGAATTTATGTATTTGGGATTATGATCCCGTCCTCATCTTATGACTTATGATCATCGCATTTTTAAGCCTTGGGACCCTCGGGACTTGCGTGATCGAGAGAATGACTCTCTTTTGGGTCAAAGATGAGGTTCTTTAGGAAGGAATGTCCTTAGCCCATCAATCCTACGCTTTAAGACAGTCCGAGCTCGTATAGAGGCTTCATACTCATTCTTAAGCGATAATCGGAGATATAGGGTTCAAGGTTATCCTTTTCCTAAAGAAATCATGAACCTTTAATGGAAGGAACGATGCAAAGATGAGAACTTTTACACCGGTCCGTTCCAAGGTTGGGGAAAGGGGAAATGCATGATAAAAGAATGACTCTTTAATGAAAAGATGACATTTTTAGGTTGCAAATGATGCTTTTTGATTTAAAGAAATGATCTTTATGCAAATGATGCATAAAGATTTGATTTTTATGCAAATGATGCATTGAAAAAGGGGTTTTGATGCAAAGGATGCGTTTTTATTGAAAAAGATTTGATCTTTATGTGCAAATGATGCATAAAGATGACATTTTTATTGGAAAATAGGGATTTTAGGTGCAAAGGATGCACCTTTATGAAAAAGACTACATTTTTATGACAAATGAGGTCTTAATGCATGCAAAGGGGGAAGGGGGTGATAAAGATATGATCTTTATGAATAAATGCCAAGTCCCAAGCAAGATATATGAATGCAATGAGCAAGTATATCAATTAAAATGCAAGGTTAGGGCGTGCGAGGTTACCAATCGTTTCCTTCGCTTCTTCGGACGGAGCTAGGAGGAGAGGTTCTTCTTGGGTCTTCAAGGAGGAGGGAGATGGCTTCTTGAGCTTCTTCTTCACCTTCTTGGACTTCCAAAGAGCCTCCTCCTGGGGGATCTTCTTCGTATTATGAGAGTATTATGCTTCTTGTTGATGATTAAAATGGGTAGAGGAGTGGCTCTATTTATGGCATGATCTGGATAAGGCTAATGAAGCCGTGCACAGCATGCCCTTTGCAAATGAGGCCGTGCGGGCTTATCCACAATGACTCAAAGCATTCTAGAACCATGCAAGGTGGCATTATTCTAGAAGCTTCCCTCCTAATTAAAAACGTGTTTCTTAATTAGGAAGGATTCCCTTCAAATTTTTATTTAATTAAAAACAGCTCCTAATGTTTCCTAACGCTCGGGAAGGTCCGGGGAATTACCGGAAAACTTACCGAAATTGCCTAAAATTAACCTAGGAAGGCATGAGCCAGATTTGGGTACTTACAGAAGCCCCTCGGCAACGTCACTTGCAAGGCGAGTGGGGTTGTCGATAGAAAAGGATCCGATCTCGGCGAATGCCGAGACGGATTAGGTGACCAAGGTGGTCGAGTGGTGAACCTTTTGGAAGGCTACCTACGTATCCCGGAGGAATCAAGCCAGCCGTAGTTCGGAATTAGGATCCGCTGGGGGAGGAAGAAGAGAAACCGGTCTCTTCTTTGGGGACATAGAAGAGAAAATGACCTAGGAGGTCAAGCAATTGATCCTATGCGGGACATGCTAGGAGTGACCCAGTGTGGTCGAATATTTGAACTTTTATGAGGGCGGCTTTATCACCGAGGAGTGACAAAGGAACAGGGTGACCAAAGTGGTCGAATGGCTGGACCTTTTATAAAAGGCTACCTACGTATCCCTGAGGAATCGAAGCTTGATCGTAGTTCGAAGCATCACTAGATAGTTAGGAACGATGTCTAGGATCCTTGAGATTTTGACAATTCGGAGGCTGTCACACCGAGGAAGCTAGAGCTTACGGCACTATCTCTTTATGACTTAGGATAGAGGTAACTTAAGTTGGGAAACTTGAGCGTACGTCACTATTCGCGGATAGAGGTATCACAAGTTGAAATGACTTGGGCATACGTCACTTATTCACGGATAGAGGTAGCACAAGTTGGAATGACTTGGGCATACGTCACTATTCGTGGATAGAGGTAGCACAAGTTGGAATGACTTGGGCATACGTCACTATTCGCGGATAGAGGTAGCACAAGTTGGAATGACTTGGGCATACGTCACTATTCGCGGATAGAGGTAGCACAAGTTGGAATGACTTGGGCATACGTCACTATTCGCGGATAGAGGTAGCACAAGTTTAGGGTGACTTGGGCATACGTCACTATTCGCGGATAGAGGTAGCACAAGTTTAGAGTTCGACAATTCGGAGGTTGTCACCTAGTGTTATCTCGTTATAACGGAATTAACTGAGGCGATCGGGAATAAAGCTTGATTGCTAAAGAGATAAGGGATATTTTCTCGAAAAGATGTTATCTTGGTTAAAAGATAACGGAAATTGCACGCCCAAGTGGAAGGTCCAGTGGGCGAGGATTGTAATTTATGCTCGTAGCGAATGAAGCCGCCCGGCATGAGATGGAGAAAAAGAAGCCGTATTTAGCTAGAGACCCGTTTTTTCCAGATTATTTAAAACAGGTTTTGAACGGGCATTGGGCACTTGTTGCCGCCTCAGCTTCATGAGAGAGAGAAGAGAGAGGAGAATTTCGAAATTCTTCAACCCTTTTGCTTCCCTTTGATTTGAGATGGATCCGGAGGGCAATCCCATACCAAGGCAAGCAAGGAGAAACATCTCGCGGCGCGAGAAGGAGGAGGAAGGAGCTCGTGAGGACGGAGAGGAAGTATGACTTCCTTACGCCTCCATCGGAGCTTTACCCGGGGAGAAGGGAGCATAAATCAACGAACCCGCGATCGGTTGGGGTAAGCATTCTCATTTTGCTCAAATCCGATGATTTTGCTTGAATTTTGAATGATTTTAGGGTTTGACCCGAATTTTAGGATTTTGAATGATTTTTTGAATGATTTTGAGATGCATGAACAACCTATGAGGCTAAGAATATGCAATGTGCAATTTTATTTGATGAAAAATATGAGAATGACTCACTTTTTTCTCGCAAAATGAAGTAAGAATGAGAATTTTTCAAAATATGAGACGGAGTTCTTGCCTTGTCTTTGGAACTAGGTCAAAATTCTGATTTTCAATGAGAAAACATGATTTTGGAAGATGAAAATGATTCATGCATGCCATTTTTTGAAAAATAATGCTTATGTGCAAAAATTGTGATTTTGTGCTTTAGGAAAGCAATGACGCGTTTCAAGTGATGAAAGACACGTTTTTGATGCAAAAGTTATGCTAGAAAACTTTTATGAATGCTTTTCTTTTGAAAATATGTGCACTTTTGAATATATGCATGCTTTTGAAATGATATGAAGGATCGACGCTTCTTTTGATGTGCTTGTCTCACAGGAGAACAAGTCTAGAGGACCGTCGGAGATAGCGGTCAAGCTTTGGCGAGAGGATGCCTGACTTTGAGAAGGATGGGATGAATCCCAAGCGGCAGTGAGGGCTACCTAGGCTTGGATGCATTTGTAGAGGCCATTGGGTAGGGGTGTCCACATCACCTCGAAGAGCAAGGGCTTAGTCCAGGCCCTTCAGTTACGGTGGGACAAAGACACATAGCTTTCACCGAGCCGGGAGAGCCGACGGTGACTCGCCGATTTCACCGCTATTACGGGCTTGGCTTCAGGAGGCCCGTGACTTGGAGGGACCATATCACCGCCGAGGAGTTTCAGGCTTTGGTCGGGTTTGAGCTGATTCCGAAGGGGCCGGGGATGGAGACACGGAATGTCGAGGTGGCGCTTCGTACTAGCATGCGCAGAATTTGTCGCTAATGATGTGGCCGCCGCCACTGCTAGAGCATTCATATGGTTGATGCTATCGGTCACCATCTTTGCCAATTTCGGGACGATAGCTATGACTTGCCTCCTCGACTCTCCGGAGGATGTTGATGGGATAGGGACAGTCTCTTGGGGAGAGGCCGGATTGGCGGAGCTCTACTTCTCGTTGGACATGTACGGTCGGAACAAGGCCGCTTCGATGGATCGCTTTTCTTTGCCCTTGAGGTAGTCTCCTTTTTTTTTTCTTTTCTCCTGTCTTGAGACTTTTATGAGAGAGAAAATGACCTTTTGATGTTTTGAACATGCAGGCCTGGTTTTGCGAGGTGATCGGGTTTTTCCCTTGGAACCAGCAGAGTGATGTCACCATCTTCCCTGCTATGGTTCGCTGGAGGGGAGATGCGAGAGATAAATTCACGGGGAAGACCCGGATTACCTTCGACTACAAAATGGTGAGGCCGGTCATCAACAGGGATGGGCACGACGGAGTGGACTTCTACCCCTGGGGCAGGTATCCAGAGATCTTGCTGGGAGATGCTATAGAGGTGACGAGGCAGAGGAGGTGGCTCACAGGGCTGACATGTGATGTCATTTATCTGGGGGACCGCTTCTCGAGACTGTGAATGTGTGCCCAAAATTTTGTTTATTGGAATTCACGCGAGTTTGAAGACATCCGAGTTATTTGAAAAACGGAGTCGCCACGCCATTTTGATTACCTCAAAACTTTGAAAAAAAGGTTTTATGGGTTCGGAGGTTAAGTTACCCCTTGGGAAGAACGTTTGGCGTTCACCCAAAGTGCCTTGCCGGAGCAAGTCTCCCTAGATTTCATTAATCGTGTTTGCTTGCGTGCTTTCTTTGTGTGCATGTGTTTGAAAATAAGGGGGGAATGTCCCAAGTTATCTTCCGGACGTACAAACCATTTGTTGGTTGTCGCTCGGGATTCCTTGGAATTTATGTATTTGGGATTATGATCCCGTCCTCATCTTATGACTTATGATCATCGCATTTTTTAAACCTCGGGACCCTCGGGACTTGCGTGATCGAGAGAATGACTCTCTTTTGGGTCAAAGATGAGGTTCTTTAGGAAGGAATGTCCTTAGCCCATCAATCCTACGCTTTAAGACGGTCGAGCTCGTATAGAGGCTTCATACTCATTCTTAAGCGATAATCGGAGATATAGGGTTCAAGGTTATCCTTTTCCTAAAGAAATCATGAACCTTTAATGGAAGGAACGATGCAAAGATGAGAACTTTTACACCGGTCCGTTCCAAGGTTGGGGAAAAGGGGAAATGCATGATAAAAAAATGACTCTTTAATGAAAAGATGACATTTTTAGGTTGCAAATGATGCTTTTTGATTTAAAGAAATGATCTTTATGCAAATGATGCATAAAGATTTGATTTTTATGCAAATGATGCATTGAAAAAGGGGTTTTGATGCAAAGGATGCGTTTTCATTAAAAAAGATTGGATCTTTATATGCAAATGATGCATAAAGATGACATTTTTATTGGAAAATAGGGATTTTAGGTGCAAAGGATGCACCTTTATGAAAAAGACTACATTTTTATGACAAATGAGGTCTTAATGCATGCAAAGGGGAAAGGGGGTGATAAAGATATGATCTTTATGAATAAATGCCAAGTCCCAAGCAAGATATATGAATGCAATGAGCAAGTATATCAATTAAAAGCAAGGTTAGGGCGTGCGAGGTTACCAATCGTTTCCTTCGCTTCTTCGGTTGGAGCTAGGAGGAGAGATTGGTCTTGGATCTTCAAGGAGGAGGGAGGGAGCTTCTTGGCCTTCTTCTTCACCTTCTTGAGCCTTCACCAATATTCTTCACGTCTTGGGAGTGACTGAGTGTATTGCTATGGATTGTGTGTATTGTTGTTGTGTTGAAATGGGTAGAGGAGGGCTCTATTTATAGGCAGTCTGGATAAGGCTAATGAAGCCGTGCGGCTGCAGGCTCTTTGCAAATGAGGCCGTGCGGGCTTATCCACAATGACTCAGCATTCTAGAACCATGCAAGGTGGCATTATTCTAGAAGCTTCCCTCCTAATTAAAAAAACGTGTTTCTTAATTAGGAAGGATTCCCTTCAGCCTTTATTTAATTAAAAACAGTTCCGGAATGCTCCCGGAACGCTGGGAAGGTCTGGGGAATTACCTAAAACTTACCGAAATTGTTTGGGAAATTTAACCTAGGAAGGCATGAGGCGATTTGGGTACTTACAGAGACGAGCATGGTCATGTTCCCCACTAGACGCCATTACTCCTCGGGATCCTCCAAAGACGGATGCCGCAGCCCGGGATCGCTGCAGGATGAGATTGCTGTGTACTGTGCGGGCGTGGCCGCGCTGAGGAGTACTTCGACATGGACACCCCTATCGCCGTGTTTGTGGAGCAGCGCTGAGGACGCCACGAAGCTAGTGAAGGCCGGCGGTCACTCGGTGGGATATGGGGAGTGATGAGCCTACCGACCCGCCGATCCCTCCCGCACATCCGTCCTACGTGGTCCATGGAGTGCCGAGGAGGATGAGGATACTGTCCCCGATGCTAGGGAGCCCCGTACACCTTGCCGCCCGATAGCACCGTAAGTGTACTCTTAGTGGTCTTATTCCCTTTTTAGCTTTCGATTTTCGCTTTTGCAATTTTACGAGATTTTACGAGATTTTTCTCTTCTTTTTCTCGTGTTCCAGCTCGTACTTACGATAGGGTACAGGTTAGGCGTAATAGGGTTTGGAAGGACATGTGCCGGTCTCTTCGAGGAAAGCCGGCGCTCGCGCTTCGAAGGCGGCGCAAATGATGCACAGGAGCACAGGCGCAAGAGACGGCACGTCGGGCACAGCGTCTACCTCATCGGCCTCGGAGTACTCTTCCAAAGTGCTATGCCTCGGGGCGGGGACCCAACGCCGACATTCCGGGAGCACTGGGCCGAGTATGGGCACGATAATGTCCATTTGTCCGACGTGAGCGACCGTGAGGACCCGATGAGGGAGGCTAGCATCTACGAAATGAGCAAATGATGAAGATGAAGAAGAATCGGAGGCCTAGGAGGTCTCTAGAGTAGATTTGGAACAAAAACAAACAATTTACAATTTGATGCACACTTTGCTTATTTTTTGTTTTATTTGGGCGCCGATGGGGCGAAAACATTGTATTTATGTTTTAAATGCTTTTCTAATTCATGCTTTTTCAATTTGCATATTATCTGAGCCTTGGGGCGACTTTTTGCTTGGAATTGGGGCTGAAAATGGGCCAAAAATGATTTATAATGGTGTATAAATGCTTGAATGGCTTCTGGACATGTTTTTGTACAGGTTTTGGTTGAAAAAGTGGGTGAAAACTCCCTTGGGCAGCAACTTTGGTTGCTGCAGAATTTTTTCAGAGAGCTAATGTAGCCGTGCGGCATGGCCTTGAGGGCAAATGTAGCCGTGCGGCTAACAGTTCTGTCTGAGCTGGTTATTTTCTGAATAAAAGCAAGGCTTGGCCATTTCATTTCATTTTCACTCTAGACTTGTCCCAATTGTTTCCAGAGCATATTTTGGACCTAAAAGCACCATCTTTGATCATTTTGCGATGGAGAATCCCGTTAGATTGCAAAGGGGGAAACGAGACCATTTTCTATCCGGTCTTCAATCTTGGGCGAGATATAACTTCCAAAATCACAAGGGGCTGCTTGATTCTTCCTTCAAGATCAAGTCTTTATGGCATTTGAGGGATCTCCCGCCCGATTGGGATCCGTTGAGAGCCGCAAAGAAAGTTCCTCGGGATGTCCGGAGACATGTTTATGTTTCTCTCTTACAATGAAATCGTCCCAACGCACGAAGACTTCAGAGCCTTGATTGGGGGTCCCGAGATTGAGGCTATATCTATTCCGCTGATCGGAGACGTGCCGGTGACGGTAAAGCTTGCATCTTTTCTCGCATTCCTTTCGGGAGAGGCCGAGAGGATGATGGTAGCCGGATAGGATTGACCTTTCCGATATCCCGGGCAGGTTCGGGTCTCCAGATATGGCTGCGACCACAGTGGCTATGGATGCTTTCATTCTCTCGCGTGTTCTCTATTTTGTTCACCGCCGAGTCCGCGGGGATTCGTCATAGTGGTCTCTTGGACATGGTCCGAGACTGCAGTGGCTGGAAGGATATTGTCCCGCCGGGTTTTGGGAGAGACATTTCATGGGATCGACAGGATGGCTCGGGAGACCGTTTCATGAGGTCCGGAGTCCGGCTATGTTGACTCGTGGCCGCAGGAGAGGCTCGGGGCTTTGCCTCGGGCTTTGCCGACTCGGCCCTTGGGTGATTTCTCGGAGAGGTGCACCTAGGGCAACAGGAACAGGGTAGCCGGGAGTCGATGATGGCTAGGCTATCCACTTCGGACGTCCGTTGGTGGATACCACATTGGAGGTTGCGCACGAGAGGATATTTCAGAGTCTTATGCCGCGAGGGTTCCGTGATTCTCGCCGGTCGTCTTTCTACATACCCCGCTTGGTATCCAGCGGTTTGGGGCTTTACAGAGCCATTGAGTGATTGGGAGGACATCCGGACCATGGAGGTGGTGTCATTGGACATGAGAGATCCAAACAGCCTTCTCTTTCTTCTCGAGGGCTTGGACACATACCGCTTTCCCACCTGTGGCTATCTTCGTGGAGCGGGAAGAGCACCATCTCGACCACCGTCTACTGACCGGTATGAGAGGGAGACGGGAGCGACTCAAAGTTATCTTGGAGGATAGACGTCGAGCTTTACTGGGAGCCGATCGCGACTCGAGTAGGACTACGAGGGAGACCGAGGCTAAGGCGAGTTGCCATAACCAATCGTGTGACTTGGTCGTGGGATATGGAGGCTCTGTACAAGAGATTGTCTCGAGGTCGCTCCTTTGACCGAGGCTCGAGGGAGGAGGTGCGGACTCGTGCTCGTATAGAGAGCGCTCATTGACACGGGGTTGGTAGAGGCTCCAGTGAGGATACCAGAGGTCGGGATGAGGGATACCGACATTATTGAGAAGAAAAGGAAGAAGACTCGACGAGGCCGAGGAAAAGGGAAGAAGACTGAAGAAGACTCAGCGAATGACGACTGACAAGTCTTTTCTCAAGATCCTCTTATTGCCATTTGCAAACACATTAGTTTATTTAGGCATTTTATTGTATTTTAGATCTTTTTAGCAGGTTAGCAGAGTTAAGAGGTAGACCGTGCTTGAACTCATCAAGAAGTTTTTAACTTGTAATGAACAAGAAATATTATTTTAAAAATTAATCAAGACACATTTCATGGAAATTCAAATGTCTTTTTTATTGTTTAGACCGAACCATATATGGCTGCCTACGTTCCCCTTTTACAAGAAAGGCTAAGGGGCTCAGGTCTACGTAGTTCATTCTGGTGAACTAATAAATTTTTTTTTCATGTGCAGCCCTGTCTTTTGCCTAGACTGCCCCTTTTTGGGGTCTTCAGCCTAGCTGGGCATTACTCTTTTTGCACCTTTTTTTTTCTTCTTTTTTTTTCTTTTATTTTTTTTTATCGACATAGTATCTTCGGAGTTTATCACCGTTGACCGGGTGGACAAAGGGATTGCCATCCAAGTCTCGCAAGCTTCATTGCTCCTCCCGACGCATTTTCGCACCACATAAGGGCCGATCCAGCACGGGTTCCCATTTTCCTGTGGGGTTGTCTCCGGTAGGGGCTTTACTTTTCAGCACCAAGTCGCCCTCTTTGATGTCTCCGGCCTTGACCTTTATCAAACGCCCGCCATTCGCCTCGGTAGGCTCGGGTGTGTTCCATGGCTTTTAGCCTTCTCTCGTCAAGGTGGCTAATTCATCATGCCGGCCGCGCAACCATTCCACTTCATTGACATCAAGCTTTCCAGAGGACCCTTAATGACGGGATTTCCAACTCCACCGGTAACACCGCTTCCATCCCGTAAGTTAGGCAAAAGGAGTTTCTCCCGCGGCCGTTTCCGACAGACGTTCGTAGCCCTGCAGTGCTAGGTGCACTTTTCGGGCCAATCACGACCACGGTGGCCATCTTCCTGATGATCCGCCGAGTGTCTTATTAGCAGCCTTCCACGGCTCCATTGGTTCGAGGTCTCAGACGGGGACGACTTGTGGCGAGTAACTCGAATTCTCGACAGCTAGCCTATCGCAGCCTCCTTCGAAGTGTGACCCATTATCGAAATGATCTCGCTGGGCACCCCATATCTCGCACATTATGTTTTCTTTGATGAACCGGGCCACTTTTCTCGGAAGTGAGGACCTTGTAGGACTTGGCCTCTACCCACTTGGTGAAGTAGTCAATGGCCACCAACACGAACTCGTGTCCATTGCTTCCCGCCGGATATTTTCCCTATCACGTCAATGCCCCAAGTTGCAAACGGCCAAGGAGTCGCCATGCAAGACATGTGCCGCGAGGTGGGAGATGGTTGAGGCTGGCAAACCGCCGGCATTTGTCGCAGTTCGGACGTGCCGAACGCAGCCTGCTTCCATGGAGATCCAAGAGTAACCCATTCTCGAGGATCACTTGCATTGTGGCTCGCATTCATGTGAGGACCCCAGTAGGACCATCAAAGTGGACTTCGGCCATCAACTCTCCGGCTCTTTCTTGAGTGACACATAAGCAGGAGCGGTCCTCGATACCGCTTCTTGTATAGGTTGCCTCCTAGAATGACATACCGAGAAGCCAACCTTTTCGTGGCTTGCAAGCTTTTGGCTCGACTCCTTCTTTGGCCTACCTTCTTCGTCTCGAAAGCCGACTCTCCGTCTTTGAGGAATTGGTAACTGATTGTACCAAGGTTCCTTTATAGGCTCGGGTCCTGTGTCCACTTCACAAATGTAAAGCCGGGGCTTCTCTTCTACCCACTCGAAGGGCTTTATGGCTTTTCCTGGGGATCTCTACCAAGGAGGCTAGAGTAGCTAGAGCATCTCGCGACCTGTTCTTTCCTCAAGTAGTGGAAAGTTACTTCTGAATCGTCCAAATCCAACTCCTCCATATGGGCATGATACCGTTGCAGACAGGGTCTGCGCCTTCCACTTGCTGGAGACTTGGTTGATGATTGTGGCCGAGTCTCCGTAAACTTCGAGCTCCTTGACATTTCTTTCTAAGGCGGCCTCCAAACCAAAGAATGCAGCTTCATACTCGGCGGCATTGTTCGTGGCAGAAAGTTCAACTTGAGGGCTATGGGGTATGCTCATCTTTCTGGATCGAATTTCAATAGCATTCCTACACCATTTCCTCTTTTGTTAGCGGCTCCGTCAAAGAACAACCGCCATCTATTTTCTGTGCTCAACCGCAAAGATTCCTTCATCTCGGAAATTGGGGTTCTGTGCCCTCTCGTCTTCATTACCGGGGAAGTTCGCTAGGTGATCTCGACAATGCTTCGACCTCGATGGCCTTTCTCGGTCACATAGTTGATGTCGTATTCTCGCCAAGAAGAAGGACCACTTCGCTAGGCGCATCGATAGGGAAGGCTTGTCAAAGATGTACTGATGGGGTCCATTTTCGAGACCAAATTCACAGGCGGGCTTCGCATATAATGCTTCAACTTGCCGACTACCTGCACTGCCTCCCGCACAGTGTCTTTTCACACGCCGAATAATTGAGCTCACTCCTTGTAGCTTCCGCCGACAAAGTAAATGGCATTTTCTACCCGAGAGTCTTTTTTTCTCTTGAGCAAGCATAGCCCCAACCGCCGTGTTCAGGACAGCTTAGATAGAGCAAGAGGCTTCGTCTATGTGGGGGCATAGTACCGGGGATGTACTAAGTATGCCTTGATCCGGTCAAAGGCATCTTGGCATTCTTCGGTCCATTCTCGTGTCCACATTCTTCTTCATGAGCTTGAAGATGGGCTCGCACATAGTGGTCAACCGATTGACGAAACTACGATGTACCGCAATTTACCCACGAAGCTTTTGACTTCGTCCGGGTTTGAGGTGGCCTCATATCCATGATAGCTTTGATCTTTCTGGGGTCAACTTCTATACCTCGCTCCGTGACCATGTACTCCGAGCACTTTTCCCCTTGTCACCCCGAAGGTGCATTTGGCAGGTTTAGTCTCATGGAATGCTGTCTCGGCCTCTCAAAGAATTTTCGTAGGTCAACAAAGTGCCGCCCACCTTCTCCTTTGGAGTGGATTATCATGTCGTCTACGTAGACCTCAATCTCCTTGTGGATCATGTCATGAAAAGTGCGGTCGCCGCCCTTTGGTAAGTAGCCCCGGCATTCTTGAGCCCGAATGGCATTACCGTATATCAGCAAGTTCCCCACGGTGTGGTGAAGGCCGTCTTTTCTGGTCTTCCTCGGCCATCTTGATCCGGTTGTAGCTCGCAAAACCATCAACGAAGGATTTGACTTCGTAGTTGGCAAAGTGGAGTCTACCAGATGTCTATGTTTGGCAGAGGGTAGTCGTCTTTGGGCCGGGCCTTGTTCGTATCTCTAAATCCACACAAAGCCGCACCTTCCCATCGACTTGGTTACGGTCCACGATGTTGGACAACCATGTCTGTATTCAATAACTCGATGAATCCTACCCGCAGTAGCTTCTCAATTTCTTCTTTGACTGTAGGGACCATTCCGCTTGATCTTTCTCGCTCGCTTTACCGGCAGCATCTCGGTGCTAGAGGGATTCTCGTGCTCTACTATCGAACCTGTCTAGCCCCGGCATATCTTGGTATGACCATGCAAACACGTCGACGTATTCTCTCGAGCAGCTCAATCAATCTGTCCCTTTCAACCCCCCGGAAGAAGCTTCCAATCTGCGTGTCTCTTTAGGTTTCTCAATAGTACCCAAGTTCACACTTATCAAAACCTCCTCGGCACTTGGGCCCGGTTTTCCTCTTTTTCTCGAAACCCGCTTAAAGATTTCTTTAATGTATTGTTCGCTTTAGTGTGTTTGCATCTTGTTCAAATGATTCGTCATTAACTCGTTGTTAAGTTTTGAGTTAATTTATCATTTGTTAAGTTGGCAATAAGAGGATAATCGTAAAGATTTGTCATTTCATTCAAGATAAGGGGAAAGATGACATCGATTACATTTTCATAATCCTCAGCGTGAGGCCTTCTGGATGACTCCGAGGACCGGAATTCAAGATTCCCGACTCAACCGAATAGACAAATGTGGTGTTTGACACGACCGGGTTGAGGAGGACGGGGTACCAATCCAAGCTCCGTGATCATTTGCCGTCGATCGGCTATCGGCCCCGAGAATGTCTCCCAATTCTTCAATGGCATTTCGCCTTAGTCACCAAAGTGCGAGGATCAAAATGACTTTCACCATCGTCTCCAATAACGGCAACTATCTCATCATCTCGAATCAAGTCGATCAAGTCCGGGATTTGTGCTTCTTCGTCAAACAACTCTTGCAAACCCCACCGATCAGTCTTCACCGCCGGGCCTTCTATCTCGGGCCGATCTTTGGAAGAGCTAACTCAAAGGCGGAGAAGTCCATTGTCCCGGATGCCGACCTTTTCGACACCGGCCGGATTTCCTTGAAAACGTACTCATTCTCGAACGGTAGTGGTAGCCCTGTGGATATCTCGGAAAATCAAGGAACATTCTTCGAACGGGATTGGCCGGCTTTCCCCTAATTTTCTCAAGGTTCTCTAGAAGGGTTTTCTCGCAAGGAGATCCGGCGATCACCTTCATCATATTGTGTCCCTCCTTTTATAAAGTAATGGGTCGAGACAGACCGTAAGGATGGAGCCGGATCCCTTCACCTTTCTTGCCTTTAGCTTTTCCGGCATCCCGAGAGTTTGGTTTGTACTCCCAAGCCATATCTCGGTAGTCCGCTTCCTTCACATCAATGATGGTGTTACGACCTTGAAGTCTTCTACCCAATCCAAGTCCCGAAGATAGCTCATTTTTCGCATCATCCTCACGGCAGTGAGGGATTTTATCTAAGTAGTGGTGAGGTCGCCGCAACACACTTGTGTCTTGGAAGAAGCTACTGAGAATCCTGGCCAATGCTAACCCTTCATCATCATGCTTGATCTCCAATATCGGGATGTCCCCTGCCGGTTCCTTCATCGTGACACTCGTCCCCATAAATGGTGGTGATAGTTCCATCACTCGACCGAAATTTGACGCACCGATGCAAAGTAGAGGCTACCCCATTTATCCGGTGAATCCAAGGCCGTCCCAAAGAAGGCAAGAAATGAAATCGGAATGTCAATAACTTGAAAGTCAACATCCACGACCTTTTTTCCGAACCACATCTTGAGAGTGGCGATCCCCAAAACTCGATCGTGCAAAGGGAGTCATAGGCCTTAATAGTCTCGACTAGAAGGCTTTAAGTCCGTCGGCTTCGCATCCAATAAATCCATCATCTTAGCCGGCAAGACATTCATCGTGCACCCCCGTCAACTAGTACTCGTGGCAATCGACGCTTTTCTAATCGGGACCGTGATGTAAAGAGGTTCGTTGTGACTAGCCCCATACTTTGGCAGTCCAATTCAGAAGGTAATGATGTTTCCATAGTGGATATTTCCAATCATTCGGACGACTTCATCGTGGGTGACATCTACGGGCACCATGGTCTTGGCCAAACTTTCTTCTAGTTTCAACTTATGAGGGTACGAAGAGGTTAACAGGGACCATAAGGAGATATTGGCTTGGGTACACTTCAACCGAGTTAGGACCGGATCCTCCTTATCGTAGTCGCTTTTCTCGCTTCTAGCTTATAAGGTCTTTTATCTCGTCTTTCGTTCCGAGACGGCATTCCTTTTGTCACCCTTAGCCGCTCAATACTATCCGTCTGCATCGAGTCATCACATAGACATTGGATTTTCCTTGGTCATCATTCCTACCGGAGGATTCCGTCAATTCTTTCAAAGTCGAGGCGGATTCTTACCGGCGTATGGCCAATTTCGCCGATTGATCTGATTGACGGCGCCGTCGGAAGCATAGGCGGCTTCCCGAATCCGGTCCTGTGTTACCGGTTTTTTGACCTTTTCACATTCTCCGTTTAAGGCTTTCACAGCCTCATTCAAACTTTTCAAAGTCAAGCACGCAACAAGAATTATCACTTCCGGATTTTGGAGCTTGGCAAATGGCTTTCTCATCCGATCCTAGCAACTTCTTTAACAGAGTAGGATCACATTCCTCATCACCGTCAAGCATGTCTTTTCTTTCCCGGGGGTCAACCTTTGACGGCATTTTGGACATTGGCTAAACACTTTCCGAAATGGGAAATTCCATCATCAATAAGGATTTCGCGGGGTCAAACCTCACGGCGGGTTCCTTTACCTTACCGTCAGAGATATTTTCCGGGCTTTCCGGCTTCCGGGCTAACCACTCCTCTATTGTCTCTTCCGCACTTCGACCGTGTCTTCATCGCTGTCACTACAAAGTAGCTCTCGTGGGAACTTTCGTCTTGGCTCTTATGACCAATGAGGGCAAAAGGTGTCGGGATACTTGACGCCATATGAGGGGTATCTCGTACTCTTCCTGCCAGGGATTACCAGGAAGACATCATTATCATCGTAGGACATAAAGGGGACTCGGGGTCGCCTAAACTCGTGACTCTTTCCAAGGCATCCATACACTCTTCTTCGCACTCAAGTTTCAGGAGTGACTACTAACACCGTGATAGAGTCTACCCTTCCCCGATGAGAGTTTGGCTTCGGCGACACTTACATGTTCTAGATCGCGGGAGGAGCCCACTTCCCTCTTTTTGGCTAAAGCTTCGATCAAGTCTCTCCATTCACCTACCAAGTCCTCAGACGGAGTATTGAACTCTAGGATATAGGACTCATACACTACCTCATCCTTCTCCGAGCCTCAGATAGGCCGCAGACACACTTTGAAGTGATTTCATCCCCGTTCCAGTCCGCGGCTTTTCGCTCTCATCTTGCCCTTCGGGTTTCACTTCCGTAGGCTCCAAGTCCATTCCTTCTACCGAACTGTCATCATCATCAGTAAATCCACCCATTCCTATTCTCATTCCCGACCGACTCTTCGCCGTAGCTATCTCGAGAGGTAGGCAAATTCACAAAGCGTTGACAAAATTGGAAAGGTCAAACTGGCACTGGGATTCCAAGGTAGGGAAATTTGGCTCTGGCTGAAAGGAGGAAAAAGGTCCCATGGAGGGATTTAGAGGAAGCGAGGGTGTCGGGACCCTAACAGCTTGGGGTATTGGATAAGACTGAGAAAGGACAGTCTTTGGTAATGGGTTATATGAAGATGGGGAGGGCATTGGTTATAGGCTAGCTCTTCTTCCCTAGTCATCCGGTTACCCAAACCAAAGATCAAGTCGTCAAATCGGTCATTCGACTCTCGAACCGATGAAACCGAGGATTCCGCGAACCGTCCGAGGATTCTCGCGCTAACAAGTCGCCGACCCGGTGTTCTCACCCACTTCTTTCTCGCCGGGAAAGGGATAGGAAAGGTTTAGACTCGGGTAGGTGTTTAGTCGAAGGCCTCGTGCAATATGCAAATTAGAATCTTCAAGTTTACTTAAAACAGTTGTCTTTTATTAATATCTATTTGGTTGGAAAAGGGGTTCTCGCCCTTCTTTTTCACAACTACTCTAGATCCCGGATCGCCGGGTTCCGTCACTACGTTTATAAGCCCCTCGTATTCCACCCGTATTTCGACCTCCCAGGTGGACGGCCCCGGCGAGGGTCCTATAGGGCACGCGGATCCCACCGACCGAGAGTAAAGAACGCTCCTATCGGGTCTAGCGGGTCATAGGACCTTTCAACGCACGAGCGATGCGGATTATGGTCAAAGCAATACCGTGAAAGTCTCGTCTCTCTGCCTCGACGGATCTTTGACAGAGTTTCGCTTGAGCGAATGACGGTTTTGACTTTCGGTAATGTCCGAGAATATAATAGGCATGGGTCGGGCGGCAAAGCCGGATGACACAAAGGTCACATTGAACTTCGTTGCATACGCAGCTGCGTGAGTCGAATCGAAGTCAATGCCGGCCAAGATCTTGCCAATTTTTCCTTGTCGGAATTTTGGCAGTAGCTTCGCTGAGCGAAAGATCTTTTATTTCGGCAAAGACTTGGTCTTGACTTTTACGCATTCCGTGCGGGTCAAGGTCAATAGTCAATGTCGGATTCAAGATCCCACCGATTTTTCCTTGTCGGAATTTCGGCAATTTCGCTTGAGCGAAAATCTTGGCTTCCGTTATGAGCTAAGGCTTGACCTTACGTGGGTATGCAACCTGGGCTATATGACACGGACTAGACCAAAACCAACCAAAAGTCACGGTTTTTTGAAACGTGTGACACCTGACCGTGCATTGGTCGACACCGGCCGCCATGGGGAGGTTGGGATGATTCCGTGCGCGCCGGGAGCATCGTAAGGTCATCCGTGACCGCACTGAACCACCCTCGGGTTTGAAGGACGTGCGTGCAAAAGTGTACAGATATATCAAAGTGCGCGTAGTGTGCGGTCTCCTAAAATTGTTCCTTTTGAGTTAAAACAGTAGATTTTCATAAATGTGTTTTAAAGGAATGATTTTCGGGACGGGGAAAATGCAACACATAAGCACGTAAATTTTTCGAGAGCCCCGATCGAGTCATGGAGCCGAATAGCCCCAAGCCGCTAGGGCCGCCAGATTAACCCCGATTTTTCCCGGTGGAATTGCACGAGGTCGTATGGTCGAATCCTATGAGGATTAGCCGTACGACCGTACGGATCAATTTTCCAGGTTCCACTCCTTTTGCTTTTCTTCGGGTTATTTCCCGTTTCAAAGTATGCACAGATTCCAAGATGCAAATGATGCAATGCATGGTAAAAGAAAGCAAGCACGATTAATGAAATCGGCGATGGGAGTCTAACCCGCTCAAAGGGAAAAGCTTTCTTCTATTTTTTTTCAAAATTATATTTTTTTTTTTCGAAAAGGGGATACTGGTACGTGGGATTGTTAAACCACCTAGTTATCCCAAGCCCCGGGTTAGGGAGCGATACAGGAAGGGTAAGTGGGGTCCACCTATATACCAAGTATCGACTTTTGTTTCGAAAATAAAGCTTTTCTCCTTTGGGATGATCCCATGAGTCGCCAAACGTGAATGTGTGCCCAAAATTTTTGTTTATTGGAATTCACGCGAGTTTGAAGACATCCGAGTTATTTGAAAAACTGAGTCGCCACGCCATTTTGATTACCTCAAAACTTTGAAAAAGGTTTTATGGGTTCGGAGGTTAAGTTACCCCTTGGGAAGAACGTTTGGCGTTCACCCAAAGTGCCTTGCCGGAGCAAGTCTCCCTAGATTTCATTAATCGTGTTTGCTTGCGTGCTTTCTTTGTGTGCATGTGTTTGAAAATAAGGGGGAGAATGTCCCAAGTTATCTTCCGGACATACAAACCATTTGTTGGTTGTTGCTCGGGATTCCTTGGAATTTATGTATTTGGGATTATGATCCCGTCCTCATCTTATGACTTATGATCTTCGCATTTTTAAGCCTTGGGACCCTCGGGACTTGCGTGATCGAGAGAATGACTCTCTTTTGGGTCAAAGATGAGGTTCTTTAGGAAGGAATGTCCTTAGCCCATCAATCCTACGCTTTAAGACGGTCGAGCTCGTATAGAGGCTTCATACTCATTCTTAAGCGATAATCGGAGATATAGGGTTCAAGGTTATCCTTTTCCTAAAGAAATCATGAACCTTTAATGGAAGGAACGATGCAAAGATGAGAACTTTTACATCGGTCCGTTCCAAGGTTGGGGGAAAGGGGAAATGCATGATAAAAAATGACTCTTTAATGAAAAGATGGCATTTTTAGGTTGCAAATGATGCTTTTGATTTAAAGAAATGATCTTTATGCAAATGATGCATAAAGATTTGATTTTTATGCAAATGATGCATTGAAAAAGGGGTTTTGATGCAAAGGATGCGTTTTTATTGAAAAAGATTTGATCTTTATGTGCAAATGATGCATAAAGATGACATTTTTATTGGAAAATAGGGATTTTAGGTGCAAAGGATGCACCTTTATGAAAAAGACTACATTTTTATGACAAATGAGGTCTTAATGCATGCAAAGGGAAAGGGGTGATAAAGATATGATCTTTATGAATAAATGCCAAGTCCCAAGCAAGATATATGAATGCAATGAGCAAGTATATCAATTAAAATGCAAGGTTAGGGCGTGCGAGGTTACCAATCGTTTCCTTCGCTTCTTCGGACGGAGCTAGGAGGAGAGGTTCTTCTTGGGTCTTCAAGGAGGAGGGAGATGGCTTCTTGAGCTTCTTCTTCACCTTCTTGGACTTCCAGCAGCTCCTTGGGGATCTTCTTCGTATTATGAGAGTATTATGCTTCTTGTTGATGATTAAAATGGGTAGAGGAGGGCTCATTTATAGGCGACTGGATAAGGCTAATGAAGCCGTGCGGCTGCAGGCCCTTTGCAAATGAGGCCGTGCGGGCTTATCCACAATGACTCAAAGATTCTAGAACCATGCAAGGTGGCATTATTCTAGAAGCTTCCTCCTAATTAAAAACGTGTTTCTTAATTAGGAAGGATTCCCTTCAGCCTTTATTTAATTAAAAACAGTTCCGGAATGTTTCCGGAACGCTGGGAAGGTCTGGGGAATTACCGGAAAACTTACCGAAATTGTCGGGAAAATTAACCGGAAGGCATGAGCCAGATTTGGGTACTTACAACGGTGTAGCGAGTTTGTCTTCACTTAATTACCCAGATTAATTACAAACTGGCAAACCTAATTACTTGGAACTCGCTACACCGTGTAGCGAGTTTGACCTATCCCAGTCAAACTCACTTCGCTACACCGTGTAGCGAGTTTAAAAAAGTGGAACATTATGGAAAAAAGTTTGAACAGTAAGTCACTTTTGGAAATAAAATTTTAAAAGTGAATTAAGTGAGAAAAAAATTTGTGGAATAGAGTCTTTTGATAGAAGTAAATATTTTTTTATTTAAAAGAATTGTAATATTTAATAAAGATTTTTTAATTGACATATATATAATATCATTTGTATAAGTATTAAATAGTACTCCCCTATTTTTTTAAATGAATATTCAATTTATTTATTTTAATTTTTATTTAATCAATAATAAATTTGAATTTTTTGAACATTCGTTTAGAAAAGGAGTATTAAGGGTTAGGATCGAAACTAATTCTTCGATTTAAATCGAAATAAGCCAAAAACAATAAATGAAATAGGAGTAATTCTTTGGAACAAAAAAAAACGCTAACCTAAAAAGTAAAATGTTAAAATAACATAGTAAATTTCTAATGGGGTGATGGACGAAAATCCACTGTGTAATAAATTACCTTGCAAGTACAAGTTACCGAAGTAATAGTACAAGTAAGGGTCGAACCACAGAGACTTGAGTGTTTCAACAAGTAAATTTAATTAATGCTAAAAGTAACCAAGGGGGGTTTTGATTTTTGATTAATTAAAAACTAAAACAAGAAACTAAAACAGTGAATTGACGGAAGCAAGTAAACAAGAAATAGTGACTTAACAGATTAAAAAGGATTCACGGATTTGGATTTCACAATGTCGCAGTGATATGCTATTCATAAAATAGTATTTAATCAATTTCAAGGGTTCATTCACTAATTCAAGAATTGGGACAGTTTGGTGTGCGATTTGCAATTCTTCTAATCTCAATCACCAGGGTTTCAATTACGTCACCCAGTACTTCAAGATTGCATTAAAAATCGAAGGAATATAAGAACCTAAATCTTCTCGATACAGTTACGTAACCGATTGGATATAATCCACAAAGTTTAATTCGGTAATTATTAGTCACGTTAATGAACCAATAAAAACCCTAAATAAAATGAAGAACAACTTTGCGGAACAAGAAATTAATTATAATTGAAATTAAGTTTTTAGCATAAAACTTTGACACCGTTTATACCCAATCCATGAAATAGGAATTTAGCTACTCCTGTTCATCTCAAAAGACAAAAGAGATGAATAATAAAAACAATACATAAAACCTGGTTTTTTATGATGAACAATCCTTCAAAATCCTCTAAGCCTTCCTATTCAAAATCAATAATAAAGCATAAAAAATTGTCTCCCGCAGTACTCTATTTAAACTGGGAAAAGAAAGGGTGTAAATTTGGAAGGGAGCCTCAAAATCCTCCTTAAAAAGGGAAACAGATTTTCTGAAACCGGGGACATGGGCGGTCGCCCACCTTGCCCTGGGCGGTCGCCCATGCATACAGCGCTTCAGCCTTCATTCTTCATTCAACCTGGGCGGTCGCCCACCTGGCCCTTGGGCGGTCGCCCATGACAACAGAGCCTTCAACGCTTTGGAATTCTCAGCTTGGGCGGTCGCCCACCTATCCCTGGGCGGTCGCCCACCTCAATAGACATTTCAATGCTTTGGAGCTTCAACCTGGGCGGTCGCCCATATAGACCTGGGCGGTTGCCCATCACAACAGTTGTTCCTCCAGCATTCTCCTTGCTTCTGATTTTTTCCAAAATTGCTCACAGGACCTTGTGATCCCAAATTTCGCCATAATTGGTTTGTATTTCACACTTTCCCGCAGCTTAGCCCTGTTCTTAACAAAACTCCAAAACATTGATTAAAACACAACAAAACCCAGGAAATCAAACTCCAAGTAAGTGAGAAAGTATACAAAATGGGTGTGTAAAAACACATCTATCAAATACCCCCAAACTAACCTTTTGCTCATTCCCGAGTAAAACAAAATATGAAACTAAACTACCCAACAGAAAGTACTAAACAACTAAACAACTAAAAAAATATTTTTGGGATGTTCCATTCACCATGGGAGTTTTGTTGGCCAAACAAGTCTCAGATCCTTACACCAAATAGTCACGAATGTGCTATCATGAACATTGAATTAAAGTTACATTAAAGCAAAAACCCACAATTTTCCATCGGGGCCTGAATGATGAAGTGATGTATGGTAGTTCATTGTCACACTCTAAGATTGTTTATGGATTCACTAAATGATTCTCTAACATAATATGTATCAAATACAATCATAAAGGGACACTCATATGCATGTTTACCCGATTTTCAACCCGGCTAATCGATATTGAACCGAAAGATATGGCTTTAAGTGTTATTTGTGCGAAGGATCGCAAGGCTAGGTTCACGGTTACAAACGAAGGTAAGGACATACGAAATAGAAAAGTGAAACTAAGAAGTCTTCTGTTTACATGTACAACCTCACTACAATGATTCACTTCGCTCACCTTTTATTTCCCACTGTGCCAACCCCCAAACTAGAACTTTTTCATACATGAATAAACATGGGGTTGAGCACATTCCATTTGTTTTCTATGGCCTTGTCTAATTTTCAGCTTTTGACACAATGGAGGGGCAAATATAAACATTTTTATTTCAGCTTTTTTTTTTTTTGCTGCCCCTCTTCATTGCATTTCACACCCATTTCTATTTTTGCACTTTGACCACAATTTGTACATTCCATTCTAATCACCCAAAATCAACCCATAATCCCAATCATTCCTTAGTTCACTTTCCAATAAAGGTACGGCATCCTAGCACTAAGTGAAAAAGGTAGGGAAAAAGGCATCAACTGAAGGAGAATGACGGTCTCGTGTTTCATTCTTATTAACAGCTCAAAAGGGGTTCTAGTGGTAAATTTTATTTACTGGGTTCGATAGTCCAAGGTACACAAAAGGGTTGAAAGAAATTAGCCATATATATCAAAATAGCCTAGTGACGTGTTATTGACAATCATGCACACAATATTCTAGGGACCCCGAGAATGCACAAGTGATCCCATAAAGGGCACCTAGAGTGACAA
Source organism: Adenophora triphylla var. japonica (assembly GCA_022495995.1). Classification (NCBI taxonomy): domain Eukaryota; kingdom Viridiplantae; phylum Streptophyta; class Magnoliopsida; order Asterales; family Campanulaceae; genus Adenophora; species Adenophora triphylla. The sequence goes on along the minus strand of JAFEMH010002014.1, from coordinate 361,281 downwards.
CAATGATCAATGATAAATGAAAGTGAGAGGTGGTGCAATCATGGTTTATTGTTTCAATGTAACCCTAATTCCCACATCCAAGACAACACCAGTGATTAACAAACAACACTCAATCATCACAGACTTTGGCCAACTTATCCCAAAATAAAGAGAACAAATTTATTTTTTATTTTTTATTTTTTTTATAACAAAAACTGGAAATAAAAACTGAGAATCCTAAACTAGCATAGCAAAAAAAATGATAACCCATAGCAAAAACAATGATACCCCATCCCCAAACTAAAAACTTTCATTGTCCCTAATGAAAGGAACAAAAAGTACAAAAGAACAAAGGGTTAGGGATACCTCCAACCACAACTCAGTGATAGAAATGGTCCTAAGGACCAAACGAGCTACTCCTGCTCGTGTTGGGGTTCTGCTGCTGCTGCTGTTGCTGTTGCTCATCCCAAGAGGGCCACCCCATCATCTGCTGTGGGTCTCGATACTACGGGGGGTGGTATGGAATGTGCTGCGGCGACGGAGGTGGTGGAAGTCTGTCCCGAATATCATGAAAGATGGCCATCTGCTCATCCTCCATACGCTGCCTCCACATGCTAGCAGCGTAAAGGTCCTCCGTAACCTGAGACTGAATCTGCCTCTGACTCTCCTCTATGCTAGTCAGTCTCTGATCAAAGTGGGCATATTGACCTCGCAGCTCTCCAATGTCCCCAGCCAAAGAATCTGTAGGTGTTAGTTCCCTAGGCCTATAGAGATAGACCTTTATGTAATATCATTGTTCATTTATATAAGAGATTGTTTCTTTGATTATTATATGTGTTTGCATGTTTAGTTATAATAATCGTGTCCCTAGTACTTATGAAGCACTAGTATGAAGTCTAATGGATAGTCATGTGATGATTATATGCATGGAGATGCACATTAGATTCATGGGTACTTGTTAGAGAACAAGGTACTGGACTTGACCCATTATGAGATTTATGTCATGGTCAAATGTCATAATTAAATCTCATATAGTCATATCATTGATATCCTTTGACCTGAGATTATCATCGTCTTCCGCTCGATGAATATCATGTTTGATATAGTTTAACGTTGTCTTTAACCGGATGACAATAAGGGCTATCATTGGCATGGTATGATTCTTGTTGGGAAGAATGATAAGTCAAGATGGAAAATTGTCCCTCGTAAAGAGAGATGTTTGCTAGGCCACTCGTAAGTAAGATTGATGTAGTGCATGGCCATGCCCGAATGAATTAATGTGATTAATATCATTCGATTAATCAATTTACTTGGTAACGAGAAAGCATTGAACAATATGAGTTGACGTGGACCATGACTCATGTTCAATATAACATCGTGTGACAATGGGATTGTGATATGTTCTATGTAAGAAAATCGAACTTGATATTATACTATTTGGGTAGGCATGATGGCTTGCTAGAGTCCGCTCATGTCTTATGAGGATCGATGTGATCAGACTCATTGCCAACATAGTATGGTCCTATGGGGTCACACGCATCGAACGAATTGTCAAAAATGAAGAATATGGGTTTTCTGTACTCAGGGGACAACTCGTCCCCAGTCTGAACTAACTATTCCCCTTAAGGGGGACGGATGATTCAGAGGGGATGTCCTGAGGGATGACTCGTGCTCTGGGGCACGAGTCGTGCCCAAAGGGACGACTCGTCCCATGAGCAAAGCCAAGTCGTGCCCTTAAAGGGGACGCCAGAATCAGTGGGAGGTTCCAAGGGGACGACTCGTGCCCTGGGGGACGAGTCGTCCCGTCGGCCCTGGACTGATACGTAAATGACCTAATTTTAGGGTTTTCGCAAAGGGCTTTTATTTGTAACGTATAAATACTTGCCCCTGGTTGCCCTAGCCGTCATTAGAACGTTTTGGCTTTAGAGAAACACCAAAAGTGAGAGATTTCAATTGAGAATTGAGAATCAAACACCACCAATTCCATTGTTCTTCATTGATTGAAAGGTGTTTCAATCAAAGGATCTAGCAATCCTCCTAGAAGAGTTCTAGGGTTCGTTCTTCGCGTGGATACACATAGAGGATCTTCGCTCGTCAAGATCTTTAGTTCGTGATTCGCCGTTCGTTCATCAAGGATTAACAAGGTCATTCAATCTGGAGTTGGGTCAAGTTTATCAACGACAAAAGCACTCAAGGTTGGTATTTCTATTTCATCTTTCTTAATTAATCATCTAGAACGGATTCTAGGGCTTGGGGTTTTTCGAGTTATTGCATTATTCCGCTGCGCATGGACCCTCGAAACCCAACAGTGGTATCAGAGCCCCGTTCATGATGTTTATATTAGAAAATCATGATAATTAGATAATGGGATTATGTTAATTTTCATGATGTGTATGATCTAGAATGTGAAATTGTATGAGTTTTGCTTGTGAAGTAATTGTATATATTGATATACCATGATTATGAAATTGAAATATATGATTAATATGATTAATCTAGATTATGGGATGTCAATTTCATTAATATGATTAATGTGATTAATCTAGGATATTTGTGAAATGTTACTTAGTATATTGGCTGGACACCAAAACCTTCCCCACAGGCACTTCGATGGAAGTGTGGGATAAATTTGGAGCACGTGGCCGCGTACTAGTAATTACTGACCAAATGTGATTTGTGTTGCATCATTCCATGTTCATGATTATGCTCATATAGTTTTCATGAATCAACCTTGGCATGTAATTGATAAGCATGAAAAATTGAACCTTCTTTGTAATTTGAGTTTGTTTTATGCCACCCATGTTTAAACACTTGTGAGTACACGGATAGTTTCATGTAAGCTACGCCACAGCGAGGTACATTGATTCTATTTTTGTATGATCAAGATGAGCAAACGGTGATTGCTATACGTTTAACATGGTTGAACTCAATTAGGCTATCAAAACAGTTTTGGGCCTAAGGCATAAGATGAGATTGAAACATGTGACATATGATGTCTATAATCTCATAATAATCTAAGAGTCATATATAAATATGATTGATAAATGTTATCTACCTTTTTAGTTTAATTTTGAGCAGTCGTGCCATAGCCGACTTGAAATTAAATTAAAGTTGGGTCTTAGCCTATTAAATTATATTATGCATGTTTGTATAAGAAGGTTATATAATTTAGTGGGAGTATTTGTGAAATACGTTAATTTATCTCTTAAATGAATTGGTACTTATATGTTGCATATCTTTGTAGATCAATGGCTGTAAATACTAATCAAAACATGTCACTGCGATCAGTCCTTGAGAAGGACAAGTTAGAGGAGAATGGCAACAACTATGTGGATTGGATCCGCAGTTTGGGAATTGTTCTCAAACAGGAAAGGAAGTTGTACATTCTTGATGGACCCGTTCCACCCGAGCCTACGGCTAATGCAACTAAAGCTGAAAAGGACCAACATAAGAAGCATGTGGATGATTCTATTGATGTTGGTTGCTTGATGCTTGCTACCATGTGTAAGGCCCTTCAGAAGGACCTTGTACACATGGAAGCTTATGATTTGGGAAACCATTTAAAGGAAATGTTCCAGTTGCAAGCACGTACGGAAAGGTTTGACACTATGAAGGCTCTTCATTCATGCAAGATGATTGAAGGACAACCTGTTGGGCCTCATGTGTTGAAAATGAAGGGTCACCTCGAACACCTTGAGAGGCTTGGATATCCTATCCAGTTAGAGCTGGCTACGGATATGATATTGCATTCACTCGAAAGTTATAATCGCTTTGTTCGAATTATAACATGAATGGGATGAATAAATCTCTGTCTGAATTGCATGGGATGCTAAAGAATGCGGAGAACAATATTACCAAGAAAACCAATCAAGTGTTGATGGTGAATAAAGGAAAGGGGTTCAAACCCAAGGTTAAAGCAAAAGTTGCTAAACCGGAGGCAAAGGTTGCCGTTGCTGAGAAGCCTAAACCCAAATCCCAAAAGGATGCGGTGTGCTACCATTGCAAGGAAACTGGGCATTGGAGGCGTAACTGCAAGCTTTATCAGAAGGATCAAGAAGAAGGGCAATGAGATTGCCATGACTTCAGGTATCTATGTGATAGATATTTTACTTTCTACCTCTAGTTCTTGGGTATTAGATACCGGATGTGGATCTCACATTTGCCTAAATGTGCAGGGACTAAAGAATAGAAGGTTGCTCAAAGAGGGTGAAGTAGATCTACGGGTTGGAAATGGAGCAAGAGTTGCTGCATTGGCCGTAGGGACTTACGAAGTCACTTTACCAAGCGGATTAATTTTAGTTTTAAATAACTGTTATTATGTTCCGGATTTGAGCAGAAACATTATTTCAATTTCATGTTTAGACAATGAGGGTTACAATTTTCTTATTGCGAATAAGAAATTTTCAATTTATTTGAATGACATGCTTTATTGTGTTGCTCATTCTTTTAATGGCCTTTATGTCTTGGATGTTGAAAATAATGTTGATAATATCTATCATGTAAATAAGAAATCCAAGCCAAATAATGTGAATGACACATATAAATGGCATTGCCGTCTTGGGCACATAAACGAGAAACGCATCTCTAAACTCCTAAAAGATGGATATTTAGACTCATATGATTATGAATCATATGATGTTTGCGAGTCTTGTTTATTGGGCAAGATGACTAAAGCACCTTTTTCTAAGAGTAGTGAAAGGGCTAGTGATTTGTTGGCTCTCGTACATACTGATGTATGTGGACCACTGAATAGCATTGCTAGGGGAGGATTTCGGTACTTCATAACGTTCACTGATGACTTATCAAGATATGGCTACGTCTATCTGATGAAGTACAAAAGTGAAGCATTTGAGATATTCAGAATATTTCAAAATGAAGTACAAAATCAACTTGGCAAAACTATTAAAACACTTTGATCCGATCGAGGTGGTGAATATTTGAGCCAAGAATTTGACGATCATCTGAAAAGTTGTGGAATTGTTTCAGAACTTACTCCACCCGGAACACCACAATGGAATGGTGTGTCCGAAAGGATAAATCGAACTCTATTAGATATGGTTTGATCGATGATGAGTCAAGTTAATCTTCCTATTTCCTTTTGGGGACATGCACTAGAAACAGCTGCTTTCACACTTAATAAGGTCCCTACTAAATCGGCTCCTAAAACCCCACATGAGATGTGGCATGGAAGAAAGCCTAGCTTATCTTTCATGAAGATTTGGGGATGTGAGGCTTATGTAAAGAAATTGGTTTCTGAACATAAACTTGCACCTAGATCTGATAAATGTATTTTCGTTGGTTATCCCAAGGAAACGAAAGGATATCAATTTTACAACCAATCCGAGAACAAAGTGTTTGTTGCTCGACACGGTGTCTTTCTAGAGAAAGAGTTTCTCTCTAAAGAAACTAGTGGGAGTAAAATTGATCTTGAAGAAATTCAAGAACCTGAAAATGACATAGAGCCAATAGTAGAGACGGAACCAAATTCACAAGCTGTTGTGGAACCGATTCAAGATACACAAGTTCTTCGCAGATCGGATAGGATACGATCCGAACCTGAGAGATATGGATTTCTCATGACGAAAAGTAATGAAGTAGAAATCATTGAGAATGATGAACCTACTTCCTATCAAGAGGCGATGTCCACTCCTGATTCGGACAAGTGGCTAGGAGCCATGGAATCCGAAATCAAATCCATGTACGATAATCAAGTTTGGAACTTGATTGATCCACCCGAAGGTGTAAAAACCATAGGGTGCAAGTGGGTTTTCAAAAAGAAAACCGACATGGATGGGAAGGTACATACTTATAAGGCTAGGCTAGTTGCTAAGGGGTATAGGCAGATTCATGGCGTTGACTATGATGAAACCTTTTCGCCCGTAGCAATGCTTAAGTCTATTAGAATCCTAATTGCCATAGCCGCATATTACGACTATGAGATATGGCAAATGGACGTCAAAACATCGTTTCTTAACGGAAACCTACTTGAGGATGTATACATGATACAGCCTGAAGGGTTTGTCGATCCAAAGGATTCTAACAAAGTGTGTAAGTTGCAGAGATCCATTTATGGATTGAAGCAAGCTTCCTGAGCCGGAATCTACGTTTTGATGAATCAGCCAAAGAGTTTGGCTTCATCAAAAACGAAGATGAACCTTGTGTATACAAGAAGATAAGTGGGAGCATAGTGCTATTTCTGGTGTTGTATGTCGATGACATCTTACTCATTGGAAACAATGTTCCTGCACTTGAGACTGTAAAGTCCTGGTTAGGAAAATGTTTTTCAATGAAAGATATGGGTGAAGCGGCTTATATCCTTGGTATCAAGATCTATAGAGATAGATCAAGAAGGATGATTGGTTTGAGTCAGAGTACATATATTGACAAGGTCCTTAGAAGATTCCGCATGGAAAATTCTAAGAGAGGGAACTTGCCAATGGGACATGGCATTACTCTTAGCAAGAATCATTGTCCTAAGACAAATGATGAGCGAAAGAGGATGAATGATATTCCATATGCTTCGGCAATTGGGTCTATCATGTATGCCATGTTGTGTACTAGACCTGATGTCTCGTATGCTCTAAGCGCAACGAGTAGATACCAATCTGATCCTGGTGAGAACCATTGGATAGCAGTCAAGAATATCCTTAAGTACTTGAGAAGAACTAAGGATGTATTCTTGGTATTTGGAGGAATGGAAGATGATCTGGTTGTAAAGGGTTACACAGATGCAAGCTTCCAAACCGACAAAGATGACTATAGATCGCAGTCTGGTTTTGTGTGTTATGCTAAATGGAGGTGCTGTTTGTTGGAAGAGTTCCAAACAAAGTACTGTTGCTGATTCTACAACGTAAGTTTAATACATAGCAAAGATCGGATGCGGCTAAGGAGGCGGTTTGGATCAAGAAGTTCGTTAGTGACTTAGAAGTCGTTCCGAGTATCACTAACCCGATAGAGCTTTTCTATGACAATAATGGTGCTATTGCCCAAGCAAAAGAACCAAGGTCACATCAGCGATCCAAACATATTTTGAGACGTTTCCACCTCATTCGAGAAATCTGTGAAAGGGAGGACGTCAAGATATGCAAGGTACCAACGAATGACAACATCTCGGACCCTCTCACCAAGCCTTTACCACAAGATAAACATGATGGTCATGTTAGGTCCATGGGTATAAGATACATGAATGATTGGGCCTAGTGCAAGTGGGAGACTGTAGGTGTTAGTGCCCTAGGCCTATAGAGATAGACCTTTATGTAATGTCATTGTTCATTTATATAAGAGATTGTTTCTTTGATTATTATATGTGTTTGCATGTTTAGTTATAATAATCGTGTCCCTAGTACTTATGAAGCACTAGTATGAAGTCTAATGGATAGTCATGTGATGATTATATGCATGGAGATGCACATTAGATTCATGGGTACTTGTTAGAGAATAAGGTACTGGACTTGACCCATTATGATATTTATGTCATGGTCAAATGTCATAATTAAATCTCATATAGTCATATCATTGATATCCTTTCGATTCGAGATTATCATCGTCTTCCGCTCGATGAATATCATGTTTGATATAGTTTAACGTTGTCTTTAACCGGATGACAATAAGGGCTATCATTGGCATGGTATGATTCTTGTTGGGAAGAATGATAAGTCAAGATGGAAAATTGTCCCTCGTAAAGAGAGATGTTTGCTAGGCCACTCGTAAGTAAGATTGATGTAGTGCATGTCCATGCCCGAATGAATTAATGTGATTAATATCATTTGATTAATCAATTTACTTGGTAACGAGAAAACATTGAACAATATGAGTTGACGTGGACCATGACTCATGTTCAATATAACATCGTGTGACAATGGGATTGTGATATGTTCTATGTAAGAAAATCGAACTTGATATTATACTATTTGGGTAGGCATGATGGCTTGCTAGAGTCCGCTCATGTCTTATGAGGATCGATGTGATCGGACTCATTGCCAACATAGTATGGTCCTATGGGGTCACACTCATCGAACGAATTGTCAAAAATGAAGAATATGGGTTTTCTGTGCTCAGGGGACGACTCGTCCCCAGTCTGAACTAACTATTCCCCTTAAGGGGGACGGATGATTCAGAGGGGATGTCCTGAGGGACGACTCGTGCTCTGGGGCACGAGTCGTGCCCAAAGGGACGACTCGTCCCATGAGCAAAGCCAAGTCGTGCCCTTAAAGGGGACGCCGTAACCGATGGGAGGTTCCAAGGGGACGACTCGTGCCCTGGGGGACGAGTCGTCCCCTCGACCCTGGACTGATACGTAAATGACCTAATTTTAGGGTTTTCGCAAAGGGCTTTTATTTGTAACGTATAAATACTTGCCCCTGGTTGCCCTAGCCGTCATTAGAACGTTTTGGATTTTGAGAAACACCAAAGTGAGAGATTTCAATTGAGAATTGAGAATCAAACACCACCAATTCCATTGTTCTTCATTGATTGAAAGGTGTTTCAATCAAAGGATCTAGCAATCCTCCTAGAAGAGTTCTAGGGTTCGTTCTTCGCGTGGATACACATAGAGGATCTTCGCTCGTCAAGATCTTTAGTTCGTGATTCGCCGTTCGTTCATCAAGGATTAACAAGGTCATTCAATCTGGAGTTGGGTCAAGTTTATCAACGACAAAAGCACTCAAGGTTGGTATTTCTATTTCATCTTTCTTAATTAATCATCTAGAACGGATTCTAGGGCTTGGGGTTTTTCGAGTTATTGCATTATTCCGCTGCGCATGGACCCTCGAAACCCAACAGAATCAATGTGGCCCGCCATGTAATATGCGGCCTCTGTGGGGGTGATCTCCTGCTCATCCATCTCTTCATCAACACTTCTCTCTCTCCTCCCTCTAGATGATCCTTCACCTGGCTGCAAAGTGTGCCCTTTGTTTGTGAGCGTCTTTTTGCTCACAGCAGTCCCAGATGAACTAATGTCTCTCTCAATCCGAAGACGGGTAAAATTAACCCCCGCCCGCTCGATCAGCCCATAAATCAGCAAAGGGAAATTAAAGTTGCACCGGCCCATACCCTTGTATGTATGTACCATCTCCATAGAAATAGCCAACCCGGTGTTGAAATTCTGCCCAGATAACACAACATTCATCAAAAGAGCTCTCCTCCAATGCACATCCCCATAATGAGATGTGGGCATAATGCGCTCACAGATAAAACGGTGCAAGGCTCTCATCCTAAAATCCAAATCTCTGGCTTTTTTCACATTCCCGTTCCTCAAAAAACTCAAATCAATATCCACAAAATATGGGGCCAATCTATCGAGATTCCCCGCCACGTTTCTCTCCATAACCTGAGCGTTGGCATAGTAAGCACATGAGCTATTCTCATATCCGGGAGATACCATTCCATAATAGTTGTTTATATCCTCACCGTTATACCACACGTTCTTGCCTCTCACCACCGCACATTTCCTCACCTCCCCCGCTTCAAATGCATTTGCATAAAACTCCCTTACTAATAATGACGACCCTAGATTCTCCGGTCGTTTAGCCAAATTATCCCACCCATACCGTTGAAAAATATCATCCAAATTAAGCTCCTCCGGCTTGAATTCATTCTCAATTGCAAAGGCTTTATTTTCATATTTATCAAAAAATATTTTAGCCTTGCTACCCACAAACTTAGTTGCATCATACGGAACTTTCGGGACGGGAGGATTTCTTTGCCTCGACATTCTTATTTCAAAACCTACAAGCTACTCGCACAAAGAAGTCACTACAGAAGGAGGGGAAATCTTACTTGCCGGAATAGTCGCCGGAATAGTCGCCGGAATAGTCACCGGGGATGGCCGGAGAAAGGGAATTCACACCTTGTGCACTGATGTCCACACCAATTCCTCAACTTTGAGCTTCAAAATCTGATCTTGCAACCTTGCCAATTCCTCAAGCTCTTTTGCTCAACAATGGTATTTTGGGTTTATCTCTTGGTTTAGGGAGTAAGAGATGATGGAGAAGGTGATTTAGTAGGCAAATAGGGAGATTAGGTGGTAGATTTGGGTGCTTGAAGGGAGAATTTTTAGAGAGAAGAAGTGAGGGTGCGGTATGTGTAGAGAGAGAAAGGGAGAGAAGGGGAAATTGTTTTGAATTTGTGGAGAGAGAGAGGATAATGACGGCTTAGGGTTAAAATTGCACGCCTGAAATTTTCCTTGGGCGGTCGCCCACATTCCCTTGGGCGGTCGCCCATCCGTCCAGAAACATTGGCCCTTTACGACTTAAAACCTGGGCGGTCGCCCACAAACCATGAGCTGTCGCCCATACCAACAACAATTTTTGGCCAATTGAATTTTGTCTTGGGCGGTCGCCCACATCACCCTGGGCGGTCGCCCATCACCACAGTAGGTTCCTCAGGCTTTACAAATCATCATGGGCGGTCGCCCACCTCCTCCTAGGCAGTCGCCCTCCTCAGCAGTAGAATTTTTGACTGGTTTCTTGCCTGCACATCACCACAAAACAAAACCCAAAGCATAATATCTCTTTATATCCACTTTTTGTTAATAATTTTTTTTATCAAACGACAAATCAACTGCATTCACAATAATATAATAGACGACACTACACAAATGTCGAAAGCTCAACTCAAACATCAATAGTAGTTCTATCTTTTAACTTACAACAAAGATTATTACAATCATTTAAAGGAAAAAAAAATCACTTAATAGACTTTATCTTCTTAATATATGTACAGAGTAATCTCATTTCACCCCTAAAATATTTCATATCTCTTTCCCATTTAATCAATTATACATACATAATTATCTTAATCATTTGAAAAGGAAAATATATTATGTATAAATCTAATAGTGACTTAAATAAATAAATAAGTAAATATTTTTTTATTTCGAATGATTGAAACTCCATATATGTAGAGATATTTAATTTCAACTCTATATATATATGTCACAATTCAGAAAAACATCCTTCCATCAATGTAACAACCAAATAATTAATTTTGTAAACAAAGTTTATTACAATCAATTAAGGGAAAAAAAACATCACCTAATAGACTTTATCTTCATAATATATGTACAGAGTAATCTCATTTCACCCCTAAAATATTTCATATCTCTTCCCCATTTAATCAATTATACATATATAATTATCTTAATCATTTGAAAAGAAAAATATATTATGTATAAATCAATTATACATATATAATTATCTTAATCATTTGAAAAAAAAAAATTTTTTTTGGGGGGTGGGAAGTGGGGCGGTTCTGAGATTTTTTTTTTTTTTTTTTTGGGGGGTGGGGGGCGATTAGATTTTTTAATTATTATTATTATGTTGTATCAGGAGTAATATTAGTTGTACATTAAGGCTTCCATTTTTCGGAAAATGTTTTACTTAGGACAAGGTCAGTAGGTCGTTTTACTTAGGAAGGGCGTAAAATGTTTTCCGAAAAACGTTTTACTTAGGCAACCAAACAACGGAAAAAAAGTTATTTTCCGAAAAGCATTTTCCGAGGGCTAACCAAACGGCGTAAAACAAGTTATTTTTTAAAAAACATTTTTCAAAAAATATTTTACGGCCAAACAAACAGAGCCTAATTCAATCTTATTATTCTAAAAGATGACATTTGTGGGACGAATCAAAATAATAGAAAATCAGAAATATGCCAAAGGGAGTATTTTGCAAAAATCTGCTTGGGCCCAGCGTTGTAAACCACGTTCGTGCCATCGAGCAAGTCGCTTTCACTGGTCAGAAAATCATTGAATCCCAGCCTCACCTTCTTCTTCATGCGCATATTTAATTAAACTACTTTATACTCCTTTTATTTTAATTCATTCACCTCCCTCCTCCGTAATCCCAACTTTACGTACAGATTTCGTTACATAATCAAATCAATCTCCGAACAAACAAGAGAATCAACAACAAATATTCCCTCGATTCCATCACCAATCAAGTAATCTTCACCCCTACATTTTTCAATTCAGTTTTTTCATTGTTGAATTGAATCTCAATCTCAATTTCATTTGGAATTTGTTGGATCTGGTGTTTGGTGTTTAATTTGTTTTGATTGATTTTTGGACAGAAATTTGTAGAAAATGGGGAGCTTGGGGGCGATTTTGAAGCATCCGGATGATTTCTACCCATTGTTGAAGCTGAAAATGGCGGTAAAGCAAGCCGAGAAACAGATCCCTCCTGAGCCACACTGGGGTTTCTGTTACTCCATGCTTCATAAAGTTTCTCGTAGTTTCGCTCTCGTTATTCAACAGCTTGGCACCGAGCTTCGTGATGCTGTAAGTTTTCTAATGTGACACCTCGAGGGTATCGAAAATGTGAATTTATTGCTTAATTTTTGTGTAGATTTTGTGGGCTGTGAATGTTTAATGTTATTAAGGAAAGTATTTTACCTCTTCAGTTGTTGGCATTGAGGGAGTGGATTTGGATTGGTTTGATTTTTGTGTCTGCATGTATTTGTATCGGTATGTGAATGTTAAAGTAGGTTTTGTTGTTATTTTTTGAAACTCCATTTTACGGATACATGTTGCTGCATCTAGGGTTTCAACTTGTTTGTGTGTAATTTTAGTGTGTATGCATTATGATCGATCTGTCTTGTAGCTACTGTTATTCCGTGAGGGGTTCCTTTGATCCGCTACCGGAGTTCTTTTTTAGGAAAGTCAAAAGTGTCCATGAAATTGAACGTTACTAACTCCTTCATGGAAATAAGGTCTCAAGTCAACTTCACCACTTTTAGATTGGATTGATATTTGACAAACATTATAAAGTACATATAAGAAAACGATGAAAAAGTGTTTTGGAAAAGAGAAGAAATTCGTTTAAAATGTGATATATAATGGTTAAGTTGCTTTTGAAACTCTTATGGTAAAGTGGGTATAAAAGAAAACTCCTTACGTTGTACCTGATTTACTTGTTTCATATATGTGGGGTAATCTTATAATATCACAGGAGTTATGTGACTCTATGATAAACATCCATAATGGAATATAGGATATTAGATGGCATCAAAAGTCGAAGATCAAATGGGTCAAAGAGAGTGATAGTAGGGTGGCTACCGGTAGAAGGAGAAGGAGTTGCATTTCAGAGGTCTAGTTAGATACAGATGTGGTGCAGAATCCTGATTTGATTTTAGACTCCGTCACCATCTACTATTAGATTCTATTTCATGAGAGTTTCAGATAAGACCTCGTTTAGAAGGGTTAGATCGGTGTTCGATTGACCCTCAAAAATCTATCTGATTAGAAAATATTTTTTTAGAGGAGAAAATTTATGGAGTTGTTTATGGGATGGCGAGAGATAAGGCTCCTTGGCCAGATGATTCTCGATGGTCTCTTTTGAATCATGTTGAGATATAGTGAAACGTGATCTTATGAGTGTGTTTGACGTGTTCTTTGGTAATGGAATTATCGGCAGAAGTATAAAATACATTTATTACTTTAGTACCTAAAAAGGATCGTATTATTATTAAGGTTAATGTTTTAGGCCCCATTAGTTTGGTGACGAGCCTTATAATATTATTACTAAGGTGTTGTCGTGTAGACTGGGGTTGGTCTCGGGAGATACTGTTTCAAGTGCAAAGTGCTTTTGTTGGGGGTAGGTAGGGTATTGATGTGGCGTTGGTTGCAAATGAGATGGTTGGGGATTTAAAGAGGAGTGAAAGCAGATTTAAAGAGGAGAGAAAACAAGGGTATTGTAGTGATGCTTGATTTCGAGAAGGCGTATGATAGATTGAAGTTAATGGCAAGACGAGTGGTTCGAGGCTTCGAGAGGGTTACGTTAGGAGACCCTCTCTCTCCTTTTTCGTTTACCCTAGTGGGAGGTTTCTTGAGTCGACTCTTAAGCAGAGGTGAAGGGGATATTGGGAGAGGGATGTAAGGTGGGTAGGGAGAATTACATTGCTTCTCATCTTTTAGTTTGCAAATGTCACATTTTTATTTCTAGATGAGGGTGTTTGAAATTTAAAAATTTTCTTACAGTACTTCAACTTTTTCAGAGTGTCTGGATTGAAAATTAATTTGGCCAAATGTGCAATTGTTGGGATAAATTTGGGAAAGGATGTGAGTAGATGTTATGCGTCTTTGATTGTTTGTAAAGTCATCTCTTGGCCATTATCATATTCGGGGTTCCTTTGGGTGGTAATCCTAGTTCTCATTCTGGGACCAGTAGTAGGGAGAATTTCTAAGCGTCTTGCTAATTAGAATCATGCTTACTTTTCTTTAGGCAGGTGTATTACTTTGGTGTGAGCTTGTCTTTAGCATTCAACTTTATTATGTTTCTCTTTAAAATTCCAAATGTCTTAGAAGAAAGTATTGAGACGGCGATGAATTTTTTTATGTGGGAAGGCTCGGGGATGAGAAAAAAGATCATCTAGTGGCTTGGGGTAAAGTGTGCCATCCTGAGGAGAAGGGTGGCCTAGCATTGGGAACCTGAATATCTCTTCTAGTCAATTAATGACTTTAGAGATTTCCTCGAGATCCTTATGCTATTTGGCTTGAAAATTTATACATCAGTGTCACCACGTGTCCTATCTCTTACTCGATTAAAGGTGGATCATATCCTATCCTCTTAATCGGTTAAAGGTGGGTAGTCAACTCTGCATTAAGGATTTATTTCCTGATTTGTATCACCTTTCTTTGGTTCATTGGACTCTTGAATCTGAGTTTTCGATGCTTGGGGAGGGGGAGCTACAATGTTTTGGAAGTTTCAATTTTTCTGCAAATTAAATGATGGAGAGTTTGTTGATGATGGCGTTCTTCTTTCTTCATCTCCGATTCGTTTGTCGGAGAAACATAATTCTAATGTTTGGGTTTTAGAGGGCTCATGGAACTATTCTTGTAAATCTTCTCTTAGTTTCTTGATTCAGAATCCCGCTCCATCTTCTTTTCCCCTTGCTTCGTACGTTTGGAAGTCGAAAACCCCTTTCACGATTCAGGCATTTATGTGACTTTTAGTACTTAATAAACTCAATAATTGACAAACGTCAGATTCATAGGCCTATTTAATGGCAATCACAAAGTTGGTGTGTGAATTGCCAGAAGTCGGATCTGTCACATGATCACCTATTTCTCCATTGTAGAATCTTATCTTTGGAATCGTTTGTTTGAGTTGGCCGGAGACATGTGGAGCCGAGTCCCACTTCTTCTTTCCTTCATTGTCAGTTCACTAGTTTTGGTAAATGAGGCGTTGCTAGACGGTTGTGGGATTGTTGGTTTTTTGCAATATGTTGGTGTGTGTGGATGGAGAGGAACACTAGATTTTTTAAGAATCGTTACTTACCTGTTACTTACTGAAGCATCTTTTGTGGGAAAAAGTAATGTTTCTAGGTTCTCTTTGGGCGTATGCCAATGGCGCCTTCAAAGATCTATTGCTAAATGACTTGAAGAAAGACTAGGTTGCTGTGATTTCTTGGTGTAGTTTTAATGTATATTCTCTTTTTCTATTTCTAGATGGACCCCTCGTCGATCCTTTTGTACATTGAGTTTCTTCTAATACATTCTTCTTTTCTCAAAAATAAAAAGAAGAGAAGAAAATTAAGTTTGAAGCATCAAATTAGGCTCACTTTTGTAAAGACTTTTTGTACTCAACTGCCCTTGAATATGAATGCGAAGATAAAAGAATGATACTATGCTTGCGAGACTCGTAGAAATTAGGTGTCCAAACTCGAAGTCGAAACTTAGATTTTAGTCGATTCTATGCTAGTAACATATAATTATGTAAAATAGTTATGGCAGCGGAAGTTGTTCCCATGGGTTCTGTTGCCTCTATCTTTTAAATTACCAGTTTCTTAAAGTGTGTTTTACTTGTGTAATGAATAAAAATAGAACCTAATATGCATTAAACCCCGAGTTCAATGACTGGCGTAATTGATAAAGGCTTAGTCCACCTGCAAGTTTTTTCTCATTTGACTGCATACAAATTCATGAGCTTTCATATTGGCACACACGATCAAGTTTGGAAACTTCTAGAGTTTTGTCAGTTTACATTGTCTATTTTATGTCTTTTTACTTCTTAGACTGTCAGGAACTTTACTTATATTTTGATATGAAACAAAAAAATAAGAGCCTAAACTATTCCGTAGTCCTTGCAAACTCCCCTGAAGCCACATCTATGTTTCTATTACCTGTGACTGTAGAGCAACCTTTCTTATTGGCACATGTGGGCAAAACTTCGAAAGTCCAATAATTTGAACACTTTACCTGACTATATATTTGCTTGGTTCCTTCATATGGTACTAAAGCTCTTACACATCTCTCTTGTGGTTATGTTGAAGAACAACATGAACCTGAATAAGTAAAAACTACTACTCCCTCTGTCCCGGAAAGGTAGTCTTCTTTTTAGTTTGGTGGTTAACTTGGTTGAACTTTGACCAAACCTTTATGAAAATTTTGATTATACTCATGAATCTCTAAAAATTGGTGTTGATAGTATTATTAATGGTCCTTCATTAACAATTTCTAGATTATCATGAAGATGATTAAATTCTTATTAATTGTGGCCAAAGATCAACTAAGTTGACCATGAATGAAACTAAACTTTCCGGGATGGAGGGAGTACAATAGTTGCATTCCCTCTAATGGTCTGGTATGATGTGCAGATAAAGGTCAATAGTTTCATTACTTTTGAGGAGAGTAGGACAGGTAAAAATAAAACCATCGACCTACTAGGATACGTGAGTATTTTTTTTTTTTTAAAAGATGTACGCCACGTGGCATCTCATTACGTAATGCCAATTGATTGAGGAGTACGATGATTATCTTCTATACGCACACATGCATTTATCATTATGCAATCCCAATTTTGATTCAGTACGATGATTATATACCTACACACCCATACATATACATATAACTTCATTCTCAATTCTTTTTATTAAAAAAACTTCATTCTTGGTTATATGGGGCTTCTTAATGAAATAGAACCATTGACCTATTGTGATAAGTGATTGAAAATTTTAGGATGCATTATGCAATGCCAGAATTATAGGAACCATTGATCCTATGTATGATCTCATTATGCAATGCCAAACTTGATGAAGTACAATGGTTATATATATGTATACATAAATATATTATATATATATACTCCCTCCATCCCAGCCCATGCTTCCCATTTTTGGCATTGCACGCAAATTAAGAAAATGAGTGGGAAGAAAAAATGTTGTGAGTGTAATTTGAAAATAGGAGAGAGAATGAGTGGAGGAAATAGTAAATTTGAAAAGTGTTGTAAGTGTAATAGTGAATTAGGAGAGAGAATGAGTGGAGGAAATAGTAAAGATTCTTTGCCAAAAAGGAAAGTGGAAGCTTCTAACGGGACACCCAAAATGGCAAAATGGGAAGCTTCGGCTGGGACGGAGGGAGTATATATATATATAGGTTTATTCTTAATTCTGTGGAACTTTCTTATAAGAGCCTTCATTTGATTCTCTTCAATGGAAGACTAATTTTCTCAGAATATTTCGTATTTATTGGCCTAATTCTTCTTTTAATGACGGATTCAACTTTTTATCAAAAAGATAGTATCTTTTGCAGTAAGTCAGTTGTAGTTAACAAATGAGATATCGTCTTTATTTTTTATGGTACTTGCTCTATTCCCTATATATTTTTTTCTAGTACTTGTGTATTACTCTAAAATTCCCCTACTCATGTTAGTATTTTCATTATGCAGGTATGCATCTTCTATCTGGTTCTTCGAGCACTTGATACTGTCGGTATGTTGTCTTTACCTTTATTTGTATCATGCAACACATCAGTTTGGTTTCCTTCAGTTGAAAGTTCTCACTTTCACTTGATAATTGCGACATGATTAACTATATTTTACATAAATTGGTCATGCTTAATTGCATTATCTAGGTTCTACAACTTGCTGCTTTCAGTTATTCTTATAGCAATATAGATGATAGTTCTTGAGAAAGTTTGATGACTCATAAGGGGAACTTTAATTTTTGTCTCTTGCATTATGTTGAGGCACCAGTAAATAGATTCCTGATATTTGAAATTGATGGTATATGTGTAGAACGAGTCCAAATGACGATTCATGTTAGCCGACCCCAACTCCATTTTGGACTAAGGCTCTGTTGTTGTTGTTGTTACCCATTCTACTTAGTTGCTACTTGAATATGACTTGACTACACCTATCATAATCATTTTTCTGTTTTTTTTTTCTTATGGACAGAGGATGATACAAGCATAGCTACCGAGGTTAAAGTACCTATTCTTATGGCCTTCCATCGGCATATCTATGATCGTGACTGGCACTTCGCATGTGAGTTTAACCTTGTCACCAATATAATCTTATTTGTCATTTTCCTGGATCCATCACTTGGAAACACTGTTTAGGAATGATACTCTGTTTAAGAACAGAATTCGGCAAATTAGTTTCATTACCTTTAAAGTTTTAGCCGCATATTCCAAAAGGAATAAAAACATTATTTGTGGGTACAAGGTCTTTACTAGGAGTAGGGTACTCATAAATGGTCAACCTATCCCCACGTTCCTAGACAGCCGTGCACGCCTTGGTGGACAAATTTTATTTACTTTAGCTCGCTACTTGTCCAGATTGAATCAAGGTAATACTGTGCATGCTACAATAATGGTCCAAGATAATGCATACCTAGATTTAGACGCTTGCCTATTGGAATATAAATTCAGGTCTAGAAGCAATGAGATTTCCCCGGACCTGATTTTTCTTCTCTTACGACGTGATTACCTCGCATTAGGGCTGTCAAGACGAAGTAGAATAGGTGGACGAAGTTCAAGGTCCAAAAGTTCAAACGTGGCGTAGACATTAAAGACTGTGGCAAGTCCATCTAGTTTCTGAAATTATTTCGAAGCACGTGCCATTCAAACAACTTTACCGGCCTGAGGCTACTCCAGTGAGCATTTTCTGTCGCCGGTCATCTTCTCCGGCGCCATAGTTCCACCACACGCCGGTGATTTGGCCGGAATCTCTCCAGCAACTTTTTTTTTGCTGGTTTCTGGGGGTTTTCCTCGTTTTTCCTGTTGTTTGTTTGTGAGCTGAGTCGATGGGTCTCCTTGTTCATTTTTGTTGAGATTTGCTGCCTTGTTATGAAAGAGAGAATTATTTTTCAAGCTAGAAAGAAGACGTTCGACTACACAACTCATTGTTTTTCAGCTGGTAGAAAGATACTCCCTTCGTCTCCTTTTGTTTGACCACATTTGATTTTTAATGGTCAGCACAAGTGAACTTAAACCAAACATTAATGATAGTTTTATCATCCTAAACCACTTCGTAATTTATTTATAACAATTTTTAGAATTTTACTAGGATGATTAAACTGACATTAATGTTTTGTCAAAGTTCTCTTATGTTGACCATCAAAAGTCAAATGTGGCCAAGCAAAAAGAGACGGAGGGAGTACTATGGAAGAACACATTAGAGTTTCCTTTCATTTCATGAACTTTTATGGGTCTGCGATTGGATGGAGAGGGCTTTAAAAAACAGGAGTTTTTTGAAGGAAACGAAAGGAACGTTGGAGAGTAGTGCTCTTTGCCATGGCAAGGAACATATCAGGCAAGTTCATCAGAATTGGAGTCGGCAAACAGGGCTGGCCTTTATCGATATTTATTCCTGATACTGTGACAGATTCGATGGCGGAATGGTGGCAGCTAAGCTCAGGAGGTTTATCCAGAAAAACAAAATGTGTATCAATCTTTTTCAGTCTGATAGAGAGGCATCCGTGCTTTCCTCATGTCTGAACTCTACTCTGAATGCTTCTTTTAGCAAAGGGAACTCAGATCTGGATTTCATGTTGGAGGAAAGTTATCTTGCGGAATCTCTAAACTTTTGGAGTGATGCCTGGTAGGCTGGGAGTTTTAATTGTCCTATTCCTTCTAGGACTGAGTTATAAATTGGGTAAATAGAAGGTGGAGAATAGCTGGAAGTGCAGGAGTGGTGGATATGAATGGAAATTTCTTCCATATTTACCGAGAACTCCCATCCCCCCTCGTCCCATGTCCCGGAACGCGCGTCCCAAATCGTGGGTCATTTGTGTCCCAGTTCACTAGGGAATTCGACCCCAAATCGCTCAAAGCATTGTACCGGAAAATAAAAGGTCGGCATCATAGAAACTGACCATGCCTTGATTTTCACGAGGGAGAGGGAAATGAACAACGAAAAGGAGACTTCGAGTCGTCACTGGGACGAGGTCGAGAACTTATAGTTGTCACTGGACAGTTATCTGCCTTTAAATTTTTTTATTGAAAAAGAAAAAAATGTCTAAGAATTAATGTGTGGATGAGAGTCTGATAATAATGAAAACGTATTGCGTTCCCAAGTTGCGTACCAACTGATCCTACCCCCCGCGTAATCAAAATTTACTAACGTTCATTGTTCCCGTCCCCGTCCCATGTCTCGAGACTTCCCACATTCCTGTTAACTATGATTTCTTCTTGTTTCAATTTCCCTTCAAGGAGGAAGTTTTTCAAATTTTGAGTGTAAGGAATTGGATTGTGAATGATAAGCCTTTGTTTTTTTATTGCTGGGATCATGTTGGTTGTTTCACCACTAAAGTCGCAAGCCTCATGCAGCTTGGATCAAGGCGTTAGGGGTACCATTTCATTTGTGGGGCAATTCCGTGTTCCAGTCTTCCAGATAATTGGTCAAATGTGTGGAGGTTTTATCACGGTCGATCAAAACATGTAATCTAAGAAATACTTACGGTAGGCTAGGATTCTTGAGGTTGGCTAAGATTCCAGTTCGTTTCAAGGAAGTGTTGTCCGCTGTTGTTCGGATAGGTATAAGGAGTAGGATATTTTTAGTCCATATTTAGGCCGAAACTATTTCGTTTTGTTGCTTAGGAGATTTAGTGGTGGTGTAAAAGGATACGGGAATGAGAAGGCAAAGTTAGGTGGAAAGAAGACAAGTGATTTTTATGGGCAAGGTGGATACGTGGTACCAAAAAGTGAAGAGTAAGTCACGTGTCAATGCCCCCAGCACATTCAAACAAAAGAATACATGGGTTGACAGACTTTCTAAATCTAATTTTGATCCCAACAAAGATGGACCAGCTGGTTTAGCGAGTCGGTTTAGTGACTCACTGGTTGAGAATACTGTAGGTGTAGATGAAATGGAAGCCTAAGTGAGTACGTTGGGTAAAATCTATGGGCCTTTCTCATTAGCTTTTTCATAAAAACACCTAAACCCTAACACCATAGTAATTTTTGTTTGGGGTCTAAAGATTTGATAAATGATATGGGTCGAAGCCTAGTCCAAGATCGGATTTCATACACTTCATGTACCCTTGTAAGGGGAGCACAAAATCTTATTTTTCTCGATCGAGAGGGCTGTTACAGAATCTTAGTGGTGCACGGATTTGATTACAAAACAGAGGAAACAACGCCCTCTGATGTCCTCTAAAATCGGTGATGCCAATGCACTCATAGGGTAGCGATTAATGGGATTCTTCGGATGCCCCTAATCCAGATCAATTTAAGGCGAGATCCTCACATAAACTATCCATGAAATTAGAGGAGAAGCCTGTAGACCTACTTTAAAAGTTATTGTTTGATCTCCGTTAGCAGTGGTGCATTCGGATGGTTCTTGCGGTCGAGTCTTTTTTGTGCCCGGGTGAGAAGGATGATATTTAGTTTGGGTAAAAAGAAGTGCGGATTTGGTAGATTCCTTGGTGTACCAAGTTGTTCAGGGTTTGAGAAAAAAATGTGGATCTTTTGTTGCCTGAGATAGAAATGAGTTGGCGATAATGCCTAAAAAGGAACGAGAACAAACGCAACATGATTAGTGATAGGTGCAATCTTGAGTTGAAACAGTTGTGTTGTAACCTCAATTTCAACAACACGGAGTCTAGGGAGGAGAGGGGAAAAAAGGAATTTGGGCCGATTATTTTTCTAATTTCATTGTTGTTCAATGCATTTGCGAATTATATCTTGAAATTCGTGGGGTTTGAATGACTTGGATATAAGAAAGGTGATTAAGGCAACTTTAAGAGGGTGGAAACCTCATCTGGTTTGCTTCCAAGAAACCAAAACGTAAAAGGTGGACAAAAAAGTTATAAATAGTGTGGGTGGAGGTAGATGGGCTGACTTGGAGCATTTAGGGTATGTAGGGGCAATATAGGGTATTTAGTCATGTGGGATAGAAGAGTTTTTCTAGTTTGGGATCAAAGATTGGTGCTCATTCAGTCTCTTGCCTCCTATACGTGTCCTATAGATGGTGGAGAATGATAAAATTTGGTTTTCTGTTTTTCTTGAGAGTTTATGGTCCCTGTATTGATTCAAGAAGAGAGTTAGATGGACCGTGGCTTATCTTGAAAAAATATGGTTTGTGCTTGTTCTTTCCTCGAATCGGTTGAAATGTCAATGACTGAAAATTTCAAAATTTGTTTGTTTTATTGGTTTGAGGGAGGGATCAAAAGCCAATCTTCTTAACCATTTCACCTCACCATCAACTATAGTGAACGGGGAGCCAAAGGATTGGTTTAGGGCTTCTCGTGGAGCAAGGTGATCCGATGTCCCCATTTTTTTTCACCTTGGTAGTAGATGTCTTGAGTCGTTTGATTTCGAGGTGTGAAGGCAAGGGTCTTATTTATGGGTGCTCCGTAGGAAAGAAGGAGGTTCGCGTTTCTCATTTCCTGTATGCGGATGACATTATTCTATTCTTATCAAAGGATTTTCGGGATTTCACTAACTTGCTTACGATTTTACAGTTATTTGAGGGTTAAAGTTTAATTTGTCCAAGTATGGGTTGGCTGTTATTAAATTGGAAGATTCAGTATTGAGTATTAAATTGGAAGATTCAGTTTTGAGTTAATATGCTTCTTTGATCGAATGCTCATTTGAGTCATGGCCTTTCATTTATGGGAAAACTTCATTTTTGTCCATTGTACTTTAAGATGTATTTCACTTTACCATCAAACTTTATTTTTTTTCAATTTTCCATCGTATTTCAAAAAATGGTGTCATTTTATACAAAATTTGGGTATAAAATGACAATATCGATTATATATGATGGTAAAAATGAAATAAATTTATGTATAAATAGTAGATTTAGGTATACTGACACCATTGTATGTAGTACTTTGTTAAAAAAGAAAAAAATAAAGTTTGATGGTAAAAGTGAAACACGCCCCAAAGTACGATGGACAAAAAATGGAGTTTTCCCTTCTTTTATTTATGCCTACCTTTAGGAGGGCATCCAAGAGTTGAGAGTTTTTGGGATCTGGTGGTGGAAAAATTTCCAAACACTTTTTCCAAATATTTGGACGGCTGAAAGAGTACTTTTTTCTCTTTGGGGGGGGGGGTTAGGATTACTCTTATAGAGGCTTGTTTATCTAGCATCCCTATAAATTACCTCTCATTTTTTAGGGTTTCAATTCGGGTAGCAAATAGGATTGAGGGTATCATGCGTATTTTTTTGTGGGCTGGGGGCAAAGATGTTTGTAAGGATCACTTAGTGGCTTGGGAAAAGGTAAGACAGCCGAAGGATGAATGGGGTCTTGTTCTCGGGAAGTTGGTATTCGGAAACAGCTCCTTCGTAAGTAATTGGCTATGACTATAGTATAGTCAAAGTGAATCTCATGATCACCTCTTCCTGCATTGTTCAATAGCTTGGAGACTTTGGTGTGAACTATTCTCTATATTTGAGGAGTGTTGGATATGCCCTTCTACGGTAGCTGATTTCCTTCGAGGTCGATTTTTGGGATTTGGAGATGAAAGTGATGCTAGCATTGTGGGGTATTTGCGACGTTGTGGTGTATATGGTTTGGAACGGAATGCAGAGATTTTTGAGAGTAGGTCAATATCGTTTCTTCTACTTAAGAAAATGATTGTGTTCCTTGCTTCCTTGTGGGCATTGACTCTGGGAGCTTAGAGGATTATCTTTGACCGACTTGAGTAGGGATTGGAGAGCGGTTTTGCGCTAGTTTTGTACTTTGGATAGTCTACATTGTATTTTTTTTTCCTTCTTAGTTTGCTTTTCTTGAGGACACTTTGTCCTCTTTGCCTTGTAACCTTTTCTCCTTCTAATATATCTTCTTATTATATCAACAAAAAAAATGTTAAATGACTTGTTCTCAAAGTCCTGGCGTTCCATTCAACCCATATACACCACAAGTTATTTTTTTTTTAAGTGTGATCTTGGGAAAAAAAAATTCTTTAGATTTTGATATTCCAGCTGGCCTTATTTAGGCACTGTGCCAAGGCAAGGCACAACCAGATGAACAGCAGTAATTTTATCAGCAAGTCAGATGCCAAGGCCTTGTGCCACGGCGCAGCAACTTCCAGCTTTTTCCAAAACTGATCCTGACCCCTGAACTCCCCAAATCATCTTGAAACCTTGTTTCTTCAATATTGATCATGGATTTAACTTCTAGGGCTTCAAGTAAACATGCAGATTTTATATCTGGGGCTTGAATATCTTCCTTTCCCGCTTTAGATTTGATTTCTTCAACGAGATTGAAAGCTTCTCGAATCCTCTTCGCTCCTCCACGTGTCATTGGACCTCCATCAATCTCCATTGGATCTTTGCGCCGATTTGCTTTTGGATTTGCAATTAGGGTTCTCTCCATCAATAGGGAGGATTTACTTGTCACCTAAAGATTACCTTATTTATCCATTTGTTACATGGAATTTTAAGACCTTATGTCAGCTATTCCAAAATGTTTCCATTCCCCATGATAAGCATGCAATCTACTAAAAGTTCCATTGAATTTCCAAAGGGGAAGTATACAAAAATACCATGGTCAGCTACCGGCATAATAGTGACCAACTTGCTGCTTCATAAGCGGAAAGACCTTCGTCTTAATAATCAATGTAACCCTTGTTCTTAAAATGCTTATTTTTTTTTCTTGGAGCTTCTTATATGGCATTTGTCACTCTTTGCTACCAAACATCTTACTTCCAGCTAATCTTTGTTATCCTTTTTTCTCAAGGTGGTACAAAGGAGTACAAAGTTCTCATGGACGAGTTCCATCATGTTTCTACTGCCTTTCTGGAGCTTGGAAGCGGGTAACATAGCAACTGTTTCCACCTTTCATAAATTAAGTTTTGTGGGTTTAAGTGCTTTCTTGTGCATTTAAAATTGGCAGAAGGTCACCATAAGAACATGTTATTTATTTGTTTATTTAACTGAAGGGAAAAATACAGATTTGTTCTCTTTTGGGTCTATTCAATTGAGCATATCCTGTATCTGTTAGGAAAGAGATAGTGGATATTAAGAGTGGACTGGGTTGCAGTGACTGTAGTTCATGAGTGTTACATAGAGAAATAATAAAGATTTGGCTGAACCTACATCTAGATGCAGGCTGGATACTTCTGTAGTCTAGTCAACTAAAGTAGACCTAATTTCTTATCTTTAGAGACAGTTCTATGTTTTCCTGTGGCAAATGTAACTTCTTTAATATTTATTGGAGGAGGTTGATTCTCAAACAATAATCTCCATTTTATGGGGATTCATATAATGGGAATCTCAGTGAATTATATTTGAACTGATTGTGGAGAATCGTTCAAGACTGTGGTCCTGGATTTCCTGATCCACTCTTTTGTAATTGGGCCTACTATCATACTGTGGCTGTTTTTCCATTGATTCTGAAACATTTTTTTTTTCTGTTGTGGTTTTAAATACATGCACACAGGAACAATTATGTGCAATTTTGTCTGTCTTAATTAGTGTTAGTAACTTCTGAATGTAGTTGATTATCTTATAAATGTTGAAGTACTTGGAGCTATTAGGGCATGTGTATATTCTTGTGCAATTGTGGACCAAGAATGACCTAGTGTACTCCAACCATTCTGCAGTTATCAGGAGGCAATTGAGGATATTACCATGAGAATGGGAGCAGGAATGGCAAAATTCATATGCAAGGAGGTAGCTATTGACTTCTCTAGTAAATAAATTATTCACTTCTACTATTATTTGGCTCCGGGATCCCTTAGAATGGATGGAATGAAATAATCATTATTATGACATGGGGAAAAAGTTAAAGTGGCCATTCCATTCTATTCTCGTCATGCTTATCGCACATATTCTTAGACTATTGTTATTATCACGGCGGACACAATATAGATGCTCGTACATTATCATCAGCTTCATGCTCCTGCTTGATGTTGACTTTGTTTGGAGTTGTCGATATAGGAACTGCTCGTACTCTCTATAACACACACACAGGCAGGCGCAACACCCCCAACCCCCATTCGCCTGTGCGAGCTTGAGCTCGTTTTTAAGCTCACCAATGCGGCCATCTCATTCGCATTTACAGAATGTATGCAAAAGATGTTAAAAGATCCAAATCACTACCGTTTGTATTGTAACATGAGAAAGATCTTCAGAATCAGACAGCCTGCAGAGTCAGTCAAAGTTTAGGATAAGTAAAATAAGAAGGTTAAAGGTACTTGTAACTTTTATAAAGAAGAAATGATTGTTTATCTTTATCTGCAGGTAGAAACAGTTGATGACTATGATGAGTACTGTCACTATGTTGCGGGACTTGTTGGATTAGGCTTGTCAAAGCTCTTTCATGCCTCTGGCAAGGAAATTTTATTTCCAGATTCTCTCTCCAATTCAATGGGATTGTTTCTCCAGGTACTTTTTTGGACACAAAAAGGCCATTGCTTTTAACTTCTTTTCTTTGGTAATCGTTGAAACTCTAATTCTTACATGGTTAACATTTGCACTGAATGGCAGAAAACAAATATTATTCGAGATTATCTGGAAGACATAAATGAGATACCAAAGTCACGCATGTTCTGGCCTCGCCAGATTTGGAGTAAATATGCCAACAAACTTGAGGTTTGCTTCTTTCACAGATTCATGTGCTTGTCTCAAACTTACCTCAGTTATGAATGTTCATTTCATTATAGACTTGTAGATGTCCTTGGGTTTGAATGGTTGAAACAGGCATTCCCTGGCAGGGTAAACTGCTATCATGACCCTTTCTGCCGCAGAGGGATTGAGCCTTATGCACTTGGCCAATTCCTTTATTCCAAACTTCTAACTATGTATAACATGGTGGTCATCAAAGCAGATACAATTGACATTGCTAATGTTGGTATTGTGGACGTCCTTTTAATCATGTATGTTTAAAAATTTTAAAATGCAGGACTTGAAGTATGAAGAAAACTCAACTAAGGCTGTGCAGTGTCTGAATGACATGGTTACAAATGCTTTAGTGCATGCAGAAGATTGTTTGAAGTATATGAGTGACTTGCGAGATCCAGCAATATTTAAGTTTTGTGCTATACCGCAGGTATATATTTATGAGGCGCTTCTAGGGTTTTCTATCACTCTCGAGTGTCAATAGGTTGAGCCCCTATCAAATAGGAGCTCCATACACCTACCTTCTTGACAGTACTCGAGGGCACCATTTCTGTTTGTGAAGGCCATTTGTTGGAGTTTGCTATCCGTTTTGTGGTTCGTGGTCTTTTTAGTGGTTTTGTTACAGTTAAATGTTGTGAGTGAGAGAGAAGTGGGCCCAAGACGAGAGTAAAAATCAAGAACCACAATATGAAATGCAAAAGCGAACAGGCTAAAGTGATTAACAACCATGCTATAGTCAATATGAGAAGTCTGAGCATTTATGGATAAATTATATCATAAATTAGACGTGTAAAACAAGATAAAGCAGCTATTATCTTTAGTCAGTTTGCAGAATTGTTTTCTAAAATTACTTGACATCTGAATCCAAGCACCCCAGCCTTGGTTTTATGGGGGCATTTGCCCCCATTTCCTTTTTGCGATGTAGCAATTTCGCACTACCAAAGTTTGAAGAAATTGCTTTTTATCATTGAAAATTATATTCCCCCACCCCCATTTGTAGTTAGAAAAATATACTTATATCCCCCCCCCCAAAAAAAAAAAAAATAATAAAAAAATAATAATAAATAAATAAATAAAAATTGAGGTATTACATCATAACATTCCATATTCCATATTTAAAATAATTTTGACACCGTTTAAGAAAAATCCTGGCTCCACCACTAAATCCAAGTACTTAAAAAGATAGTTTGATCCCATATATGAATTCAGTTTAACCTTCCTCCTTTTTTTTAAGGCGATAATTTCAATGTCTGTCAATGATATCAAGAATATAAAACTTTGACCTTAATGAATATCATCTCATAAGCATGTGTGCCACACCCTTTATTGCATTAATGCTGGGATTAACAGTGTCTTTCTCTGTTCATATGCATTCAGTTTCAGGACTAAAGAATTGGATATATTCATCTATGCATTTCCTTCATGTTAATATGTTTCTGATTTGGTGTTATACATTACCAGATTATGTCAATTGGAACACTAGCTTTATGTTACAATAACGTTGAAGTTTTCAGAGGGGTTGTGAAGATGAGACGTGGTAAGATTTCTGGCTGAGTTTTACCGATTGCCGCATCATTTCCAAAGTATCTAGTGACTTTATTTGATTAGAGTCTGCATTTTGTATACTACTGCGTGAGTAAAAGGTTGCACCATCATTATTAATGTGGTTCAAAGTTAATGCAAGTAAATTTTGATATGTCACCCTTATTGATATGATACTGTTGAATATGAAACAAATGCTGCAAAGCCAAATAATGTCATTAAGTTGTCTGGATAAGTTATTCCTATCAACGCCTCAAGCTAGAAACATTCAAACTTACACATATGCTCTACCAATACGATGTCCATGTATTTCTGTTCATTGATACTTACTATGAGCCGGACTTTACTCATAGTAAGCCAATGGATTTGAAAGAAATTCCATTGGTCCAAACCCTTGAACCATGAATAGATTTTGTGTAGACAGCATCTTACGATACATAGTTTTCAGGCACTGAAAAGCAGCTTTTCCTTAAAATTAACATTTTACAAGGACCGACATGTTTATGTGTTGCCTGTATGCGGTCCAACCTCTCTCTCTCTCTCTCTCTCTCTCTCTCTCTCTCTCTCTCTCTCTCTCCCCTTCCCACACCCCCAACTTATAATTAGAAAACCCAATTCAAAACTCTTTATATAATCCTAGTGTCTTAAGATAGCATGTGGTTTAGTAAGAAACTGGAGAATATTGATTGTATTGCCAATCTTGTGGTCAAGTTATTTTATTTCAACTCCTGTTTATTTATAATTGTTATCATCTCTTATCAATCGTGAAGCTCCTTTCATTTCTCTTCTAATATTGATGAATGAGGTCTCGTTTTGTAGGTCTTACCGCTAAAATTATTGACCGAACAAAAACAATGGCAGACGTGTATGGGGCTTTCTATGACTTTTCTTCCATGCTGAAGTCCAAGGTATACCATTAACATTTACCAACTTCAATAAGGTTTACTGGCAGATTCTATTATTAGCCCTTTTAATAAGAAGACATCATGCTTGACTTTCAATACATGCAAAAGCTAACATCTACTCTTATCACACTTTAAGCACCCTTCTTTTAGAAATTTTTACATTTGCTAATATTGTTATGATTTCCGAAGTTAACAAGGTAAATCCTGACAAAAAAGAAAAAAAAACTGATGTTGGATACATAAAGAGTTTCCCTTATGAAAAATGTTAACCGGACATTTCGTACATATATATGGCTCAGAGTTGGCATTACATTGATTCAAAAATTTGGTAAAGTTGAGCTACTTTTATGGGGACTAAGGGCTCTCCTTTAATCTTTCAAGAGAGAAATGGTTGTTGAAGTACTGCCTTCATCGCAGTTGAAGTCTTTATTGTCTATTATTTAATACTCACATTCAGACGGTTGTGTTTCTAAAATTAAAGTCGCAATTACCCAAGCTTGGTGCTTAGTTATCTATGTAACAAAGACTCGGGTAAAGGGTCGGGTGCAGGTGTATATATGTACAAAATGTCCTCATACTCGGCTAAAGTCCAAATTTTGTACACGGATTCATGGACACGGGACACCATAAGTGATCATGCCTCCTTACATGCACACATGTATTGGGTTTGTACATTGTTTAACATCCAAAATTATGTTTTAGTATACAGGATTGCTTTAAGATCTCTGTCTTTTTTTGTTATTGTGAAGGGGTTTGGAACTAGGTGGTGAAAATGGATCCAAGGTTGCTTTAAATCTTTGTCTTTTCCCGTTATTGTGATTGGGAAGGCTGGTTTGAGGCCACGAGAGGGTTGAGACGGGTGACCTTTTCTCCCCTTTTTTGTTCACTTTTGTGGCAGATATTTTAAGCAAATTGTTGCTTAGGGGGAGGAAGTCGGTCTTATCAAGTGATGTAGAGCCGGTAGAGAGAAAGTAAAAGTTTCTCATCCACAGTATGCCGATGAATGTACAATTTGTTGATGACACAGTTTTTTTTCTTTGAGGGGGTGTTTGTAACTTTCAAAATGTTATGACTGTGCTTCAGGTGTTTGAGAGTATATTCAGGCTTAAGTTTAATTTGGCAAAGTGTGGAATGTAGGGATCAATATGAGAGAGGAGGTAGGCAGTAAATATGCTCCCTTAAATGGTTGCCAGATCTTACCCTGGCCGCTAACTTATCTTGGGGTTCATCTCGCAGGAAATCTCCAATCCATTTCTTTTTGGGATTCGGTAGTGGAGAGGGTTAATAAACGTCTTGTTAGATGGAAGAGGACCTATTTCTCTTTTGTTAGTCGTCTTACCCTTATTCGAAGGTGTCTTTCGAGTATTCCTCTTTTTTTGTCCTTATTCAAAATTCCAGTTAGTGTGGATAACAATATAGAGCGGAGTATGAGGAATTTCTTGTGGGAGGGTGTGGGTGAAGGAAAGCGAGATCATTTAGTAGCTTGGGAGAAGGTGTGTTGTCCTAAGGAGGTAGGGGGCTTAGAGTTGGCTAACTTGGTCAAAAGAAACATCTCACTCGAGAACCGCATTATATTTGAGACAAAGTGCTCAAGAGAAAGTTCAATATACACAATTATAATAATGGTTGGGACTCTCAGTTTGTGGTCCCAGTTCCCATAAAAGCCCCTCAAAATTTATACATCAGCTCCACCATCTATTTTGTCCCTTGATTCATTTTAAGGTGGGCAATGAGGATCGGATTAGGTTTTGGGAAGATGAGTGGTTGGGTAACTTCTTGTGTCAGTTGTTTCCTTTTCTATATCGGTTGACCTCGGTACATTTGACCCATATTTGTGCCTTTGTGGTCCTTGGGGATGGTGATTATATTTCGTGGATTTTCACTTCTTTCACAATCTTAATGACCGTGAAGTGATAGGTAGGTTCTCTTCTCAGTCCTTTATCTTCTGTACGGTTAGGTTAATATGTATATTGTTTTTTTTACATTCCTGATTCATAGCAATAATCCTTCTCCTTTTCCTCTCATTTCTTTTATTTGGAAGTCTAAAATTCCTTATAAGAGTAGATTTTTATGTGGTCTGTTGTGCTTAATAAGCTTAACACCAATGATAATCTTCAGATTTGGCGACCTCTAAAATTCGGCGACCTCTAAAGTGTATCTTGCCGGTGTATTAATTGCAAGATTTCTGATGAATCACTTGATCATATTTTTCTCTGTTGTTGTGTTGCTTGCTATCTTTGGAATTGACTTTTCGAGGTGACTTGAGAAAATTGGATGAGCCCTTGACGTTGACTTCCTTTTTGCCGATGCACTACCGTGGTTTTGGGTGAGTAAATGATGTAGTTCAGCTTTAGAAATTTGGGGCTTCTGCTATCTTTTGGTGTTGGTGGATGGAGAGGAACAACAGGATCTTTTGGAATAAACAAATTTCAAATCTCATTATGGATTTGGTGGTCTCTATAGCTTCTCATTGGGCAGTTTATGCTTTTTGGGGAGTATCTATTTCGGATTTGAAGCGAGATTGGGTTGTTGTAATTGTGTAGTTCTTATTTGGGTTTGTTGTTTTTGCTCCATTTTTGTTTCGTCTCTTGTAAATTCTTCTCTTCTTTCTAATATATTTATTTTCTTATCAAGAAGAAAATAAATAGGCCAAATTACATTTACCAACCAAAGTATCCACCCAATCTCACTTTGCACCCCAGTTTGAAAAGTCGGCCTGCTTGGTACCCAATGTTAAAATTATCCCACTTTAACTCCTAGACAACGAACGTTAACCTAGTCATGTGAAGTGCACATGACCATTTATACATGTAAATTACTTATTTACCCTTCAATATTTTGGTAAGTCAAAGCCACTTATTACCAGGTTTATGCACTGTAAAGGAGGCAGCACCACCACCGTGCCGCTGACGCCTCCACCCGCCGCCACACCAAAATCAAAGATGGAAAACCAAATTTCTTAGATCGGTTCAAACACCAAATAATAAAAATTGATGTTGTGCAATGTTAAAAACTACTTTCAACAACAAAATCAAAGATCCTAAAAAAAAAAATTCCAAATCTCAACGGCCCTAGATTTGTTTCTTTGATCACAGTCCAAAAGAGTTTCCATCATTTCTGATGGAGTTAAATACTTACTATTTTTGGCTTGCGAATATGATGGAATAAAGCAAAATACTCATCAGACTGCTGCGCTTCTTTGTTATGAAGCATCGATTAGTCCATACAATTTTTGTCGCAATTTTCATCATGGCTTATCCGGAAACAACCTCTCTATGCTTTAATATATGGGTAAGGCTGCGTACATACGACCCCCTTACCCCAACCCACCGTACGTGGGATCCTTTGTGGCACTGGGGTAATGCTGCTGCTGTTGTATAATAATACAAAAGAGAAATTAAATTTGTTCTTGCAAGAGAGAGGTCGAAGCAGGATTGATGTTTAATGTTTCCGTCGGACCTCCCAGATTTTTTTTCCATGAACATAATCGGTGGGAGCTTCCAGATTTCTCCATCTCCGATTCAAGAAAACATCAACGATCCCAAATCTATTCTTTGCTTGATGAATCTGTCAGAGCTCCCATGCCCACAACATCATTCCTAATGAATTCGATGGTTGCTGATGTTGTTCGTGGATATGGCAGCAATGGAGGTAGTTGGAAAATTGATGGATGGCGGAGGTAGGAGAGGGAGTCAGGGTGGAGGGAGCGAGGGGAAGTGGGACGGACAAAGGTGGGAGGAGTGGGAGGGATGGAGGAGGTAAGAGGAGAAAGAGACGGTAAGGAAAGGGACGGTGGGAAAGGGGTTACATGAAGTAGATATGTCTGATGGGTTTGTGATTTTACTTTCTTTTTTTTCCTTTTTTTTTCCTTTTCCTTTATAGGTCGCCGAAGAGATGTCGCAATTGGTACCTTCTTGTCGATCTCACAATCTAGGGTTAGAGTGAGATGGTTCAACTAGATGATTATAAGTTAGGGTCTGTTATATTCTATACCTCGTCGTATTGATTAAAAAAATCTCATGTCTTCGTGCTCCTCTCGCCTAACCAGCATCTACCCTCCAGCTGATGAGTCGGATACAAATCCCATACCCGTGTCGGTGTTGACTCGGGTATGCGATAAAAAGTTCAGAGTCCTTGCATCAAAGTTAATTATCACAAAAACAACTACAAAGCCTTACCCAAAATATTGATGGGTCAGCTAATATGAATCGACGCATGTGCTCGTCAATGAAAGGTGAAAAACAATGAAAAAGTAGAGATTGTAAAAATAAAAATTATAGCTAAGAAGATATTTAAAAAAAGTATGAAGAAAATCAATATAAACAAGATTCATGTCACAATATTGTGACAGTTTTACGCCGGCTGTCACACGCCTACTACGCTTATTGATACCCTCCCATTTTTTCTGGCTTGGGACATGCAAGGATAGTTCCTTGGTGGAGTTAGGTAATTATCAAAGCATCTGGATAAATAATAGTGGAAGGCTATGTGATGAGGAACCAGGTGCAAATTAACACGATGTACTTAAAACAAGCAGAAAAAGGAGCTAAACAAATTCACAAGCTTATGATCGAGGATATTCAACTCCTTTTTACTATCGAAAATTAAATCCTTATTGATGCTACTAATATGACTAGCATTAGGACTACCAACTAGGAAAAAACTCCTAGGCACTAATAATTCGGTAAATAATAAAATGAAAAAGTTCCTTTTTTGAACATCGTACTAATAGGGGCAGATCAATGTGACACTTGTATTTTCTGCTTTACAAATGTGAGATATCGAGAGTTTGTTTTAAAATCCATTTGCAATTCCTGAGTGGCACTCATTTGAGTTTGAATCTGGGATTCTGTATTTGCTGTTGTGAAAGGCTAGCGCCTTCCTCGCCCACCTTGACTTTTTGATGCCTTTACGGGTCGACCGCCTTTTGTTGTTTTGGCGGACTGTTGTGCGCCTTTTTGCCCAGGCGACACCTTTCTTCGTTATGGCGAGAGGCGTAAGGCGTCCGCCTTTGTCAAAAGGTATAATATGCGTATTCGTAACATAAATTAGATCGGTTTGTAATTTTAGTTTTGATGTTTTAACTTAAAATTCATTGTTTTGGGAAAACATGGCTTAAAGATAGCATGTGGCGTGCAAAAGAAAGAAGAATAGCACTAATTTCTCTCGAGATTGAAATAAAATAAGTGAGATAAACAACGAATTAGAACAACCACAAAGAAGTGCGACAAAAACACTACCGATAGCTTGCTTTATTCTAATTTTTTATTGAGGTTTGCAATTTTTATTATGTTTACTAAATTAATTTTTTATTTTTCTCTTTGCTTTGGGTGTCCTTTTGTTATTTGAAGTTTTAATTATCTCTTATGTTCATCTCTTGATATGAAATTATATATTACCTTAATTTCATTTATTTATTCTCTTTTCTAACATGACTTGAAATTTATTTTCACGCTTTTAGATAACTACTTGTTTATTGATTTGAACATCAAATGTGTTTTTTGTTTTAGAATTCTCACTTTTGGGGTTTTAGTTGTGTTATGTTGCTATTACATGTGGAATTGTGACCTTTATTGAATGCAAAATTCTTGTTCATAACATGTTTGATATATGTTACACATATATTATTTTAATATTTTTTTGTTCCATTTTACCGCCTTGCTCGCCTTTCGGCCGCCTCGCCTTTCGCCTTTAACAACTATGTATGTAGCTGATGTGCTGCTGCTGCTGCTGCTGCTCTCTCTCTCTCTCTCTCTCTCTCTCTCTCTCTCTCTCTCTCTCTCTCTCTCTCTCTCTCTCTCTCTCTCTCTCTCTCTCTCTTCGATCTTAAGATCTCTCTAACATAGCAAATCTCTTTAATTTTAAAGGAATTTTGAAGTCCCTAAAACCCCCTTTAGTTTAGATCTCGTGAATTTTGGCTAAGATCTAATGAATTGAAGAGGATGAGATGGAAGGTTACTGAGAATTGATCAACAATTGGGTGGTACATATTTGTGGTTACTGATATAAACAGTTGTGGTGAGTGGAATTGTTGGGCATTTGTTATAATTAATCAAAAAATGGTGATACAAGGGAAAAATGCAAGGAAAAGAAATGATCTAATTTTGCTAAAGGCTAAATAATGGCGCATCTAATGCGTTCTTCTGACCCAAGCACGTCAACAGGCATCACAAATTTCCGTCAAATATTTAACGAGCGTTAACGATTTGGGTCAAATTCAAAGCGCACTTAGTAGGACGTTGGTCAAATTTATATAGTTGGAAGTATGAGTGTAGATTGATATTCTCCAATTAGTGCGCGATGGTCGAAAAAAGTATTTTTCCAAAAATACCATTAATACTAACTTATTCTGCCAAGGACACTTTTCCTAGTCAAAGAACTTGTTCTGTTTCATAACTTCAGTGGCGTTTACCCTGGCTTTCAAAGCTCATCATATTATCCATATAACTATCGTTGCAGAAATGTTATTATTTTGTACATTGCTTGTACAGTGCTAAAATTGCACTAAAATCATTTCCTTACTTGGAAACACGACATTTATTTTGGGACGGGCTAAAAAGGAAAGTTGAACATATGGAAGCAATATGATATTTCAAATATGACTCTACTCCCGGCCATGTATTATTTTGGGATTAGCTCGGGCAGAAATTTCTGATTGCCTTAATCTGGGAGTGCTGCATTGACTATGTAGGTTGATATGAATGATCCCAATGCTACAAAGACATTGAGTAGGCTCGATGCGATTCAGAAAACTTGCCGAGACTCTGGAACCCTCAACAAAAGGTTCTTTACGTTCCATGTTTCTTTCATAACCTCTTTGTTTCATCTTGTGCAATGTTTTGAATATTTAATGTCTGATTACTTTTGACCTCTGCCAGGAAATTGTACATAATTGAGAGCGGAGCAAAATGCACTTCAACTCTGGTGAGATTTCATATTAGAAAAACAAGAAATTTTCCGTGTTATTTTTTTAATCTTCTCGTGTTTTAGCAAAAAGACAATTTACTTGCAAGTTACAATGCTACTTCATGATGCAGATGATTGTGCTCTTCATTTTACTGGCAATCCTTTACGCGCATATGTTTATGAATCGGCCAAATAGTTCCTGTAAGTCTTTCTGATAGTTACTGAAGTATTTTACACTTTCATTCGAATCATATACTCCCTCCGTCCCACTAAAATCTACACTTTTTACCTTAAAGTGTATCCCACTAAATATCACACTTACTTAAAATAAAAAAATGGAATACTTATTTATTCAATGGGACCCACTTGCATACTCACAACAACTATCCACTTACTGTTTCTTATCCCAGTTTCTTTCTCCTATCTCACTTTTCATACTCACAACCCTTGCACCACTTTCACTTTTTCTTAATCCTTGATCCTTAATCCCCATGTCTAAAATAAAAATGTACTCCCTCCGTCCCACGATAATCTGCAAAAAGGCACATTATGGGCGTCCCACAATAATCTGCAAAGTCCCAAAATGGAAATGAGACCCACTTGTCTCTACTCACAACCATTACCCACTTACTCCACTTTCTCTCTCCTACCCAATCATCTATACTCACAACACATCACCTTTATCACTTTTCTCCTTAATTCTTGTGCCATCCCAATTTGTGTATATAATCATGGGACGGAGGGAGTAACTTTTAGTGGGAGAGAGGGAATATGCACTACCAAGGTATAAGTGAATTTTCACTGTTGATGTCTCTTTGCAGGAGCTACATTGTGAGAACCATCTGGCGAATCAGCAACATGCTTTCTGTAACTCAGC
Organism: Adenophora triphylla var. japonica; assembly: GCA_022495995.1. Classification (NCBI taxonomy): domain Eukaryota; kingdom Viridiplantae; phylum Streptophyta; class Magnoliopsida; order Asterales; family Campanulaceae; genus Adenophora; species Adenophora triphylla. The sequence continues at coordinate 324,289 of JAFEMH010002014.1, read as the reverse complement.
TTATGTACAATATGACAACAGGCATGTTTGAATATTATTATTCGTGTTATGGGCAAATTAAATATGTATTTGTAATTCGAACTTTGGTGTAAAATTCTTAAGTTTTGACAGTGCAAAAACTTTAATAATGGCAAAATGGAGTGGACCTTTTCTTGGTGTTTGCTTTCTGGTTTTAGTTTTTGTTGGGTGAAGGATACGTTTCCATCTTAAAGTGCAATTTCCCAGTACTTTCTTCCCTACAGGATGTGCCCAGAAATTATAAAACCAAACTAAGTGGCTCAACTGACAGTGCAAAAACTTTAATAATGGCAAAAAGTTGATTTTTAATAGTAAAAATTTATTAAATATTCTTGTTTTTCACTTTCCAACTTTTAGTTTAGCAAACATAAAATGAAATATGAACAAAAAAAAAAAAGGTGAAAACCCATCAAGGGACACATTTTGGGAGAAAAAAACCCATCATTTTGGGACAAATGTAATACTTTTTATTTTGGTACAACAAATTTAATACTATTTTACTTATCTTGGTGGTGGAAAAAGAGAACCGCAATCTTCTCACCCTTTCCCATTTGCAAACACTGCTAAGTTTCTCTCTCTTCTCCAATCTCCAACCCCACGATTGGTGCCACCATTGAGTTTCTTGCACCACTCAAGGCCACCAAAAGCTGAAGAAGAAGCCGCCACTGCCACCATCTTCTAGATTTCTTGTTGGTCCAATTATTTGTGGGTGTCATGGTGGAACAAATGGGCAATTAATTTTCTTTTATTGATATTTATTTTTGGTCTAGACCACTGATATATATATCTATATATATGTTCTTCTTTCCCAATAGGTGAGCCGCCCTTTGGGGCTCGTATTGTGTAGAGTATTTGACATCACTAGTACGAGCCCTAAGGGATAAACACTTGCCAATTAGGAAAGAAGCACCAAAAAAATATGGAAAAGTTCATTAGCCCTCTTGGTCCCACCGTTCATCACCACAAAATAGTATACAATTGGGATTAAGATAGTAGTAAGAGGAATAGCTCCTAATAAAAAGCAGCAGAAGCTTTTAACTTGTTAATATAAAACATTCATTTCTTTGAAGATATATATCATTTTGATGGTAGGTATTACATATGCTTTCTGTGATAATTTTTTAGCGGTTTTATCGTGTGCCACAATGCATGATCATTTTACCAACTCCTTTAGCCAAATGGGAAACTCATGTTTTACACTTTTAAGTTCCTTAAACGAGTAATCCCATCGATACAGAATAAGTGTTGTTGCAATTGATTTGACTTATAAATTTAATAAACAAAACTTCGATCTTAAAAATTAATGGATACAAATGTTAAATGTCATCACAGAAAAATTTGTGGATGCAAGTCATTCAAATATTCTGAAAATGGATGTTGATCACTTATTTTGAATATTTTTTTTTTCAAAATAACACTTTTCCTAAATATATTTCACTAAATGTCATACTTTAAAAAGTATTGCTCAAAATAATCAAGTAGGCAAGAAACGCGATTGACAATTGCAATTTCTTAAATTCCTTAATAAAAAAAAACGCAAAGAAACACGGTTATTAAAGAGCGCAGTTGGTAACTACGCTTTTTAACTTGAGAAAGCTTGATTTTGCAAACTTGGTTATTTTGGGCAATATTTTTTTAATATGAAACTTTGAAAAATACTTTTCCAAACAGTGTCATTTTGAAAAAAAGTTCCTTATTTTGGATTAAATCCAGTGAATATGTAGCAGCATATTTCGAATCGGGTGAGTGCGATACATCAATTCGAAATTGAAGTCCATTTAGTTTATATGATTACTACATCATTTGAAATACTGATTAAACAAGGTCAATTCCTTAGAATTTGTGTTTAACACAAACTGAGACTAGAAGAATTCCAAAGTAAATCTGTCTCATCAAGGACAATTAGCTGGTCAGTTACAATATTTGCATCCAATACACTGTGGCTCTCGTATATGTATAGACCAAAATAATAAGCAGGCAAAAGTCTGCTTTCTGCTGTATATGCAAAACTCCATAGAAGACCAAAAAATTACATACAAACCAACACTTTCACAAATACAACATGAACCGAAACATTCTAAAATACGTCAGCAATCTTGCTGGCAAGAACACGTTCCCGTCTTTCAATATATCCAACTGGGAACCAACCAGCTTTCCCTTTGCATTCACCTTCCGCCCAGCCATTGTTAGAGACCTGTAAAAAATAGCACGACACAAACTATTACAGCCCTTGATCAAGTATGATTACCCCATTGGATAGAAATTTCGTGATGAAAGATTCCAAAATGAACATTTAATAAAGAAGAAGCTAAACGTAAAATGCCATTAAACGGTTAACTTTCGAGGCAAAATTATCAACTCGGGCAATAATACCCCGGGGGTGGGGGGGGGGGGGCTGTTATCCAATGGGTGTTATCAATTAAATATAATGCTTTAGACTATTGCACATTGTACCAATTTGGTATATTGTAAACTAATCCAAATCATGATAAAAATTTAATGGGCAACCCATGGATAAGAAATTGACACCCCCTTATATTCAAAAAAATTAAGTCTATCCTTTTTGGTTTGTCATAACATTATATAGTCTCATTCTTAAAGAGGCTTATGATAACTTTTAGCGCAATTTAAAAAAAAGTATAAGCAAATAAAGCTACATTCTTAGAAGGCTTTGAGTTGACAAATGAGATAAATATATTGGAAATATAGAGTAGCTTTCATGAAATATAAGTTAGGGAAGCAAAAATATTAAAGATCAAAACCCAAGCAAGTTAAGACCTTTCTGATAACAACATAATCACCGATTGACAAATTCAGCTCTACATCAGATTCAGCATGATATGAGAACATAGCCTGCAACAAAATGAAAAAAGAGCATTGTACACTAGATAACTATCCAAACAAACCCATATTAAATAGTGGTCTCAAACAAATATTACTATAAATTAATATAGATTATAAAGTACTAACCTCTCCTAGAAAGTAATCCGCACCATCAGATGAACCATTTTGCACAGGAGAAGTAAGTTCTTCGTACGACGGAGGTGGAGGCATAGTGTCCACACTTGGGGCAGGAGCTGCTTCAATTCTTTGTCTCTCAGACACCATCTATCGTAAATTGCCAAAGACGTATAAAACATAACGTATTGTCAGAACTAGAAGCGTAGAAAGTGAAATGAATTTCAATCATATAGAAAAGAAACAGATTTTTTTATCATCAACACCGTATGTATATATAAGTATTAATTGTCATATGGAGGGGTTAGTGTACCAGCAAGCTTATGAAAAGTTGTTATAGAAGTCAAAGATTCACATATGAAAGTCTAAGCAAATCTGAAACGGATATGAACAGTTGGGGAACATGGCATAAACTCTCTCTAGACCCTTCTGAACAGTAAACTGCAAGATATTTTTTGTTAAGAAGTAACCTGCAATAATCCCTTCCTAAACCCCCTTCTTTTTATATATTTCATCATCCTAAGTCTTGAGTTAGCAAATGAACCAACCACCAGTTGCAACATAAGCGAGCTGACATGATTAGTCTATTCAAACTCATAATTCATCAGGGACAAATTAATTTGTTTAACAAAATGGAGTCGATGGCTATGACAGTGCATCTATGGCATAACCAATGGTGTGATGGTAAACACCAATAGCTAATGGTAAACATCTGCACCATAATGGCAACATGGTGTAAAATGTGCTCTATTTTGGTAAACTATTATAATAAATGGTTACCACTACATTATGACAATCTTTTTACCGGTTTGTGACAAAGATGCTATAGCGCCTTTAGGGTCAAATAATTATAAGTTGGTCAAAGTTAGGACTTAGGCGCTATAGGTCCTAAGCCTAGGCAGGCACTATAAAGCATGTTCCAGAATTTGGAAGTTATAGCGCTTAACTTTTCAAGCTGACCCCCGCCCCTGACATATTCTGCTTTTTATATAGGAAAATAGGCCCTCTGCCATCTACTAAACTTCACCCAGAATTCATTTTTTTTATAAAAATTAACATATCTAAACCCACCAAGGATTTATCCTTGCCTGTCCCAAGTCAGGATAAAGGGCGAGGGTTGCGGTAGGCATGTGACAGCCAGCGTAAAAATTTTGTCACATTAACATGACATGAATCGGATTATGAATATCGTTGGGGCGTTTCCTCAGCAGCGACGCGCTACACTTCAAAGACCTGGGTGTAGTGATAAGTATGCAAAGGTTGCTAGGTCGTCACCCGGAAGCGACGCGCCATCTCTTCGCCCGGGGGTGGTGTCAAATATGCAAGGGTGCGCTACACTTCAAAGACCTGGGTGTAGTGATAAGTATGCAAAGGTTGCTAGGTCGTCGCCCGGAAGCGACGCGCCATCTCTTCGCACGGGGGTGGTGTCAAATATGCAAGGGTTCCCGCATTGCGGACGAGTGCGGGTAAAGAAGCTAGTCCATGGTAGGTGTAAGGGTAGTGGGATGCGCTTTGGAACTTGGAACATTGGATCATTGACAGGGAAATCAGCAGAGGTGGTGGAAGTTATGAGGAGGAGGAAGATTCACATAAAGTGTTTACAGGAAACTAAGTGGGTTGGAGAGAAAGCAAAAGAAATATCGCCTTGGAATTTTAAGCTTTGGTACTCAGGAAAGGATAAGGGTAGAAATGGAGTGGGTATCATTATTGATAAGGAGTATATTAATGATGTGGTGGAAGTGTACAGGAAGAGTGATCGAATTATGGGCATTAAACTGGTAATACGTGATGAGATTATAACTATTATTTCCGCCTATGCACCACAAGTAGGGTTGGATGCATCTATTAAACAAGTGTTCTGGGAAGATTTGGAGGAGGTAGTGCAACGAGTACCTAGTGGTGAGAAATTAGTGATTGGTGGTGATCTGAACGGACATGTGGGGTCTAGTCGATATGGCTTTGAGAGCATACATGGAGGTTTTGGTTTTGGAGAGAGGAATGAAGCAGGAAATAGTATCCTGGACTTTGCGTTGGCATATGACTTGAGTATAATGAACACTTGGTTCAAGAAGAGAGAATCTCACTTGGTGTCCTATAGGAGTGGAGGTAATGCGAGTCAGATTGACTTCTTCTTAGTAAGAAATACTTGTAGAAAGAGTTATACAGATTGCAAGGTTGTTCCGGGTGAGAGCACAGCAACTCAACATAGACTGGTGGTACTTGATTTTCGAAGTAAGAGAATTTCGAGGAAGAGAAAATCACAGGTAGACCCTAGAATCAAGTGGTGGAGACTTTAAGGGGAAAATCAACTGAAATTTGTAGCTAAGTTGGTCGATACCGGTATTTGGGCGGATAATATGGAGGATATGGATATAGATTCGACTTGGACTAAGATGGTACATACCATAAAGGAGGTGGCGAAAGAAGTCCTTGGAGAATCTAGAGGAAATGGGCCACCAAGTAAGGACATATCATGGTGGAATGAGGAAGTAAAACAAGCAATAAAGGGCAAGCGAGAATGCTACAAATTATTGGGAAAATGTAGGAGCGACGAGAACTATGAGAAGTATAAGGAAGCTAGAAGAGATGCTAAGAAAGCAAAAGAAGAGACGCAAGAGCAAAGGTGAATCAGAAACTTTATGATAAGTTGGATACAAAAGAAGGGGAAAAGGACATCTACAGACTCGCTCGTATGAGGGATAAGAGGACACGAGATATTGGGACGGTTAAATGTGTGAAGGATGTAGACCAAAGAGTTTTAGTCGGGGATAAAGAGATAAAAGATAGATGGAGTTCGTACTTTGATAACTTGTTCAATGGCGGTCAAGAGCAGGATGTTAGAGATTTAAATATCTCTTCGAGTATGGTTAATCGAGATTTTATGCGGAGAATTCGAAAGAGTGAAGTGGAAATGGCAATGAAAAAGATGAGATTGAGGAAAACCGTTGGACCGGATGGTATACCAATTGAGGTTTGGAGATGTTTCGGGGAGAGGAGTAGATTGGTTAACAACGCTATTTAACAAGATATGGAGAGTTAACACAATGCCATTGGAGTGGCGGAAGAGTACTCTGATCCCTTTGTATAAGAATAAAGGTGATGTCCAAGATTGTGCCAACTATCGGGGGATCAAACTAATGAGCCATACTATGAAACTTTGGGAAAGAGTGATTGCACAAAGGCTGAGAAAAATTGTGGATATTTCGGATAACCAATTTGGGTTTATGCCGGGAAGATCGACTATGGAGGCAATATATCTTATGAGACAAACCATGGAGAAATATCGGGATCAAAAGAAAGATTTGCATATGGTTTTCATTGATTTGGAGAAGGCATATGATAAAGTGCCAAGAGAGGTACTTTGGTGGGCATTAGAAAGAAGGGTGTTTTAAAGAAATATATTGATATTATCAAGGACATGTATAATGGAGTTAGTACTTGTGTACAGACTAGCGCTTGGAAGACTGAAGAGTTCCACTATAAAGATTGGAGTGCATCAAGGTTCCGCACTTAGCCCCTTTCTTTTGCTTTGATAATGGACGAATTGACGAGGTCAGTCCAAGATGATATACCAAAGTGTATGTTGTTCGCGAGATGATATTGTCTTTGATTGATGAGACAAGAGAGGGTGTTGAAAGTAAATTGGAGTTGTGGAGACACACTTTGGAATCTCGAGGTTTTCGATTAAGCAGAAGCAAGACTGAATATTTGGAGTGTAAGTTTAGCAGAGTTGGAAGTAGGGAGGCAGGGGCGGTCACATTTGATGGAAATATTATCCAAGCTTCTGAGTTTTTTCGCTATCTTGGATCCATTATCCAAAAGGATGGAGAATTAGATGGAGATGTGGCTCATAGGATTAAAGCAGGTTGGTTGAAGTGGAAGAGTGCTACAGGGTTTCTATGTGATCGCGGCATGCCCAATAGATTAAAGGGAAAATTCTACCGCACGGCAATTAGGCCGGCATTGCTTTACGGCACCGAATGTTGGGCCGTGAAACAGTGTCACGTGCATAAGATGAATGTGGCGGAGATGCGTATGCTTCGATGGATGTGCGGTCATACAAGAAAGGATAGGTTGGGGAATGAGGTGATCAGAGGTAAAGTAGGAGTTGCGCCCATTGAGGATAAAATGAGGGAAAATCGTCTACGGTGGTTTGGACATGTGAGAAGGAGACCGAGTGATGCACCTAAGCAGAGGCCTGAAGCAGTGGCCCAGAAATGATAAAATGGCGAGGGGTAGGGGAAGACCCAAACAAACTTGAATTAGAGTAATTGAAAATGATATGAATTTACTTGGAGTGGATGAAAGTATGGTGTTGAAGAGGCCGGAGTGGAGGGCAAAAATCCATGTGGGGGGTTGATTTTTTTATTTTTTCTTTTTTTATTTTTATTTTTGCTTTTTTATTTTTTTTCTTTTTATTTTTTATTTATTTTTTTTAATTTTTTTTTTTAATTTTATTTTTTTAATTTAATTTAATTTTTTTATTTATTTTTTTCACGATAACATATGAGAATTCATGTTAGCCGACCCCAAATTATTTTGGGACTAAGGCTTTGTTGTTGTTGTTGTTGTATAAAAATTAACATATCTACATACAACATGATGGTAAATACCATAGTTACCAGGAACGTGAGACGCTTTGGGATGCGGGATGGGAACGAGGAACGTGAATTCATTTTTTTTATAAAAATTAACATATCCACATACAACATGATGGTAAATACCATAGTTACCAGGAACGTGGGACGCTTTGGGATGCGGGACGGGAACAAGGAACATGACTTTTAAAAATTTGGGTACGTTAGGGGTAGAATTAGTGAATACGCCAGTTGAGTTGGGAACACAGTAGGCTTTTATTGCGAACGCAAAAGTATACTCCCTCCGTCCCACGTGATTGTAAACTAACTTTTTGGGTGTGGGAATTAAGAAAAAGTGATGTAAGAAAGAGAAAATTAAATGTTGTGAGTATGAAAAATTAAATAGAAGAGAGAATGAATGGGAGGAATAGTGAGGAGAGAGAATGTTGTGAGTGTAAAAGTGAAGTAGGAGAGAGAATGAGTGGGTGAAATAGTGAATATTCTTTGCCATTTTTGGGAAGTTGGAATTTACGTGAGACGGACCAAAATAGAAATAAGTTTGCATTCACGTGGGACGGAGGAGTATATATATATATATATATATACAATTGCGGGTGTATGTAAATATATTGAGTATGAAAATAGCTTTCATGTGGATTTAATTTTTGCATGCACAATTACACTCTGCATCGTTCGCTATCCGCGATTCGAAAACCCTTCTTCATCTATATCCACGACTCTCCTCCAAAGTCCAAATTCTCCTCACTTCTCCTCTCCTTAACAATTCTAACTCTTTCCCTATTTATGTAGTCTCCTCTCATCCCAACGACGATTTCAATTCCGACCAAGATTCAAAAGCTTTCCACTTCAAGTCAATATTGGATCGACTAAGATCGAAATGTTCTCAACTTCATCAAAGTCCAAAAAAGGATCAAGATAATATTCGATTAACCGACGGTGCGACTGAAAGGTTAGATTCTACCTTCTTTTTTTTAAAAAAAAAATATGGGACAATGTTTTTGGGGAATTGGATTGCGTTCCAACAGAACTGGGATGTAAACGACCCTGATTCCCGGATGCACGATCCGTGACGTGGGACGAGAAGAAGTAGAGTTCTCGGTAACTATTGTAAATACCTACAATATAATGGTAAAAATCACACATTTGTAAATATACATTGCAGTAATAAAATGGAGTGAAAATTCAATCCAACAAATTAACTTCGGCAAGCCCCATATTTTAGTCAATTAAGAGCACATGTTTCTTTAAATGTCATCACCCATGTTTTTTTAATGTCATCACCCAACTACAAATTTTTTGCAATGTTCTCATCCCGTTAATGAAGTCGTCAATTATTCGATGAATGTTGGTTATGTGTTATCATGTGACTAACACCCGTTATATACTTAACTTGTCCATCATAAGATATAATGGAATCTAATGAGGGACCGGGAACAAGGTTAAAAAAAAAAAATTATCCACGTGTCCGAAATTTTTTTTGCCCAATCTTCGTCCTTTCTTCTCACACTCAGGTGCCTCACTCCATCTTTCAACAGCCCGACACCTCTCTCCATCTTCCCATACATCATCGGCTCCCACCTCCCTCCTTCCATCCAACCCCATCCCTGCCTCTCCTTCTCCCTTCAACCTCACTGGGCCACTCTCTGAAGTACGTAAATCCTTGTGTCTCATTTATTTGCTTTGTTTGTGGGTGTGTGGGTGTGTGGGTGTGTGGGTGCGTACGATCTGTTTCCGCATTAGCACAACCTACGCCACCACATGCCGGTGTGTGTGTCGGATTCTGACAATGGTTCTACCTGCCATAACCATTTATGAGATCGCCTAAGCCACATGAATGAAACCCTAGTGCCAAAATCCACATCAAATTGATCTTTTTCGCTCAATCACGCACAATGCTATAAAAGGTGAGTGCCCACCTCGCCCGCCTTTTTGACACCTTTAGGGGTCGACTGTTTTTCGGTATTGTGGTGTATATATATATATATATATATATATAAAAGAAGTCAATACCTATATATGAACATAAGAGATAACTCAAAATTCAAAGAACAAAGTAGTGAGAACCCCCCCCCCCCAAATTAATAAATCAAGTTAGTAATAGTGTTGCTGTCATACTTCTTTGTCGTCGTTCTCGTTTGTTGTTTGTCGCTCTTGTTTTCTTTTGGTCGGTCAATAGAAATTAGGGCTATCTTTCTTTTGCATGGCAAATGCTATCCTAACCCAATTTTTTTCTTTCCAAAATGGTGTAGTTTAAGTTAAAATATTAGAAGTAAAATTACAAAACGACCCAATTTAACATTACGCATATGTCTTTTGTCAAAGGCGGATATCTCATGCCTATTGCCATAACTAAGAAAGATATTTGCCATGCAAAAGAAAGATAGCCCTAATTTCTATTGACCGACCAAAAGAAAACAAGAGCGACAAACAACAAACGAGAACGACGACAAAGAAGTATGACAGCAACACTATTACTAACTTGATTTATTAATTTGGGGGGGGGGGGGTTCTCACTACTTTGTTCTTTGAATTTTGAGTTATCTCTTATGTTCATATATAGGTATTGACTTCTGTTATATATATATATATATATATATATATATATATATATATATAAAAGGTGTTTATAATAAGATCAAAGTACAAAGGATGGACAAGGGATCCATCTACAGAAGATAAAATCACATAAAACAAGAGGCTACAAATAAACGACGGCAGCGACCCAATCACTCTTAATGACATTACACCTCGAAAGGCACCATTCGAATAAACGCAACGAGAAAGGCCACAACTTTATCCCACGAGAAATGCTTCGGCAAAAAAATATTCTTAAAAATCCTCGCATTCCTCTCCGCCAAAAACACCAACAAACTTCAAATAACCTACATTCCACAAAAATTCTCTCATCTCTTCCTTCGCAATAAACCCTTGGAGAAAAAAAATATATGAAATCTGGGATCACCCACCCACCCTTCTTCCACTGCCACCTGAAACGGGCAATTCCAAAGATATCGAGCAATACATTCAAGAAAGAAATAATCATATGTCTCGTCGGACTCCCAATTACACACCAATTTGGCGATAGACATTTAGAAGGCCAACGAATCTGCAACTTGTCAGTTGTATCGAGTTTGTTAAGTACTATACATGAACGCTTGAATCTTAAAATGAGACTTAGATTTCCACACATGACGAGAGAGGAAAGGGTGATGAAGTAGGGCTTCGAACCCCTTACGCTCAAGGACGTGATCCAAAACAAGCAAACTCGCTTTATTATAGGCCTTCTCGAAATCAAATTTCACCACAACACCCTTATTTCCTCTCATGTGTAAATCCTCAACCATCTCATTTGCCATCATCCGATCATCATTTCCTTACCGACCCCAACAAAAGAACACTAAGTTTCCGAATCGGTATCGCCTAACACAACCCTCATTCTAAGTGATAAAACATTAGTAATAATCTTATAAACATTTGTCACCAAACTAATAGGCCTAAAATCATTAACATTAACTAACTAAATTATCCTTTTTAAGCATCAGGGTTATAAACGTGGAGTCTATACTTCTGTCTATGATACCATTATCAAAGAACTCACTGAAAAATCTCATAAGATCAATCTTCACACTATCCCAACAAGATTGGTAGAATGCCGTGAGAAACCATTTTGGTATGGAAGCCTTATTTCTCGACATCCCATCAACTCTATGAACCTCCTCCTCAGAAAAAAATCATTTCCTTTCCAACCAAGCAGACTTTTGAGGCTCAATCGAACACCAATCAATACCCTCTAATCTAATTGAGGTCTACACACACTTTGTGAAAAGTTCTTATAGAAAATGGTAATTGAATCAAATATCAAATCAAGATTCTGCACCAACTCTCGAGAATCTAACTCAAAATCTGAGATGAAACACTTCCACCTCCCAATAGATGTCGCATGGAAAAACGTAGAATCACTATAACCTTCTCTAACACAATTGACCTTAAACTTTTGATGCCAACTAATATCCTCCGGCAAAAAGAAGCGCATCAATATTATTATTTATATCACTCCGTCGAGTCTCCGCTTAGAAGAAATATGACCCTACTCCTCTGTACTATCAATCCCAACAATCACTTGCGAATTGCCTCCTTGGCATGCCTAATATTCCCAAAGACCTCTTTATTCCACTCCTTTAACTTCTCTTTGACATACTTTAACTTCTTCAATAAGACAAATCTAGCACGTGAACCTGACATTCATTCCACCAACCAGCTACCCTATCAAAACTTAAATAAAGAATCCACATATTGTCAAAGCTAAGTAGGTTCTCAACGCACTAGGCACGAATTAAGAAGAATGAAAAAATGATATAAAATTGGTCTCTCTAGAACTTCTGACCCAAAGAGGAAAATTCCTATTAGAGGCAACCACGCTGCCCTGAGTTTGACGAGGTAAATTGGTCACTGGAAAGCTCAATATCTCTCAAGATCATTAGCACAAATAAAATCCTCAAAGCTTTGCATGTTTGCCGTATTCTAGAACCTTCTTTTTTTCTCCCAAGATCACCTTATCACATTAAAATAACCCCCAAAGACACCATCTAGTACAAGACAACCCTGCTAGATCATATAGGTCCTTCCAAAGAGTATCATATGGGTCCTCCCAGAAAGCCTCTCGGTCTAGGAAGGTTAGGACCATACGCCGACAAAAAAGCTATTTCCACCTAGTTGGAACATCGGAAGTAAAATATTTGTCACCAATATTTTGATTTCTTAAAAACTTAATCCATTTTTTTGTAACACTATTTCTTCTAGAAATATATTCAAGAGACCCTCTAATTGGGGAAACATATGTTTCTAATGCATGCAAACTATCTTTAACACATAAATTAATAATATGACATAAACATCTAATATGAAAAAACTTACCACCAAATGACGGTTGACAAACTCTAATCAAAGCCGGTAAACTAGCGGTATTAGCACTAGCATTATCAAAAGAAATAGTAAATATTTTATTCGTAATCTTATATTTTAAAAAAATTCCAAGCAACTTTGAACAAATTGCTTCGGCGGTATGGGGGGATCAAAATTTTCATATGCAATTAATCTTTTTTGGATAGTCCAAGAATAATCTATCCAAAGGCAAGTAACACCCAAATAAATATTTCTTTGCCAATGATCACTCCAACCATCGGCACAAATTGAAACTTTGTTTGGTAAATTTGATAAAACCTCAATTAAAGTTTTTGATGTGTCAACACCACCTTATGAATATCACGTACGAGAGTCGAACGTGATACTCTTGAGGCGGCGAGATTTAAAGAAAGTCGTATAAATCTTTTATAAAATTCATCATCCGCAAAATTAAAAGCAAGTCCTTTAACACAAACAAATTTGGTCAATTCTTGCCTATAAATAACCTTATTAAATTTAAATAGGACGGAAGACGAACCTTGGATAGTGGTTGGAGCTAATTGAGTTTGACCGCTCGAAATGCCAAGTTTATCGGAATGTTGTGTGCGTGTGTGGGTGTTAAGTGACCCATGCCCTCCACCCTTCGTAAATGGGTAGAATTTTGAACAATAGTTGCAATGCGCTCAATAATAGCGGTCGGCATCGAGATCAATTTGCACTTTTCGAAAATGAATTGTAAAAGTGTCGGACGTAGACTCTCTAGGGGCACGTGAACGTGGCACCGTTGGCGGTTGTTCTTGTCCCCGAGCACGACCACCTCGAGCTCGGCCTCGGCCGCCCCTACCCCTTCTACCACTTTCAACAACATTTTCATCCACATCTTGCTCATTTTGTGAAAATGGTTCCTCAAAAAATTCGGATTCTTCTTCGTTATGATGGGAGGAAGAACCAACATGTTCCTTGCCTAAGTTGCCTATTCGAGAAGAAGACATTTTCGTTAAAAAACTGACTGAAATTCGAAAAAAATGCTAACTTTGTTAAAAAAAACTAACTGAAAATCTTTAAAAAACTTACTGGAATTTCAAAAAACTAACTGAAATTCTGAAAAACTAACTGGAAACGTTAAAAAACTGACTGAAATTCTAAAAAACTAACTGAAATTCTGAAAAACTAACTGGAAACGTTAAAAAACTAACTGAAATTTCAAAAAACTAACTAAAATTCTGAAAAACTAATTGAAAACATTAAAAAACTGACTGAAATTCTAAAAACTAACTGGAATTCCTAAAAACTAACTGAAAACGTTAAAAAAACTGACCGAAAATTCAAAAAACTAACTGAAATTCTTAAAAACTAACTGAAATTGTTAAAATACCGACTGAAATTCTCGAAATAGAACAAAAATATTAATTTCGTTAAAAAACTAACCGGGAATTGTAAGGAAACTAACTGAAAATCGAATATGAGAATATGAGAGAGGCTTATGATATTTGAAAGTAGAGAGAGAGAGTAGAGAAGTAAGGTGAAAATGAAATGGTGGGAGGGAGGAGATATTTATAGGGTTGAATTTTTTCAAGAAAAAGATTTTTTTTAACTAAATCCAAATCTGGTTAAAAAAACTAACGGCTAGTTTGAATGGGGTCAACCTGGTGGTCTGATGCAGGAAGTAGCGGGTTGGGAGGGAGTAAGCTAGTTGAGGTTGGGCGTTGGGCCTTGATGGCCAGATTCTTTGCCTTGGTGACCGTTTTCACAACGAAGAAGAATTCGAATTTTTTGAGGAACCATTTTCACAAAATGAGCAAGATGTGGATGAAAATGTTGTTGAAAGTGGTGAAGGGGTAGGGGCGGCTGAGGCCGAGCTCGAGGTGGTCGTGCTCGGGGACAAGAACAAGAACAACCGCCAACGGTGCCACGTTCACGTGCCCCTAGAGAGTCTATGTCCGACACTTTTACAATTCATTTTCGAAAAGTGCAAATTGATCCCGATGACGACCGCTATTATCGAGCGCATTACAACTATTGTTCAAAATTCTATCCATTTACGAAGGGTGGAGGGCATGGGTCACTTAACACCCACACACGCACACAACATCCCGATAAACTTGGCATTTCGAGTGGTCAAACTCAATTAGCTCCAACTACCACCCAAGGTTCGTCTTTCGTCCTATTTAAATTTAATAAGGTCATTTATAGGCAAGAATTGGCCAAATTTGTTTGTGTTAAAGGACTTGCTTTTAACTTTGCGGATGATGAATTTTATGAAAGATTTATACGACTTTCTTTAAATCCAGCCGCCTCAAGAGTACCACGCTCGACTCTCGTACGTGATATTCATAAGGTGGTGTTGACACATCAAAAAACTTTAATTGAGGTTTTATCAAATTTACCAAACAAAGTTTCAATTTGTGCCGATGGTTGATCATTGGCAAAGAAATAGTTATTTGGGTATTATTTGCAATTGGATAGATTATTCTTGGACTATCCAAAAAATATTAATTGCATATGAAAATTTTGATCCCCCCGTACCGCCGAAGCAATTTGTTCAAAGTTGCATGAATTTTTTTTAAAATATAAGATTACGAGTAAAATATTTACTATTTCTTTTGATAATGCTAGTGCTAATACCGCTAGTTTACCGGATTTGATTAGAGTTTGTCAACCGTCATTTGGTGGTAAGTTTTTTCATATTAGATGTTTATGTCATATTATTAATTTATGTGTTAAAGATGGTTTGCATGCATTAGAAACATATGTTTCCCCAATTAGAGGGGCTCTTGAATATATTTCCAGAAGAAATAGTGTTACAAAAAAATGGATTAAGTTTTTAAGAAATCAAAATATTGGTGAAAAATATTTTACTTGCAATGTTCCAACTAGGTGAAATTCCACCTATAAAATGTTAAAAGATGGTTTTGAGTATAAAGAGCTTCTTATGAATTTTTTTGTTACAATTGGTAATAATCAACCTTTATTTGCTTATCAATGGAATGCATGCACTAATTTGTGTAAATTGCTAAAGATTTTTAACACCGCTACTTTGGCATTATCGGGAGTTTATTATCCAACTTCCATTTTGATTCTTGAGCAATGTGTTACAATTGTTACTAGTTTTAATAATTTAAAAGACTGCTTGATTTTAAAAGAATGCATTTTTTCCATGAGACAAAAGTGTATTAAATATTTTGCCACTATTCCGTCTTTATTTTTTATTGCAAAGGTATTAGATCCCCTTGTTAAATTAGATGAGTTGGAGTGCATTTTAGCTTTTTATTATTTGAATTTATACCCCGAAGGTGACGGTGATAATGAAACTCCGTCGAATATTGTTGCTACTACAAAAAATGATTTGGTGTCTCTTTTTAACGAATATAATGCAATTCATGAAAATCCTTCTCAAAATGTTGACTCAAGTACTTCTTCTCAAGATGTTGGTGGTAATTTAGTTGAGGCGGATCCGTATCATTTTTTTGCTAATTTGTATAGCAAAAAAGGTCCTCGAGTAGAGACTTCTTCTTCCTTTAACATTCCCTTGGAGTTAGAAATATATTTCAACACTACTTTTGAATGGGATCAAAGTTGTTCAAATCCAAATGATTTTAATGTTTTAAAGTGGTGGTCAAGAAGGAATGAAAGTTATCATATACTCTCTATAATTGCAAAAGAAGTCTTAGCTTCTCCCGCGTCTACGGTGGCGGTCGAATCGGCATTTAGCACTGGAGAAAATGTTTTGGATGAAAGATGTTCCCAACTAACGGTTGAAAACTTGAAAAATCAACTATTACTTGGGGATTGAGTTAGAGCGGAAAAGAGAGAACAAGATATGTCTTATGAAGAGGATACACTAGACCCAAAATATCAATACGATGTGGATGACTCTACGGAAAGTGAGGATTAGATTAGTTTTTAATTTTTTAGATTAGATTTATTTTTATTGAATTGTAATAGTTAGGTTGAGGTAAAGGCCCCTAAATGTCCCCCATTAATTATAAAAGGGTAAGTTGGTTGTCCCCTCTTTGTAATTTTTTTAATTAATAAAATTTAAGGGTACCGTCTCTTTTTTTTATATACTTTAATTTCTTTAAAAAATCTTAACTTTTTTTATATAACTTTTTCCAAAAAAATTCACTACTAACATCTCAAAATAGTATTATTTATTCAAAAATTTTTTTAAAAAAAATGGGCATATAGAGTGTACAAGTTAACAGAAACTGTTAACTGTTTTTTCAAAATCTGTTAAAAAGTTAACTATTTTCTTCAAAAAAATGTTAAAAACTGTTTTTAAAAGAAATATTCTACTAACCATAATCTCAAATAGCTTTGCTTAACCAAAAATAAATTAAAATAAAAACTGTTAAAAAAATCTGTTAAACACACGTTCAGTTAAAATTTCATTTCTTTAAAAATTCTTAACTTTTTTTATATAACTTTTTCCAAAAAAAAATCACTAATAACTAACATCTCAAATAATATTCTTTATTAAAAAAAAAAAAGGCATATAAAGTACAAAAGTTAACAGAAACTGTTAAAAATTCCGTTTAAAGGACTAATCTGAAAAAAAAAGGGCTTCAGTTAACCGTTTTAACCGGATAAACCATGTTAACCGGTTATAACCGTTAACCGGATAACCGTAACCGTTAGTACACGGTTAACGGTTTGGTTACGGTTAAGTTTTAACGGTTTTTTTAACCGCCGGTTATAACCGTTAACCGGCGGTTATAACCGTTTGGACACGTCTACTTTCGCGTACTCAAGGAACCTCTCGCCCGCCTCTTGTCTTTTGCCTTTAATAACTACGATCGCTGATCAATGCTCTAAAATGTTCCCTTGGTCGATTAAATATTAGACATCACATAATCTTAACGTCGATCTAGTGAGTTTGTTTATTAAACTGCTAAAGTTGCTTAGTATCACCACTATGGCCTCTAATACTATGTTAACCGGTAGAAAGAAAAGAAAGAAGAAATAAGAAATAAGTGTATAAGAAGATGTACGCTTTGGTAGAGAAACAAAACAGACTTATTCTAATTATGTATTGTCTTAGGGGGTGTTTGGCAGACGGTGTTGAGACCGGATTATTTCGAAGGAGATTATTAAGCCAGGTAAACTATTGTTTGGTTGGCAATAAACCATAAGTATTAATAAGCCGCATAATCGGGATTAAAGGGTTGTTCCCTCACTAATAATCCCGGGTAAGGCATGGTATTATTAGTCCCGAGTTACGGGATTGGCAGATTACATTTTATCTCAAATTTTCCCTCATCATCTTCTCGTTGAAAACCCTTTATTTCAATCTTATGTTTTTCCGATTGATGTTTTTCTGATCGATCTCTATACATCGCACACATCGACCTGCACTCTTATGTTTCTATCCACGCCAAGTTCATCCTTTCTTGCGAAAGATGACTGCCATGAAGCAAGCTCACAAAAATCCTCCACTGATTCAGATCAGTCTGTAAATATTGGCGGATAAATTTCAACGGAGAGGAAACCAACCGGTTTCAGCATATGCACGCAAAATTGAAGGTGTTTGCCGATATTGAAATGAATCTGGAGTGTTGTGCACTATCGAAGAATATGGAGTCCCCGAGGTAGGTATCTAAGGTGATGAATTGGCCGGTGAAGAACCTAACTGAGCTTGTGCGTAGTCAGATTTTTGGGTTCTTGAAGCAGAAGCAAGAATCATATTAAATCCTAGGGCTATGTTAATTGGAAACAGATTAGTCCGAAGTGCGAGACAGAATTTGAAATAGAGGGATTGGGTTTTTCTGAAACAAGCAAAGAATCAGATTAAATCCATGGACTATGTTAATTGCTTTATTGAAGACTTATGAATTGGGAGTTCAACTCCCAAATACATGGTCTACAATTGGTCATTATTGTGTTTGTGTTCTTGTTTTTTTGCAATTAATTCTGGGCTACTCGCCTACACAAAACTTGGTTCTCTTGTGCATTTATAAAAAAAAAAAAAAATTATCAGGAAAATAGTCTTAGAAGCATACATGAAAGATTAAGAAATATAAATTTATTTTTAACATATTTTGGTAAACGTAATTTAGGGGTAATGTTGGAAAAAGAATAATTATAATTTTGCACAATAACAGGACTAGACTATGTTAATGATGTTCCTACCAAACAACATCTTGTTTTTAACATTAGGATAATTAGTACCCATTATTAATAGTGAGGGGGTTTAAAAACCCCTCACTACAAACATTGTTGATTCTTATCCGGCTACCAAACGAGCCCTTAGGGTAGTTATATGCTCAATTAATAAACACCAATTACATAAATACTCTTTTCATATGCTATAATAAATTACAGAATTATCATCTACATGAAAAAAAAAAACTTTGTTATTTGATTCCAAATAGATGCATATCGTTTTCAGTCACGTGTATCAATATTTTCTTAGGTCTTTTCCTACCCCTCGCCATCTTATCACTTCTCCGCTCTTCAAGCCTCCAAACGGTGCATTACTTGATTTTCGGCTAAACCACCTCAGCCAATTATCCCTCATGTTATCTTCAATAGATACAACTCCTACTTTCTATCTAATCACGTCATTCTCAAGTAATCCTTTATTGTACCAACACACATCCACTATAAATGAGACAATGTTTCAGCTCAACACTCAGTGTCAAATAACAGTGCCTAATTGTCGTGCCGTAGATTTTTCCCATTAATATATCGGCACTCGGATGACATAGATATCCTGTCGCACTTTCCAGTTCAACTAACATGTTTGATTCTATGAGTCACACCTCCATCAAGTTCATTCTTTTGTATAATAGATATTAGATCCTTTTGCATAATAAATCTAAAACATAGCGAAAAAAGTAAGAACCTTGAAAAAAAATCCCATCCAAGGTAAAGGCCCCTAACTCCGCTAAACATAAACTCTAAATACTAAACTTAAACTCTAAATATTCGATCGTGCTTCTACACAGCCTAAAACTTATATATTTCAAAGTCCATCTCCACAATTCCAACTAATATTCAACGCATTTTTTGTGACATCAATCCACACAATATCATTTGCAAACATCATACACCATAGTATATCGCCTTCAATTAACATCATAAATTATAGTGAAGAAAAAAAGACTAAGGTGGCATTTGATTTTTTCAAGTGTTAAGTGCTGAAATCTGATTTCACGTCCGAATTTGGCTGAATTGATAGGAGGTAGCGTCTGAATACTGATTTCTGAATTACTCAAACTCTTTGAATATTCATCTGAATTCACATCTGAAATTAATGTTACGACATTTAATGGAGTAGAGAGATTAGATGAATGGTTATTGATCTAGTGTTCGGGTTGAGTATTTTTGAAATTACGAGTTTATGAAAGAGATATATATGAAAAAAAATCAATTAAGAGGCAAATAAGTGATAGTTTTACATTTGAAAATTAAGTAAAAAATAAGAGACATTCAGATCTGAATTGAAAAAAAAAAAAACAGTCTGAATTGTATTATGTCTGATACACCCACCCATTCAGATCTGAATAAGAGCTGAAAATGAAAAACAAATGAGACCTAAGTGCAGAACATTAATGCACTATAATCATAAGAGGTAACACTTTTATCTTCCCAACATTAGTCCGCAAACTTGAACTAACTCTATGATACGTGTTCTTGACGATATCAGTATATTTCCTCGAAACGCCTTTGCTAAAGCCGGCCAAAGTATCTCTCTAGGTACTTTATTATAGGCCTTCTACAAATCAATGAAAACCATATGTAAATCTTTATTTTTATGTTTATAGTTCTCTACTATTTGTGGCATAAGATAGATTACTTCTACGGCCGATCTTCCGGATAAAAATCCAAAATGGTTCTCCAAGATCTTCACTCTCTTCCTTAGTCTTTGTTTAATCAATCGTTCTCCAAGATTCATCATATTACTAATGAGTTTGATCCCTGAGAGTTGGCACAATCTTAGGCATCATATTTGTTATTATACAAAGGGATTAAATTACTTTTCCTTCCCTCCGCATCTTGTTACTCATCTATATCCCGATGAAAAGTGTTGTTAACCATTCGATTTATCTCTCCCCCAAAATACCTCGAAACCTTACTAGATATGTCAACATGTCATGCTTTCTTCAATCTCATCTTGCAGCATTTTTACTTCACTCATTCAAATTCTCCTGCATAGATTATTGATTGACGATACTCGAAGTGATGTTAATATCTTAAATATCTTGCTCTAGATCGACATTGAACAAAGGCATCAAAATACGACCTCCATCATCCTATCTCTTAATCTCAGACCAAAAATTGGTCTATATATCTTCCAAACATTTAACCCTCCAACTATCCCGCGTGTTCCTATCTCTCGTACACATAAGCAAGTCTATGGGTGTCATTTTATCCTTTTTTTGTACCAATCTATAAAGCTCCTAATTCACCTTTGCTCTTGCGTCTGGTATTATCTTTTTTGCTTCATTTGTAACCTCTACATACATCTTATATTTCTAATCGCTTCGACATTATTCCAATAATTTATGGCAACCCCCCTTTCTCTTATCGTTCCCCTCCACCAAGAAGTTCTTCACTCTATGGCATGCCTCTTTAAGATTCCCATACGACTTTTTTTGCCGCTTCCTTTATGCTATGCTCCATCTTATTCTAAGTCAAGCCTACGCTCATATGCATGCTAACACACCAAACACGGGTGTGGTTATCTTTGACAAAATAATGTGTTGGTTTAGCTTCTGCCACTTGATTCTTGAGTATATTTGTGGTCTTCCCTTAAATATCTAAAACTTAGAAAATCAATCACTCAAGTCTATGTTAAGCTATTGTATTCTCACTCTCGATCACCTTGCAATCATTATAACTCTTTCTCCAAGTGTTTGCTACTAAAATTAAATCAATTTGACTAACATTTCCTCTATTCCTATATGTCACTGGTGGGGAAAAATTTCACTTGTTATAAAAATACCTCGCAGCGCACGAGTAATCTAAGTAGTAATATGCACTTAGCAAGGGTCGAATCCACAGGGACTTGTGAATTCACGGAATCCACAGGAACTTGTGAATCCACAATTTGCCTTCCAACAATTAAACAAGAAATTAAAGATGGGTTTGGATTTGATTATTATTTCTACTTAAAACAAGAAACAAACAAAGCAGGTAAAATATTACAAGGATCTACGGAATGAGATTCATGTATATCGCACTAACATGCCAATTAATAATTCAATCAATCATAGTTGGGGGGTGTTCATCCTCTTTAGTAAAATTGGGCATTCACATGTCCACAATTTAGTGTTTACAAATATTAGGTTTTCTGTAAAGTACACTTAATATTTAAGAACTCATTAAACCCTAGGATTAGAACCTATAATTTTGGTTTGCAATCACTTGTCAAAACCTAGATCATATTCATTCAAAAGTTTGACTTGAATGGATCGAACAATCACTTGTCAATCACACACACAAATTTAGTTTAAAAACCAATCACATCTACACATGTGATTGTAGTTTAGAAAACTTAGACGAGGAATACTTTTGATGAACCCAACACTTGATTGATCACAATATTAATTAAGACAAAAATGATTGATATACATTACCTCCATTCCGTAGAACAAGAAAATTAGCCACTCATGTTCATATTGAACATCAATAAAGCTTCAATAATTTGCATAAATCTTCAATGGAATTCTTGATATAAATCTTTTTAGATCTTGTTTATAACTTAAAATTATGTTATGAGAAGGTAAAAAGGCAAAAAAATATGGCTATATGTCTTCTATATATACTAGGGTAAGAGAAAAGGTCAAAAATTAGGAAATTAGGGTCAAAAACCACGTCTAAAAAGGATTATGCTGAAACTGTCGCGAAAGGGGCTTTTGCGACGGTTTAAGCGACGGGTTTTGCAGTTTTTGCGACCGGTATAGGAAGAGAGAGATCACACCCTTTGAGTTTCTGGAATTTGGGAGCGGCTGCTCCCCTGCATCGTCGACTTGTACATTACTCGGCAAACTTCCGGAGATCATAACTTCTTCGTACGGACTCTGATTGAGACGTGCCATATATGGTTGGAAATATCTCGACGAGTACTATCTAATGTTAATGAATGCTCT
This sequence comes from Adenophora triphylla var. japonica, assembly GCA_022495995.1. Taxonomy (NCBI): domain Eukaryota; kingdom Viridiplantae; phylum Streptophyta; class Magnoliopsida; order Asterales; family Campanulaceae; genus Adenophora; species Adenophora triphylla. The sequence continues at coordinate 301,719 of JAFEMH010002014.1, read as the reverse complement.
GGTCATCTTTAACTCTGTCCATCTGAAATTTCTATTCTTTCCTCATTTGACTCTTCGTTCTCGATCGTTCCTTTTCATATCCTTTTTAATCATATTCCTGGACTTTCTCCTTCTATTCCCTATACTCATAAGCACTTAAAACGCCATCAAATAACCAAGTCATGTCAACTAAAACCCACATGTCCATTGAGATCGTGACCAATGATCAGTTTCTCACCACAAGGAACCCGTTGTGCTACTTTCTCATAATCTTTCTAAAATTTTTATTTAATAGATGCATCAAACCCTACTTGTGCATAGGCACTTATAATAGTCACAACCCCATCCTCTATCACAAGCTTAATATTGATAATCTGATTACTCTTCTCGAAGACTTCTACGACATTATCGATATACTCCTTGTCAATGATGATGACACACTCAATTCTTACGCTTATCCTTTCTCCCTTTCTCGAGTACCAAAGCTCATAACCTTAAGAAGATATTTGTCTTGCATTCTCTTTGGTCCACTTAGTAACAAATAATGTGATTTTTCCTCCTCATAACCTTCACTCAAAAAGCCAACGTTTCAAGTTCCAAATCCCTTCCTACTACCCTTACCATCATTGTGGACTAGCTTACAATGAAAATTTATTCATTTTAATACATAGTTGGTTGGGGTACCTTAATATTTTCATACAACAAAGTAGTTTAAATTATTTAATGCATCTACAACAAACTGTAATTTTTTCTTGATCCAATATTCATAGTAAAGAGAAGAAAAGAAATACAAAAGGTGTCAAAAGAATTATTTGTCAATCTCCTCCTCACTTTCTATCTCGTTGTTCTTGTTAGAAAAGGAATCAAACTTAACTTTATAATCATTCACCTTAGAGACGGTTAATGACTTTATTTTTATTTTATATTCATGCATTTTATTTTAGGTTTTAGAGAATCCATTCTTTTCAAAATACTGTCACTCTCTTTTTTAACCAATGGCATTGATCATACCAATTACTTTTATTTGATAAGGAAAGAAGTATATTAGATTAATGAGGAGAATATAAAAAAGACGAACAAGTTGTTCATCGAACAAATAATAAGAAAGAAAAGGCAGCAAAACAAACAAGAGCTTCATAATCACAGCAACTCAATCCTTCTTCAAATTTGAGATACACAAACCTCAAAAAGCACTATTCACGCATTTTATTATTAGATTTCAACTACCTCGTAGTTTGAAAAAATTAAGGATTGGCGCCAAACAACTACATATTAAATGTATTAAAATCAATAATGCCGCCTTTTTTCTTTTTTGCCACTAAACAAAATCTTTTTACTTATGAATTCACAATAAATGCTCTGTTAGATTGTTGGCTTTCCATATATATCATATACTCCTTTCGTCCCACTCGAAAAGGCACAATTCCATTTTGGGTGTCCCATTTAAAAAGACACACTCGTAAAATGAAAACTTTTTAATTCTTCTTTATTCATGGGACCCACATGTCATAATCACAATAATTATCCACTTACTATTCTCCACCCCACATTCTCTCGCCTAACTCACTTTTATACTCACAACACTTGCTCCATAATACACTTTCCTTAATTCCCGTGCAAGATCCATTTTGTGCCTTTTCAGGGAGGGACAGAGGGAGTATGCCATTTAATTGTATGGTTTAGTTTGTACAATTTACTTAAGTGGAGGCATAGTTGTTAAAAGCGTCGCCTGCCTCGCCTGCCTCGCTTTTTTTGTCGCTTTTCGGGTTCGTCGCTTCTCTGCCATCGAAGCGGGCGTTGTTCGCCTTTTTCAGAAAAGCGGACGCTTCTTTGAAAAAAGCGTAAAGAAAAAAGCGTCGCTTTTTTTTAAAGCACTTTTCTACTCCCAATGTTATTTTCCTGTTTACTTTCGTCTAATTTTGACTCTTTTTTTTACAATCTTTGACTTTTTTTTTCCAATTTTTGTCTCTTTTCTATACCTGTTTTATATTATTTTTTTATTAACATACATATACAAACAAAAATTGTTATATTCCTTGTTCAGTCATTTTCATTTATTATACTTGTGTAGTTGTGTGTTTATTACTTTAAAAACATACATATACAAACAAAAATTGTTATATTCCTTGTTCAGTCATATTTTCCTTCTTTTTCAGTCATTTTCATTTATATAGGTGTTTGTTTATTATCTTTTTTAATTAAAAATTGTTGGCTAGCTAGTTATTTTTGCCTTGCCTAATAATGTTGTTTCAAAATTCTATTATTGCCTAATAGTTATTTTTGCTCGCTTTTTTGTCGCTCGCTTCTCGCCTCGCTTTTCGCCTCGCTTCGGTACCATTCGCCCGCTTCTCGCTTCTCGCCTTTAACAACTATGAGTGGAGGTACTTTCCTAAGTGGTGAAAGAAAATGAGACGACTAAAAAAAAGTTGGTCAGTTAAAATATGACAAGGGAGTATTTAAATAATTCCACATTCACGTAATTAGAATTTAAATTGTTACTCCCTCCGTGTGATTTATATTGCCCAACTTCCCATATTTAGCCATCTTTTTTCTTTGCCACGTAGAAATCCAATGCACATTAACTATTTACTTTCCTATTATACCCCTACCTAAATTTAATATTTTACAATCCTTTTACATTTATAATCGATGATTAAAGAATGAGTATAAAAGGAAACTTAGACAAAACATTTATTATGAATTCATAAATAAAGAGTATTTCTCTAGTGGCAAGAAAAAAGGGACAGAGGGAGTTTACTGAGCTTTAAATTCATTTCATTATTCTCTTGAATACTTGCTAACATTTTGTTTTCTAACATTATGTTGTAAGTATTTATTATTGTCTTGTAGAATTTTATCATTGTAGATACACTAACTTTATGCATATGGATCAAGTTTTTAAAATGAAAGGATAGAGGTCACTTTGAAAAATTACAGAGGCTATAGTATCTAAGCTATAGCACCTAACACTCGACTAACTCACACCTATTTGTCTCCTAAGGGTACTATGATGCCTAAGCCAAAGCCTAGCAATATAGCTTTTGTTCAAGTCAACCCGGAAAAAAGTTGGTCAAGGTCAATTATAATAGTAACATGTTGTAATAGGTCACCAAAATAGAACATGGTTTCCTAAAATATTAGTATCTAATTTTACATACTTTTTACCATTGTGATATAGAGCTTACTATAGTGTTGGATAAACAAGAAAGCGTAATACATTCCCACATTGGTAGGAACGTGTTACCGCTAGTCAAAGCATAGAACATGTTAGGTATAAGGCATATGGTGCTTATACATCTTTGAGTTAATTCAACGTAAAATATAGATATAATGGATAACAACATAAGAAGAATTCTTATGTTACTCCTTTGGTTACGCCCATCTCCACTATTATAAAGTAGGAGGGCTCAAAATGTAGCCCTGATACAATATTTTAATAATGCCGATTTTGCACCTAACCTACAATTTAGTTTCCACAATTCAACTCATTTAACCACCCACTTTTACCATACTTCATATCAAAGTAACCATCACTTGCCCAACCTTTAGAACATATTAAGAAGTTCTTAACTTATCGAATGAATTTTTTCTATACACAAATAGTATATACGCACACAAGTATTGCATGTGTCGGGTTTATTAGTAGTTAGTAAAAGCAAAAAATGCGAGAAACGGGTAAGAAGTAACTTTTTCAAGCAAAGGCTGACGACCAAAAGGTGAACATGGAAACAATGTTAGGGGGAAAAACATAATTTATACTCCCTCGATCCTACTTGAAGAGGCGGAGTTTGACCATACACACAAATTAAAGAAAATAGTTAACAATTCAGTAGTTTTCTACATTTCCCTAAACATTGAATTCAAGACAAGGAGGGAATATTTGATTTGAACTAGGTAGGAAAGGAAGGTTAGTATAGTCAATTGATTGAAAAGGTGAGACTTTCTTCAAGTGAGATGCCCCAAAAAAAATACCCTTCTTCAAGAGGAACGAAGGTAGTATATGTTAAGAGAACATTACTTGGTGCTTTGACAAAAAAGTTTCTATTACTCATATTAATTAGTGTTTAGTGCTCCAAAAAAATCAATTGACAAAAATAGTGAATTAGGAAAATGGTAATTGCACCCTCCATCCCACTTGAAGAGGTGTGTATTCTTTTTTGGGCAGTCTCATTAGAAGGGTAACATTCTTTCCTTTTTGGGGCATTTTTCTCTCAATCAATTGACTATACAAACCTTCATTTCCCATCTTATTTGAACTCAAATGTTATCTCCTTTGATACAGATGTTTAGAGGGAAAGTTTTGAGAATTGATCAAATGTCAATCATCTTCCTTAATTTGTGTGTTTGGTCAAACTATACCTTTTCAAATGGAACTAGGGGAGTACTAATTAGTCAAAAGAAAAAAAGAGCAGCTTAAGCAATTGCTGCTTAGGGCCATTAGTCTTTAATTCTTGAAACATAATAGTCCAAATTTTGTTTTTGTTCTGGAAAACACTTAAAAGAGTGAAGTACAAAAGAAAAACTTGACAACGCTGACAAGTGGGTAGAAAAGAAAGGAAAAAAGAAACCAGGAAAAAATAAAGGAAAGAGCAAGAAGTGCGACACTGAGTGCCTTAGATGATCCATGACACAGAATGTTGCCGCCATCGAAAGGCCTGAGGTTCCTGGTTGGAAGGCAGAGATTTGGCAAGTAGTCAAAGGCAAAGAAGTCGACCTCAAAGACTTCTTCGAGGTGAGAAATAGTCATACTACTCCTATTAAGGTCACTTCTATTTTTCGGGTTTCATTAATTTACTACTACAATAATAAATAATAAGTAAATAAACCCACAAAACCACGCAGTTTCAAGTTAGAAGATGGGATGGTTCATCTTTTGGCCGGTGTTCGCCTGAACTCGTCTATTAGCACCTCCGCCTAGGTGTAGGAAGGTAACAGATTTGGTTCACCTCTCATACATCACCTCCCCTTGACACCAAGAGGCGAGGAACCTCACTAAGGCAAGTGACGCTAACGCCTTTAATAACTATGGCTCCACCTGGTCTTTTCTAGTCTAAAAGGTAACAGAAAAAATGTAGCTTGGTAACATAATAATTTGAATTCAAATGGTGGCAGAATAATTGCATACCTCGCCTTCAAGATGATCTAGAATCTCAAGAGCCCTCTGATGGTAAGCCCGTTCTGACTCAATCTTCAAAAGGGGTGAGAAATCATCAAACAATTGTTGGACCTATTTCGTAATGTATATGTAAAAACTTCATTCAACTGTATAAGAAGACAGATTTTACCATGGATATAAGTCTCTGGAGCGTCAACCTCTGCTGTTGAGCTTCCACTGCGGCCATTGCTGCTGCAGCTTCCTTTCCCAGTACTGCCATGTTTGATTTCAAGTCCTGTAATTTTGCCTCAGCAGCTTCAAGTTTCACAAGGAGCTCAGGATTGCCTGTTTCTCTCACTCTCGCTTGGCGTTTGGAAACTTCAATAGCCTATCTAGGTTCAGGAGGAAAAAGAAGTTACAAGCTTGTAGAAGTAACATCAGGTAAGTTCCTTAATAATGTAGTTCAGTGTAACATAGGTAACACCAGATACATTCAAAGTCATAATGGAAGAGCTGGGATGTAGTAGAAAGAATATAAGAGAACAAAACAACGAGGCATATGGAGAAGCTATTTAATTTTGAGAAGGTTTATTAAATCACGTATCCCAAGTATACGGTGGAACAAATAAACCGTCTACCTGAGCTTCAGCCTCTTGGCGCACTCTGTCATAACGTTGCGCAAGATGCCGAGCATCTTCTAGTGGAGCACCCATCACCATAGCTCTTAATGGTTCTGCTACCTGAATATAATGTAAGATGCCTCATGTCAAGAATTGAAACAGAAGGAACGCAAAAGTAAAGAACATGCAGAAGAAAGTCATACAGAACGAGTGAATTGAGAAAATGGAAATCTGTTCATAAAGAAACAGCAGAAACTTAATTTATGTACCATGAATACAAGATATAAGTAGTGCTACGATGGTTCAAGCTTAATTCAACACAAATGCCTACCAGAAATCGGCATCCCTAGGGTTTATAGCCCCCACAAAAAAGGAGGGGACGGGGGAAATAGAGGGCAGGGCAGTACTTTAAGCCAAAGGTTTCTTGTAGAAAAATATTAAATATATAAATATTTATATAAATAAATGAATAAAAGGAAAGCACCCCAAAAGAAAACGGTTACATATCAAAACAATAAAAAACTTTCATCTGAACAAAAGTAAAGAAGCATGAAAATATTGCTTAATATAACCTCAAGGTTACAGCTTAAGAAGGTGGGTGAGTAGGATCGTACAGGAGTTTGGGTGACAAAATTTGAGGATTCTCCTAATTCCTTGTCATTTCCTAGCTCAACAGTGAGCCCTGGTGAATGAATGAGGTTGCTCAAGGTCACGGATTTGACCAGCAAAACAAGCTCTCTGCTCAAAAAAATTGTTTATTGCTTAAAGACATTGTTAAAATCAATCAATTTAATGTGTTTTATAATATTAAAAGTATAAAAAATGATATGATAAATGAAAAATATTAGATTAATTTTTTTTTAAAATTGCTTGGGGATAGAACAGTTAATAGTGAAAAAATTACTTGAAACTCTTGAACCTCTCTATATTTACTAATGTTCAATTATACTATGATGCTCAGACTCGGGTATGAGTGTCAGACACGGGTACGGATCCGAGTGTCGGATCCAGTAAATCTCAAAATTAAGGACTCGGGGACATGTTTTAAAAGGGTCCAAATTAATTTTGGACTCGGTATATTTACGGTAAATTTCATATGTTCCTCCCATATTATAAATATTTCCTTAATTTATCTCATGCTTTCCTGCCACAATTACTAACCCTTTCATTAATTTTATTTTGTCTAATAAAAAAAAACTTCGTATTAGCACATATTTTTTTCCGTTGTTTAAATTTTATCCAAAAATAAAATATCCAACCTACTAAGCTTACTGTAGTATATTTTATCTTTTTATTTGATTTAAACCTCTCCTCATTTAAATTAGATACCCGAGATCTCGATACAACTGTATTCCACACTCGTGTTCCCAACCCCCAAAAAAGAAACTTGAAAATTCCAACGCTTCTCAACCCAAAACAAACCCTTCAAGTTTCAAAGACTTCCGTCCTATCATATTAAAAACCATTCGCTTCTTCCCTTCATCAATTTTCTTAGGGTGCGCTCCCGAGTTTTAAAAATGAGAGAAAGGAAAGGAAATTGGAGGAAATCTAATATATTTTCCGTCCTAAAGTTGCTCTCGAGTTTTTTTTAAAAATGAAGTGGACGGAAAGGGAGGGAATTTTTTTAAAACTCTCTCCTACACAATCCTCCCAAAAGTGGGAGGAATTGGAAGGAAAAAAAAATCTTATAAAACAAACTTTTTTGATAAGCCTATTTTACCCCTTATATATAACTCTCTTTCATTAAGGGTATAAGTGTAATTCAGTTTTTTTCCTTCCCTTTCCTTCCTAAACTAAGGAGCACTTCAAGAAGATATTCAATTCCCTCCCTCCCCTCCCTTCCTCTCCCCTTCTCTCCCATCCCTTTCCTTTATCTCTATTAAAAAATCGGGAGCGAGCGGACCATTAAACTTTTCTTGACATCACTCTTCATCACGAATGCCACCTCCGACGATCAATTTCTTCCCTCCAGCAGCTTTCGCTTCACCACTTCGTCTCCGCCTCATTTCCGCCACCTCCACCCGGTTCGAAGACGTCATTTTGGGTTTCGGCCAAAATAGAGCTTTCAAAATTCAGGTTTTTCCCCTTCTTCATTGTTTCATCTGGGAACAAGGAGTTTTCTTTAATGATCAATCGAAATTGAAAACAGCCACGTCCTTTTTCTCCCTGCCCAGTCATATCCCGTGTCGTGTCATGTCGACACGGGTACTGCGGCCTAAAAAAAATATGTTCAACATTATAAGATACTCCCTCCGTCCCGCTCGAAAAGGCACAAATTTCCTTTTTGGGTGTCCCATTTAAAAGGGCATAATCCCAAAAAGGAAAGTTTTTATTATTTTTATACTCTTCCTACCCCACTCATTCTCTCTCCTACTTTACTTTTACACTCACAATATTCTCTCTCCTAACTATTCCTCCCACTCATTCTCTCTCCTATTTAATTTTTCATACTCACAACATTTAACCTTTCTCTCTTTCTTACATCACTTTTCTTATTCATTTCTTAATTTCCGTGCTAGGAGGCAAAATTGCCCTTTCGGGCGGGACGGAGGGAGTATATAATATCACTGTTTAAAAAATAAAAACCATTTGATATATATAAAATGTAACAATAACCTTTAAGCACTTCACGAAATCAAATTTTTCACAACCGTTTGATTTTAACTAATACTTTTATCCAGTATAGATTTTTAAGAACTGTTCGATAAATATAAAATGTAACAACAATATTTTGTAATATATATATGACCATTTGTTTCTATTCATATAAAATGACTAGAAAAAATTATATTATTTAATCCAGTTTTGTTATTTTATCTTAAAGTTCAATAAGAAAAGTGCATTATATAATTAAGCTATGTTATTATGGCTTTAATGGGAGCGAAAGAAGTGCATATAGTAGGAATTGAACCCTTGACCTCGATAACTTAAGACTAATCACTTACAAGCTTGGCCACAACTGATTGAGTGTAAATTATTGACAACTGTTAAATTTTAACTATTTCTTTTAAATCCAGTGGGGCCATCACTCCCCACGTCTCTTCATAGATACGCCCCTGAACATCATCCTTGTAATTTCACAACTTTTTTAAGTAGAAAACAGAAGAATTCAAACAAGTACTCGAAAATATTCAAACGAAATTTCAACGTGAAGAGTCATTTAAAATACTTTAAAGAATGTTTTAACTCTGCATCCTTTCATTTCTTCAGAAGGACACAAGCAGGGATTTTAGACCAACCATGATGCTCAGGTGCAAGCACCAGTGGTAGTCACACATTGCATCAATTTACGTTTATAAGTTGTACAAGAGCTACTCACTGTCTTCCTAAAATTATAAGTCCATCCTTCCTTGTAAGGCTGTTCAAGAAATGTTTTACTTTTGGCATGGTCTCACATTGACAATGCCTAGTATTATATATAAATAAATAAATATTTATATATAAAGGTATATATGTATATATGTGTATATATGTATGCATATATATATATATATATGTGTGTGTGTGTGTGTGTATATATATATATATATATATGCGTATATATATGTATATATATGTACATATATATATATGTATATATATGTATATATATATATACATATATATATGCATATATATATATATATACATATACGTATATCTATGTATATATATATATGCGTATATACGTATATATATGTATATACTCCCTCCGTCCCAATCTAAATGTCTCAACTTTCCTTTTTGGGCGTCCCATTTAAAATGTCTCAACCCAAAAAAGGAAAGTTTTTTTTACTATTCCACCCACTCATTCTCTCTCCTACTTTACTTTTACACTCACAACATTCTCTCTCCTAACTATTCCTCCCACTCATTCTCTCTCCTATTTAATTTTTTATACTCACAACATTTAAATTTTTTCTCTTTCTTACATCACTTTCCTTAATTCCCGCACCGAACCCATTTTAAGACATTTAGATTGGGACGGAGGGAGTATTACTTTACATATATATATGTATATATATATACATATATATATATATACGTATATATATACATATATATATATATATATATGTGTATATATATATATATATACATATACGTATATATATGTATATGTATATATATATATGCGTATATACGTATATATATGTATATATTACTTATCAAAAAAAAGTATATATATATGTATATAATAAAATAGAAAGTTGAGTAATTCAAATGAGACTCTTCTTTGTTCAATTTTGAACCAAAAGTCCAGACTATATAAATCTCATATTTTAGTACCTTAGAGTTGGTCATAATTACTACTCCCTCAATCCCATTTATTTGGCTACCAGACAAAAGCTTTAGGATTAAGAAGGCATAATAAAGCTTTGCCTAATTTATTGTTTCCCATAAATACCCTTACTTTTATTATCAATTGTGAATGTAAAAGGTTAGACTTTTTTTTATTAGGTATGGATGTAATGGGAAAATGAATCATTTATGTGCATTGGGTTTTGTAAGTGGCCAAAATAAATGAGACAGACAAAAAGGAAATGCTGCCAATATAAATGGGACGGAGGGAGTAAAATGCAGACACATCATAGTCTATTAATACAACAGAATGAGCCTTAGTCATTTCCCTCCTTTTCCTGAAAATAGTCTACTGTACATTTTTGTAATGCCATAAAAAAGTGTTCACTTCCTAAAAAAAGCTTATCTTGTATCTTCTGTGGTTGAATTTACTATAGTAGCCTTTACTTTGATTTAAATACTTCAATAAATGAATCCCACTTCTAACATCTTATGAATCATCTTCACAAGGTAAAAGTAGAAACTAAGACAGCCAAATAATTATCCTTAAACTGTGAAATAAAATGAGACTCATTCTTGGGAAAAGAGGGAGTACGTGGTAACAGGGTAAGGATCACATAACTATATTGCCCATTGTTGCTTTAAAATATTGGATGAGAAAAAACACAAGTTTACTAATGGTGCAGACAAAGTATGATATGCACATGCAAATTAAGGATTTAAGGGCTACAGTAAGGATTTGAGGGCTACAGTAGGGGTGCAGACCAAATCTGAAGTGCTACCAGATGCTCACCACAAATATCAAACTTTAGTCTCTTAATTTTTCATAAACATGGAAAAGTAAATAGATCAAACCTGAGTACCAAAGGATTTCAATAGATTGACGCGTTCCTTCTCCATTTGAGCACGTGCTCTTCCAAAGTTTGCTGCTGCTTTTGATAATGTACTACCACTGGTACATGTGTTCTCAACGCCATATTTTCTACTATCTTCTGATAACTTGGTTCCTATTGATCAAATCACAAGATACGACATGACGTCCTTTTGATTTACAAAGCAGAGTAGTAACAAGAAATTTATTAACCAACTTACCTATTTCTACTTGCTTGGAGCCAGTAACTATATAACCTTCTACACCACGAACTATATCCCTTTGAAAATGCTGACAAATACCACCAAAATCACTATCCATGAGAAATTCAGGGAACATATCTAGCTATTATAGCATAGAGATGCATTTTTAAATACACCATCAAAAGTCCTAATAGTAATAATTTTTATTTTTTCATTTGGATGATTAGTCTTTCCTAAAGCTTTAGTCGAAGTTCAATCAAATCAACCAATAAAAAAGTGGTGTTATCTTTATGGGACGGAGGGGGTATTTAAAGCTTATCAACTAGTCATATATTAACAAGTTTGCAAAATGATATTTTGTAATCACAAACAAGAAATGAAGTAATGCACAAATAGTGTGTGCCACTGTGACTTTTATGCATTAATACATGCTTGTGAATTCAAGTAATGGATTTTTCATCTTTAACATGAGCTTACTTGATGATTATAAATTTTCATCCATCACAGAGCAGTACTTGCTCAAATACGTGAAACTTCATACAGTATGACATATTTGAATATAAGACTATCAACAACTCTATACATGAGGGAGCTCGTGATAATTTTTGGCAGTCAACCACAACATGTAACTTTATTGTTCCATAAATCACAGTTTACTGATTAGAAAGTATTGGGATATGCAAATATGGCAGATGACCATATCCAAAATTCAGGCATGAATGAAATCCCTTTAAATTTATACGAAAATGGTCTTTATTTTGGTAGCCTTTCCTTGCCTGATGTTTTGGTCAAACTGATTTATCAGAATGAAAAAAAAAAGATACTCCCTTCGACTTTCTAGGCATTGTTCCTATATCTAACTACACAAACAAGCAACTTCAATAGAAGGCAAGCAACCTTAGCAGCACGTGTCGATATGTATAGCTTCTCAAGTTTCTGATGCCGTACAAGTTCTGCCTCATCGGTGAAAAGATTATCTGAACCTCCATAACCCCCGCTACCAAACTGCTTGAATACTGCCTGAAATGGACATTCATAAATCATAACTACTATATCAACATATAGGGAGAAAAGAAAATCAAAGTACCAACATAAATCCATCTTGAAGTTAGCACTTCATCACAAACAAATTAAAGTGCAACTGCACAGCAAAGCGAGTGAGGCAAAAGATGAGAACAATTGTGCTTTTAGATCATAGATCAATTCGCAAAAAGGGGAACAAACCTAGATTTACAACGAACCAGACAAGTGGGAAAATAAAATAAATAATTGACATGTGTGCTAATCACCTCTTTCTAATTTTAATGAGAAGCTGGCAGTTGAGACCTAAACCACGCAATCTGCCTAAGAGTGGTGCTGCTCTCACATTAACATACAGATTGTCGGACTGAACGAATCCACTGCGGATTTGCAGGTTCGCATATCAGAATTTGTGATTCCAAATTATGGGTGCGCGTATAAGTGCTAGCATCTGATATATGGTTTCTGAGCAGATGGGAAACATCTGATGTTTGAGGAGCTAGCATGAAAAGGATGGCAGAAAATGGCAAATGAATGTTGAAATATATGTAAAGAACTGCTCATGAAGATGTATCTGGATGGGGTCTTGATTGTGTCTTCAGGTACTGGATGCCTGATGCCCACCCTCTTAATGCTGGCGGATTAACAGAAGCAAAGAGCGGCTCCATTTGTTCTTCCTTTCTGATAAGAAACTGGTTTATAAGGAAAAATAAACAGGGAAAGGACAGAATGGATGGGACATCCATCTAAATAAGGAAGAAGAATCTAAACTATCAATAGCAAATAACTCCAATCTCTCATCACGAAAACAAGGAGCACCGCACGCCCCCAAAAAGCGTCCTTGGCCAAAATAAAAATAAAGGACGCTAATACACAACCTTATCCAAGAAAAGGGGCAGAAGCCACTTCTGACCTCTTAAAATCATGGAATCATTCCCCAAGTTCACCACCTTCTCTACTCAAGATTACATGTACCCTTCATCCCCTTATATCCTCGCATGACTTCTCTATACAAGGAGTTCTGTTTTCTTGTCAGATTTGTGACATAAAAATTTGAATGTGGTCATTGTCATGCACGTGTCTGTGTCGTTTGCTATCCTTTCTTTATATTTCATTTCTCCTTTGTGGATTATAGATTGGACAATACTGATTCTTATATGTAATTATGAATGTATTCCTTGCTGACTATTTAAGATTATATTTGTATTAAATCAACCATAGTCATACTAAAAAGGAAGGGGCTGAGTGGACCCTTGAGGTCTGTGATAGCATATCGGAAGCTCAGGGTGCTTTTTTAGGGTAACAAGGCATTGATGCTGCACTGGTTGCGAATGAGGTGGTGGAATATTTAGAAAGGTTGGGGGTAAGAAGGGTTTTATATGAGGGTTAAATTCGAGAAATCTTATGATAGGTAAGTTGGCATTGGCAACATCTTGATCATGTGATGGAGAGGAAAGGATTTGGAATGAGATGAAAAAAGCGGATTCAGGGATGCTTTAGGTATCCAATCTTTTATGTGTTAATGGATAGAAAGGAATAACACGCTTTTTAGAAATCAAAATCTTCATACCATCTTCTATGGGAGCGAGTGGTTTCTTTATGGGTATTGGCTAATGGTGCATTTTGAGGTTTATCTATTTCAGATTTGAAGCGGGATTGGGCTGTTTGGATAGTGTAGTTCTTGTTTGTTCATGTTGCTTTCTCACTTTGTATGTGTATTTTGATGGACTACTTGTTCATTTGATTGTACGTTCCTCCTTCTCCGATAAACTCCAATCATTCTCAAATCCAAAAGGGTAATCCCTCAAAAGGCTCCTTCCACGTGAGCCCATTACGAAATATGTAAAATATATATGTGGCATAGCGAACAGCACGACAACATAACTTAAACTAGAGTCTGTGCCAGCATAGTTTAAGTGCTTGATGAAGGTATGGGTAGGGCAAGGCAGTTTTCTAATTTACACCTCATGAGCATGTAGTAATATGATGCAAGTCAGAAGTTCAGCGAATGAAATTTGGTCCTAAGAATGGCCACACGTACAATGCAATGCACTCCAGCATGTAAGATCAGGCCAAAGACAGAGGATCCATATGTCATCTAGGAGGCCTGTGAGATAGAATGGTACAAGATCTTTATCTCTATCAACTATAGAAAGTTTAAGCGATTACATCCAAGTATTATTGTGTAAATCAAGGCTACCCTAACCTTTCTTTGCTATCTTGCTCTACTTTTGTTTGCATTTACTTTATACAAACGATATTGTGAATATGTTAAAATGTAAGAATCATATATGTTAAAGTACTTAATAGTACATTAAAGAGATAAGAATTTCAGTATTACCTAAGTTTAGTTTCATTACTTAGAGAGGCTTACAGACGATTTTTTTTAAATCATAATGGCACAGCCTGCAACTGCTACAATAGCAAATCAATTAGAAAATAACAATTAGGAAGCATCCTCCACATGGAAACAGTTCTCTTCTTAGCTAGACTAGTAGCGTGGCAACCCTCCTGACCGAGTCTACCCACTTCGCCTTTTTGTTATGCCCGAAGAAAGAATCCTATTTTTCATTGAACCCTTACTGTTTATTTTCCAACTACTTCTTTTTTTTATAGAAAAAGACATTTATTAGAAGAAGATCAAAATACAAATGGATGGACAAGAAGTCCATCTACAAGGAGAAAAAATAAAATAAAGTTAAGTAACAGCAGCATTAAACTATGGCAGTGGCAGCTCTCCAATCTCTTTTCAAACCATTTAGCGATAAGCCTTTGAAAGCACCATTGGCATAATCCCAAAGCGATGCTAAGCCACCACTTTATCCCACAACAAATGCTTCGATAAACAATGATGTTTAAAGATCCTCCCATTCCTCTCTGTCCAAATGCACCAGCAAACAGCAAATACCCCACAATTCCACAAACTACTCGTATCTTTACCTCTGCCAAAACCTTTGAACTGAATGAAAAAAGGAAGAGATATCTTTTGGGCTCACCCAAGCTTCTCCCGCCACCTCAAACGGGCAATTCCACAGATAACGAGTTAAGCTACAGTGAAGAAATAGATGATCATATGTTCCTCTGCCTCCTTGCAATTCACACACCAATTAGGAGAAAAACATTTAGAGGGCCTACGAATCGGAAGTTTGTCATTTGTATTGAGTTTATTAAGCAATAAAATTCACACAAATGCCTGAATCTTGAAAGGAAATTTAGACTTCCATACATACGAAGAGAGAGGAAAAACCGGATTTGGACTCTGAATCAAGAAAGAAAGAAAAGATTTGCAGGGACGATACAATCGAGGAAAGAGATCACTGAACGGAGTGTTACCGGTCCAAGCATCTTCCCAAAAACGAATTTGTGTTCCATTACCTACCTTCCATCGAATATGAGGAATGAACAAGCGGTAACACTGATCAATAACTTTCCACGGGCTTTTGTGCGAACTTGGGCCAATGAAACAGGTATCCCAACTCCTGTTGGGATCTTTTATGTCTTTTGAAGCATTTCCTTTTACAGTGATAACAGTCATATAAAGTGGTGTGTCACTAACTAATCTAAGTTGTCTGTGTTCTCAAAACATCTCCTATCCATGCTACAGCAAGGTTTTAGAAGGATTTTACTTGGGCGCAGGAAAATCTTGCTTTTTGAGTGGTTCGAACCGACTACTCTCACACGTCCACCTGAACATAACCTGAACATTGAGCCTAGTTTCACCTTCCAAACAGATGCCAATTCTTTTTTCTGGCGAATAATTAATTAGTGATAACATTGAAATCAAATTCTGCAGCAAGTTCCACAAAACAATTCCGCACCTCAGTGCACATTGTATATTTCTTCGCAGTACCTCCATGAGCTGTCTTTCAATTTCCACTAACTAGATCCACCACCAGGGATTCAACAACAATCCAACCTAATCCAACACAGATACACATGTATAATAACACCACAATCATCTAAAACATAAGCCTTTTCAACCACATAACCCTAATAATTTCACTGGATCGGTAAAAACATAATCTAAAGCGAGAAACACGTGAATCAACCACACACTTGCAGCAGTAATGAATAAATCAACATTTCCAAGGATCTCCGAGCTACATACATAAATGAACAATTAAAATGAAATCACAAATTGAGGTGCTGATGCATGTGGTAAATGATGTACCTGTTGTTGCCGGGCGACTTGTTCCCGGAGCTTCGTCGCTTGTTTCCTGATTGCATCCATTTACGACTAGACTTCTAGCCGTGAATGCTGGATCGGCCGGAATGAGAAATCGGAAGGGTGATTGGATGAATTGGGATCGCCGGAGTCTTTAGTCAGGTACAGGTAATCAATAATTTTCTATAATTGGACTGACTTTGCCGATTTCAAATTCTGTTTCTTCGGCTTGAATACTGGAAAATGGAAATTCAGTGATTGGGCTTGCTTTTAAGTTTTCAACCAAGAAAGAGCAATATGCCGATTGAAGATGGCGAGATGGCCGGCCCAAGCCCTCCTGGAAGCTTCCGCGCCGTGCTGAATTTGGGCTTGGCCTGGTCGTATGCTACTTTGTTCGCCCTCAATTAGGCTCGTTTAACCAAAAGGACCGGCCAATATAAAGAGGGCAACTTAATGGAAAAATTCCACTAGGGCCCCTCAGCCCAAATTTTTTTCCTTTTTTAAAGAAAACTTTTTGATAAATTCAAAAAAAAAAAAGTTATTCTCAGATCTAAATTTTTCAGACACTCCTAGGCTCCCCCTCCTCTCCCTCCCCTCAACTTCATTTATCACCTATATCCCTCTCTAAAAATCACACACACACACATACTCAAACTTTTCTCTCTTCCCTTCTTCTCTCTCCCAACCATCTTCGGCCGATGACGACGATCTCGATTCTCCGGCGATCCCCTTCATCTTCTCCGGCGAGCCCCTTCATCTTCTCCGTTAACTCGAAATTGTAATTCCCCACACACCCCTATGCCCCCCTCTCCTCCCTCCCCTCCCCATTTTGATCTCTTCCCTCTCTCTCTCCAAGTTCTCTCTCTCTCCAAACCATCTCCGGCAACGACGACGATCTTCGTCTCTCCCTCCGACGACCTTATCCGTCTCTCTCTCGTGATATCTCACTACCAGATTTTCTCTATAGTCGTTTCCCTCTGGTTGTCCAAACCACAACCACCCTTGTAATAAATATGTACAGATCTGCCGCCCAAGGTTAGATCTCTGTCCGGCATCTCCCTCTGATTCTGACAGCCCCCTCCCCACTCATCGACGGCGCGTCCACCCTCTGTCATACAGATCTGTCCAAAGCTCAAACCTCTTTGCGCGATGTTGGTTCACCTCTGTATCTCGGACGGGGCAACAACGCTCTCTGGTACCTTCACTTAATCTGCTGCATAGTTATCCCTCCCTCAGAGATCTGACGACCTCTCTCTCGTTAAAGTCGCTATGAGCAAAACCACGTTGAAGGCCTAGACTGCTGAGTGGCTATGAGCAATACCAGGTAGTCTATGCGTGGTTTTGTTGAAGAATGCTCTAATAATTACGGCTTTAACTTTCATTGTTGCTCAGGGATGGTAATTTATGCCTTGTTTATAGCCAAGCAAGCACTGCAGTATCTACCTCCATAAAAGTTTACTCTGTCCCATAGGATTTGGGAGCAAAAGAGAGTAGTTAGAGAAAAAATATACAGTTGCTTCTCTCATATTCGCTTAGAGCATAGATCTCGAAATGAATGTTCAAATTTGGGAGGCGATTTTTCGCTTTTGTTTGTATTTTTTGTATATGTGTGTGTTGGTTTGCAATAGTCTGAGTCTCTGCTTTCTTTCTATTGCAACTTGGGTTGGTGCCCATAAGTCAATTATAAGAGACAAAGTAGTTTTATAATTAACTGATAAGAGTTGTAAATGTATAAATTATGAGAGTAATTCGTTGTTATTATTAAAATTTTTTATTTGTTTTGTTGAAAAATTTGTCTTATAAGTCAATTATAAGTGACAAAGTAGTCTTATTTTTTAACTTATAAGAGTTGTAAATGTGTAAATTATGAGAGTAATTAGTTGTTATTATTAAAATTTTTGATTTTTTTGGTTGAAAATTTTGTCTTATAAGACAATTATAAGAGACAAAGAGTTCTAAATGTGTAAATTATGAGAGTAATTCGTTGTTATTATTGAAATTTTTTATTTTTTTGGTTGAAAAATTTGTGTTATAAGTCAATTATAAGAGACAAAGTAGTCTTATAATTAACTTATAAGAGTTGTAAATGTGTAAATTATGAGAGTAATTCATTGTTATTATTGAAATTTTTGATTTTTTTGGTTGAAAAATTTGTCTTATAAGTCAATTATAAGAGACAAAGTAGTCTTACAATTAACTTATAAGAGTTGTAAATGTGTAAATTATGAGAGTAATTCGTTGTTATTATTGAATTTTTTGATTTTTTTGATTTAAAAATTGTCTTATAAGTCAATTATAAGAGACAAAGTAGTCTTATAATTAACTTATAAGAGTTGTAAATGTGTAAATTATGAGAGTAATTCGTTATTATTATTGAAATTTTTGATTTTTTTGGTTGAAAAATTTGTCTTATAAGTCAAAAGAGACAAAGTAGTATTATAATTAACTTATAAGAGTTGTAAATGTGTAAATTATGAGAGTAATTCGTTGTTATTATTGAAATTTTTGATTTTTTTGGTTGAAAAATTTGTCTTATAAGTCAATTATAAGAGACAAAGTAGTCTTATAATT
Source organism: Adenophora triphylla var. japonica (assembly GCA_022495995.1). Taxonomy (NCBI): domain Eukaryota; kingdom Viridiplantae; phylum Streptophyta; class Magnoliopsida; order Asterales; family Campanulaceae; genus Adenophora; species Adenophora triphylla. The sequence continues at coordinate 282,914 of JAFEMH010002014.1, read as the reverse complement.
AACTTATAAGAGTTGTAAATGTGTAAATTATGAGAGTAATTCGTTGTTATTATTGAATTTTTTGATTTTTTTGATTTAAAAATTGTCTTATAAGTCAATTATAAGAGACAAAGTAGTCTTATAATTAACTTATAAGAGTTGTAAATGTGTAAATTATGAGAGTAATTCGTTATTATTGAAATTTTTAATTTTTTTGGTTGAAAAAATTGTCTTTAAGTCAATTATAAGAGACAAAGTAGTCTTATAATTAACTTATAAGAGTTGTAAATGTGTAAATTATGAGAGTAATTCGTTGTTATTATTGAAATTTTTGATTTTTTTGGTTAAAAAATTGTCTTATAAGTTAATTATAAGAGACAAAGTAGTCTTATAATGTGAAAAATATAAAAAAATGGAAGTGTTTTTGGAAAGGCTAAAGACTGTTGTGATGATTTGAAAAATTCAGTGATTAATTTGTAATTTTTGAGACTGAAGTGACCAGATTGAAACTATTTTGAGTCCAATGACTGATTTGAAATGTAAGAAAGTCAAGTGACCAATATATAATTTTAAAAACTTCAGTGACTAAAATGTAGTTTTCAGTTTTGGAATTGGGTTCTGTCCCAAGATGAATGACGCGTCACACATACAAAATAATAAGGGTATTTTCATCTTTTAACAGCGAGGGGTGTGTGAGGAATCAGTAAAAGGTCATTTCTTAAAATGGATTGAATCTCCCTAGAGGGGCTCTAGGGTCCGGGCCCCAGCTTAATTACCTGAAACTTGCATATGTTTCAATTGAATTGGTTATTCATATGTCTTGGCCAATCCGATTTCTTGATATATAAAATTGGTGCAATCTGATATAAAAATGGATGGATAGTAAAAAACTTAACGAAAGAATGTCATGTACCACGTACATGACAAAGAAGCACAATTGTCCTTTTGCAAGGTATGAAATTTGCACATAACATTTTAAAGGCGAACGTGTCATTTTGCTAGACATTTAGTGGGAAAAAAAAGAGTGCTACGTTAAATATTGTAAGAATCGTGGAAAAATATATTATGGGTAGCTTTCACTCTTCATTATTCTTATGGATAGCCCTCTTTCGAATGATCTTATCAATTTGACTCAAACTTTCTCTTGAGGTCATTTTGATCACATTGAAATGACTTCATACCATGAGTGAAATAGCTGTTTCCCAATAATTTTTTTTGTTTGTTTTTGCATCCACCAAGAGACATCTAGTAAGATAAATTTAGAGTCAACAGTTGTTGACTACTATTTAAGAAGGATTCACAATTCGGAGAGGAAACAAGTCAAAGATGCACTACAAGTGACCACACTTAGATAAATCATGCAATGCATTTTTTTTTTGGTTGTGAGTAGTAGTATATAGGTGTTAGATATGATGTGATCACATGGGGGATCACATCATTATATTGCACACAAACTCAGAGATTTCCTTAGAGTGGAAAATCTCTGAAAATCAAGGGCTTTGGTGAAAATGTCAGCCAACTGTTTTTCAGTGCTAATTGATTCCATGCTAATAATTTTTTGCTCAACAAGATCACGAATAAAATGATGTCTAATGTCAATGTGTTTAGTACATGAGTGTTGAACAGGATTTTTTGATATTTCTATGGCACTTAGATTATCACAAAAAACAGTTAGGGTATCACTTTTAAGTCCATAATCTTTAATCATCTGATTCATCCAAAGGAGTTGAGAACAACAACTCCCTACAGCCACATATTTCGACTCAAGATAGAGAAAAGGGATACACAGCTTCCGTTTTCTACTATACCAAGATACTAAGTTATTCCCAAGATAAAAACAACCACCAGCCTGTGCTTTTCCTATCATCAGTATTGCTCGCCCAATCGTAGTCACCGAATCCTACCGCATTTGTGTTCGTTTTTCTAGTATAGCTTAGCCCTAAATTGATAGTACCACCAACATATCTAATAATTCTTTTTACAGCTTTGAGGTGGGATAATTTGGGGCAAGCTTGATATCTAGCACACAGGCATACACTAAACATTATGTCAGGGCGACTTGCTGAAAGGTATAACAAGCTCCCAATCATACTTCTATATAAGGTGGGGTCAACATCCTCACCATTCTCATCTTTGCACAACTTTTGGGATGATCCCATAGGGGTTTTAAAGTGAGAGGCATTGTCAAGAGAGAATTTTTTAACCAAGTTTTTGGCATACTTACTTTGAGATATAAAAATTCCTTCCTTATTTTGTTTTATTTGAAGTCCTAGAAAGTAGGTTAACTCACCAACCATACTCATTTCAAAGGTGGTAGTCATACTTGTGACAAAATAGTCTAACATATCTTTGGAAGATGATCCAAATACAATGTCATCAACATAAATTTGGGCCACTAAGATTCCTACATTTTCTTTTAAAATAAATAAGGTTTTATCTACCTCACCTCTCTTAAATCCCATTTGTATGAGGTGTTCAGTTAGCCTCCCATACCAAGCTCTAGGGGCTTGTTTTAGACTATATAAGGCCTTTTTCAACTTATAGACATGATTAGGGAAATGGGGATCAATGAAGTCCTTAGGTTGTTCAACATAGGCTTCTTCATTTAGGACACCATTCAAAAAGGCACTCTTAACATCCATTTGATGTAGAGTAATGTCCAAATAACAAGCAATAGCAAGTAAAATCCTAATTGACTCTATCCTAGCAACATGAGCAAATGTTTCTTCAAAATCTATTCCTTCTATTTGAGTGTAACCTTGGGCTACAAGCCTAGCTTTATTTCTTGTAATTTGCCCATTTTCATCGGTTTTATTTTTAAAAATCCACTTAGTTCCTATTACATTTCCTCCTATAGGCCTAGGAACTAAAGTCCATACTTCATTTTTCTCAAATTGGTTTAATTCCTCTTGCATGGCAACAATCCAATTATCATCTTTCATAGCTTCTACAACATTTTTAGGTTCAATATTGAAAACAAAACAGCAAGAACTAACCTTGTTCACTTGTGATTCAACATAACTTAGCCCAGCCAACTCACGGTAGTTGACTCTTGGCTTTTCCCTTGTGCTAATTTTCTCGTTTACATCACCCACTACTTGAGATATTGGGTGATTCTTTTGTACTCTGCTGGGTATGTCTTTGGTCCTATCCAAATTACCTTCTTCACAGTCTGAATCCTCAGATACCGAACCAGATTTTGTTTGCTCTGATGTAGGTGATGATGTGTTCGCATCGCACTGCATCCGTTTCGCACCCATTTTGCCGCGTCTCGTTTAGTTTGATTCTCGAGTTTCCTGCACTGTCTCTATACAATCTGAGACATCATCTTCAAGAGATTTTAAATTCAAGTCAGCAGTATCATCAAATGTAACATTAATTGATTCCATCACAGTTTTGGTTCTAAGGTTGTAAACCCTATATGCACGACTGTTTGTGGAATATCCAAGAAAAACAGCTTTGTCACTTTTGAAATCAAATTTAGAGAGATAATCTCTATCATTTAGAACATAGCAAATGCAACCAAAAACATGAAAATATTTTAGAGTAGGTTTTTTTACCAAGAAGAATTTCATAGGGAGTCATGGTTGATTCAACTCTCAAATAAACTCTATTTACTATGTGACAAGCAGTATTAAGTGCTTCAGCCCAAAATCGTTTAGAGATGTTCTTAGAACTAAGCATGACACGAGCCATCTCTTGTAAAGTACGGTTTTTTCTTTCAGCAACCCATTTTGTTGGGGTGTTTTAGGGGCTGAAAAATCATGGGTGATTCCTTTGGAATCACAAAACTTTGAGAACAAAGTGTTCTCATATTCAGTTCCATGATCAGACTTAATTTTGATAACTTTCTTACCATACAAGTTTTTCACCTTTTTATATCAAACTTTAAATACTTCAAGTGCTTCAGATTTTTCTTTTAAATATAACACCCAAGTATACCTAGAGAAATCATCTACACAAACAAATGAATACTTCTTTCTACCTAAGCTCTCAACTTCAATTGGTCCCATAAGGTCAGTATGTATTAATTCTAAAATTTCAGACGTGGAACTTTGGTCAACTTTTGGATGAGAGGCTTTGGTTTGCTTGCCCTTTTGACAAGGACCACACACACTTGATTGTTTAATGTCAAGCTTGGGCAAGTGTTTAACAGCATCAAATCTAACTAGTTCTTCTATTTTCCTATAGCTAGCATGTCCTAACTTTTGATGCCATAGTTCAAGTTCATTTGTTTTGGAGCTAAGGCAGGATAAGTTATCCCCAAATTTGTAACAATTATCTTGAGACCTTACTCCAGTGAATAGGCATTTATTAGTGTTATCAAACACTTTACACTCATGTTTGTCAAAATTAACATGCAAATTGTCATCACACAGTTGGCTTATACTAATAAGATTAGCTTTCAAACCTTCTACATGATAGACATTTTTCAGTTTAGGCATATTATTCACACATAAAGTACCTTTACCTACAATCTTACCTTGTGCTCCTCCCCCATAATTCACATTCCCACCTTTGACAGAGATGTAATCCGTGAGGAATTCTGCATTACCTGTCATGTGCCTTGAGCACCCGCTATCAAAGTACCATGAGCTAGCAATGCTGCTCTTGAGAGAGGTGAACACAACCTTGCATTCTTCATTTTTCTTTTCTATCCAAACAAACTGACCCGTTTTCTGTCGATGTGAGTGGTGATGTGAGTGCATCCGTCCACTAATCTGAGGAGCATCTTTTCCCAGATCACGAATCCTCTTATAACAGAAAGGTCTTATGTGTCCTGGTAAGAAGCAGTAATGGCACACAAATCTTTTCCTTTTGGTTGATGATTTTTGGTTGTGAAAAGGTTTAGGTTTCGAGGAGCTACTTTCTCCCTCTTTCAAAAAATTTGATTCAAAACCAAGACCTGTTTTCAAAAACTTGCTTACGTTAAGAACCTCATCAAGAGTTGCCTTTCCAGTATTCATCTTTTCAAAAGTTTTCTTGGCCTCCTTGAGTTCGATTTTGGTTTTTTCAAGCTAAATGTCACGTTTAGTGACCATGACCTCAAGTTTGGCAATTGAATCTTTTTAGTTATCATTTTCAGTAGATACATTTTTCAGCTCATCTTTAACTTTAGATAATTCAGTAGAGAGTTTTTCAGTTACCTTTTCAAAGACAGTGATTTTTTCAACACGCTTTTCCCAAACGGCATATAGCTCAGCATAGGCATCCAGTAGCTCGTTATAGTTTCCATCATCTTCTTCTTCATTTTCAGACTTCTTGTTCAGCGAGGAGGTATAACAGTTTATACAAGGTTCAGAAGATGTGAGGGTAGATGTGATAACATCTGAAGCTACATCAGATTGATGTTCATGATTTGGAGGCGAGATTTCCATGATTGCTAAGTTTAGCGACTCATCTTCGTCCTCACTATCACTAAGGGTCGCACTTAGGCTCATCCCCTTTTTCTTCAGAGTATTGGCACATTCATTTGCATAATGACCAAACCCTTTACTGTGCCTCTACACCGAATGTATCTCATTTATTTTTAGAAAAGCTAGTGGGTTTCTTGAAAGTACTCTCATTATCCTCTTTTGGTTTATAAAAAATGGTTGATTTTTTAGAGGAAAATTTGTTGTCTCTTTTGTTTTTGAGAAAAGAAGTAAATTTTTTTGTTAAAAGAGCAACATCTTCGGTTTCCAAATTAGAAATATCAATTTCATTTGAAATTTCCTCAATCTCTTTTGGAATTGAGGACGCTTTAGAAAGGGCAGAAGCAAGAGCAACACTTTCAGCTTTATGTTGTTGCTGAATGGAAATGTTCATTTCAAACATGGTTAGCTTACCCACAAGAGTATCTAAAGGCATGGTTGCAGTATCATTTGCTTCTTCAATAGCAGCTATTTTTATGTTGAACTTATCTGTGACAGTTCTTAACATTTTGCAAACTAATCTAGCATTAGAAATAGGCTCACCTAGGGAGAGACATTCATTTGAGATTTTTCTTATTCTAGCAGAATAACTTTTTATATCCTCAGTCTCAGTCATCCTCAAATTTTCAAACTTGGTCATGAGAATCCTTAACCTAGTGGCTTTAACACTGTCATCACCTTTACAGTGAGCTTGCAAAATATCCCAGGCTTTCTTTGCTATATTTTGATTCAAAACAAGTCTAAACATGTGTTCATCCACATGACTTGAAATAGCACCAAGAGCCTTGAAATTGTAATTAGCAAGAGTAACCTCATCTGCGGTCCATTCTTCCTCAGGCTTAATTTTGTACACTTTTTCAGAGGTTTCACCCTCTTCTTCTTTATTCTTAACTTCAGCCTTAGGAGGGGACCATGGAATAATGATGCTAAGCCAGGCTCGTTCATCAATTGCTTTGATGAAGAGACGCATTTTGGCTTTCCATATGGCATAATTAGTTCCATCTAAAACCGGGGAACGGTATTGATTCAAGTGTCCTTCCATAATGACCACTCTTTCTTGGATCTCACTCGGTGAAGTCGAGTGTGGCTCTGATACCAATTGAAAGAAATGGAGCGGCTAGGAAGTTCACAGTAACCTGATGTGAGTCCTGATGCTATCGCACCAGTACTAGCACAACAGAGAAATGCAGCGAAAATTAAATAAAGAAAACGAAACAAACAAGGATTTAAACACTTATCTACAACAATATGCTGTAGACAATAAACTTCTCTTATTAAATCACTTCTGAACCGATTACACAAAGTAAACTAAGAGAATGACTAAATCAACAAAGAGAACTCTCACTAAAACAAAACTCCTCTAAGCCTGAAATCCTTCAGCCTTTTGGAGTATTAAAAACGTGTCTTGTACACTGTCTTGGCTCTTGTATTTATAGCCAAGGAGGTTAGTGCTAACGGGTAAGGATAAGCTTTTTATGAAGAGCTTTAATCCATATCTTCAATCTCTTCAACCTTCTTTATCACTCTAAGCCTTCATTTATCTATATGAGAGTCCTAGAAAATAATAAAAAATACTAAAAAGATAATAAATTTCGGTTAATAGGTTAGTAATAATCAAATATAAAATATTTACATAATTTAAATATAAAGAAAGTAACAAAACATAATTAAGTCAACCTCTTTGACTTGGCCAAGTGCGATGCTATCACACTTTCAGTATTACCTTCATGATCTGCGCAAGCTGTTCTTAATCATTAATGGCGGCTTCTCAAACAACAATGGCGAGTCAATGGTGGAATTGAAGCAGATATGGACCTTAGGCATGCTCAAAAATGCCCAGGAACGGGAGAACCAGCGGATAAAACTGGGAACCGAAATTCGCTAGAACCGAAATCGCGAAAGAACCGGGAATTGTGGGAATCGTAACTGGCGATTCCACGGTTCGTTATACGGGTCCACCATTTTCAGAACCGGGAATCGGCTGTTCTGGTACCGTGAATCGTGAAACCGGTGACTTTGTAACCATGTAACAACAGGTTTCTTGTTATTATTTAGTTAATAAACTAGCTAAATTCATTAGAAAACGAATCAAAATCGTTAAAAACTAACATTTTCTTATAAAATATATCTTTTTAAATGAATTTTATAACAAATCTAATGGATTTTGAATTTCTATTAATTATTTAACTATTTTCAGTTACGTTGCATTCTATAAAACTTATAAAAATAATTAAAAGTAATAAAAAAAAAGAGAAACGTCAGAACCGTGAAACTGAAATCGAAAATCGACGGTTGGAACCGTGAACCAGAATTAGACGGTTCGAATACAGTTCCCCATTCCAACCGGGAACCGAAACCGTACTCGTATGAGCACATCTAGATATGGTGGTTGGTTCGATGGTGGCTGGGTTAGGAAGGGACGACATAATTGGGGTAGAACGGTCGGTGTATACGACGAGTGGGAGATGAAGGCGGGGATTTTTTTTCTTTTGTTTAACCTCCCCTCAATTTAAATAAATATCAATGAACCCACTTATAATTATAATTATGGGGTCAAATTTGATCAATTTAATTGTTGTACATGTTATATTGTTAATTCTTATGGACTGATTCGTTAATTTTATAACGAATCTTAAAAAATAAAATGTTGTCAAATTGAAAATAATAGTAAAATACATAAATGACATTTCATGTTAGTAACTAAGGGCCGTTTGGTTCGTGATAAAGTGGGAGAATGAAATGCTCAATTCCATTTTCCAAAATTTTCTGGCATGTTTGTTTAAGTTTTTTAAAATTTTTCATTCCGCTGGAATGACCAATTTCATCAATGGAAGAAATTTGCCATTCCCTCCAAATATGGAAGGAATGCTCAATTCCTTTGGCAATGAAATTCAAAAAAAAAATTATAAAATATGGAAGGAATGCTCAATTCCTTTGACAATGAAATTCAAAAAAAAAAATTATGACCAAAATACCTCTAAACCCAAATCACCCCTACCTACCCCACCCACCCCCGCCCTACCACCCCACCTACCCCCTCCCCCCGCGCAAAAACTTTTTTACTCATTTTGCATACCTCCTGCCTATCCCACCCACCCAGCCCTGCCCTACCCCCCACCCCCACACAAAAAATTTTTTTTTTACTCATTTTGCATTCCCCTGTCTATCCCATCCACTCAGCCCTGCCCTGCCCTACCCCATCCTCCACCCCCACGATTTTTTTTACTCATTTTGCATATCCCCTGCTTACCTCACCCACCCAACCCTACCCCCACCCCCCCGATTTTTTTTTACTCATTTTGCATACCCTTGCCTACCCCACCCCCCCAGCCCTGCCCTACCCCACCCCCCACAAAAAAAAAACAATTTTTTTACTCATTTTTCATACCCCTGCCCCCACCCCACTCCCCTCAAAAAAAAAAATAATTTTTTTTACTCATTAATTTTTTAAAAGAAGTATAAATTGGACATTTTATATGCTTTCATTCCATTCCTATAATTTGTACTCCCTCCGTCCCGCTAATATCCGCACACTTTCCTTTTTGAGCGTCCCGCTAATATCCGCACACTCCCAAAAAGGAAGCTTTATATTAATAAAATATTCACCCAACCCCACTCATTCTCTCTCCTACATTATTTTAATACTCACAACACCATTATAATTTATTACACCCTCCACTCATTCTCTCTCCTACTTTACTTTTACACTCACAACATTTTATTAAAATATCATATTCCTTAATTCTCGCGCAAACAGTGTTAGTGCGGATATTAGCGGGACGGAGGAAGTATTTTCAAACCAAACATGATTTGCCAAAAAATTGAATGACAATTTTATTCCATTTCGTGCTAATCAAACAGAAAGATTTGACCAATTTTTTTCCATTCCAATTTCTACAGAAATTCAATTTCATTAACCTTTTCATTCCTCACTTTTTTTTCATCGAAACAAACGCCTGACTACTTACTACTTATGTAAAATTGATAATTCTAGTTGGTGCAATTGTCAATTGGCTAAAAACTCAATTCCCCAAACGGCCTCGGTATAGACAAATTGGTGTTAGCCCGCCGCACCACCGGTGAAAGTCATTCCTACGCCTAAACTCTAAACCCTTCTCAAATTCTCATTCGGCCGGCGTCACTTTCAGCAGTCCCGCCGGCGAACAAGGTGTATTTGTATTTTCGTTTCCCCTCGTTCTCTCTTTCTATTTGTTGAGGAATTTATGAAGTGATTTTAATTATGTATGTGTTCCGTTACCCGTGAAATTAATCAAATTGAAGGACGTAAGGTTATGATTTCGTGTGATCAAGAGTAAATTTGAATATTTTTTGGTCATTCATTTTGGTATGGAGGGAGTAATAAAGTTGCCTTTGTTTGCAGCCATCAGCTCCCAATTTGCACTTGTTTGTTATCCCTCTCCTGTGGAAAGCTAACGGTAACTGTGTATGTGTATGTGTATTGTGTTATGCAGAGGCTTAGGGTAATTATATGCCGTTTCAGTCTCGTATTAAATTTCACACTTTCCTTTTTGGTTTGTCCCAAAATAAGTGTTCCAACTCTTAATTGCACAATGGTAAATAGTTTTACTGCAATTTCACAATGGTTAAAGCAAAATACAAACAAGTAAAGGGCATTCTTAAAAAACTTTGATAATTAATATTTGACACTTATTATGGCAGGGAGTATGTGTATTGTGTTACTAAAATCACTTATAAGTTCACGTTCTTAATTTCTTGTGAACTTCAAATATAGCACCTAAGCTATTGGTGGTGCCTATTCTTAATAAAAAATAAATAAATCATTTACTCCTGTTAAAATCCAATTAATTGGATTTTGTCTCCAAAATGGATTGCTTTACTAACAATGGAGAAGGCTTGCTTATCTACTATTTCTCTGGAAGGTTTGCTTGAAACTATTTACTCCGGTTAAAATGTATTAATGTCAATACTTCTCCGAGGTCTTATCAGCATTATGTCCTAAGATCTATACATCATTAACTTGTACTGGCAAAATACCCTGAAGAGGTTCTTCATTTAGTACATTCGAACTATGAACTTAACTTCCTTTCAGAGTTCAAAAGGATCTTAAGGTGCGTTGGGGTCTAATTGGCAGAACAACAGCCCATTGGCAGAATCAGGAATGGTATACCAAGTAATCATAGTCCATGTGAACATCATTTAGATGAGACCCAAGTTGTCTCACGAGGATAATGCATGTTACTATTGTAGTGTATATATGACTTTTTATGATCCAATCTGATAAATAGCTACATCAGTGTTTTTTCTTAGAAAAATTATTTACAGCCTAAATATGCTACATTTTTAATTTAAGAAATTTCTAGAACTAAATTTAAGCTTTATTTTTCGGTGTCGGCGTAAAGAACCGATCCAACCTATTACCATGTTATCAAAAATCCAATTAAGCTAAGTTTATAGAATTTAGAACAAACTCATTATAACAAGGCTCATACAGTAGAAAGAAAAAATCAAGAAAATTAAAGCAATTTTAAAGTTTTAGGGTTTAGGGTTTACCTTTGATTCGAGAAATTCTTTTTGATTTTGTGAGGGGGTTGCGGAGGGGGGTTTGGTTCGCCCATTCTATGATACCGGAGAGGTCGGCGGCGGGGAGGGAGGCAGCGGTGGAGGCTACTGGAGTGCCGGCGAAGTCAAGGAGGGAGGACTGAGGAGACGCAGGAAGAAGGAGAAACGCCTAGGGCTACTCTGAATAAAAAAAAAACGACAAATCAAGGTCTTTTAGTTGATGCTCCTTTCTCTCTATTTGGGTGTGAGTTCTTAGGTATGCACTAAAAGTCTGTTCTTACGAAACTTTATGAGGTAAATTGCATAGAAGGCAAAAAGTAGAGAGCGCATGTCAAATTCTAGGGGATTAGCAGGTGCCATTAGGGCTTATTAACAAAACCTCGCCTATTATCCCCCTTACATGAAAGTCACGAATGATTTGAGAAATTATAATCACAGAGGTAAGTTTAGTATTTGAACTAACGGACCTTCCAAAAAATGACTATTTTTCTTCGTATAATGACAGCCCAAAACATTTCATCCTTGTGGTGGGACCATAGTTGTCAAAACCGTTGTCTGCCTCGTCTGCCTCACTTTTTTCGTCGCCTTTCAAGTTCGTCGCTTCTTCTCTAATCAGGCAGGCGATGATTGCTTTTTTAGGAAAAGCGTGATAGTTGAAAACTTAGGGGGCGTTTGGTTCGCGGTAATTGACCATTCCGGGGCGGAATGGAATGGTCAATTCCGTTGACTTCATTCCTTAGCCCCGTTTGGTTCGTTGGAATGAAAATTTTTCTATTCCCTACGGAATGAAATTTCATTCCTTGGAATGAATTTTCATTCCTTCCAATTTTGGAAGGAATGATGAATTCCTTTGGCAATGGAAATTTTTTTTTTTGACCAAAATACACTCAAACCCAAACCACCCCTACGCACCCCCACTCAGCCCCTACCCTACCCCCCACGAAAAAAAAAATAAATTTTCCCCCTACCTACCCCCTCTCCCCATCCAACCCTGCCCCACCCCCCACCCCCACAAATTTTTTTTCCCCCTACCTACCCCCTCCCCCCATCTAGCCCCGCCCCCTACCCCCCACCCCTCCCCACGAATTTTTTTCCCCCTCCTACCCCCCCCCCATCCAGCCACTACACCCCCACCACGAAAAAAATATTTTTTACTCATTTTGCATAACCCCCCCCCCCCAAAAAAAAATATATATATATTTTTTTTAAAAAAAAAAAGATAAATTGGACATTTTATATGCTTTCATTCCATTCCTATAATTTGTATTTTCAAACCAAACATGATTTGCCAAGGAATTGAATGACAATTTCATTCCATTCCTTGCCAACCAAACGGAGGGGTTTGATCAGTTTTTTCCATTCCAATTCCTTAAGGAATTCAATTCTATTGACCATTCCATTCCTTCACTTTTTTTCCACCGAACCAAACGGCCCCTTATTGTTGCTCCGTCGTTTTGTCATCAAACTATGTTGCTTTTTTATAGCAGTCGGCTTATTGTTTGTAGCCCTAATTTCGCCTAATTTGACGGATCCACGACGTGGACGACGAGGAAGATGATGATAGTGCTTGGTTATCTTTATGTCTGATTATGTTAAAGACTTCATGTTTATTTCACTCTCAAACTAGCAGTCTAGTACTTATTTTGTTAATTTGAACATCGTATTCGTACTACTAGTGCTCATGCGCCTTTTGTCTTGGAATTCATACTTTGGGGTTTTAATTATGTTAATGATATTATTAAACGTGGATTTGTGATATTTATTTACTGTTTTATTCTTGTTGATAACATGATTTAAGCTATTTTTATGTGTTACATGTATATATGTACATATTCTTGATTTTCACTTTTTTTTTTTCCTATTTTTCAACACTGCTCGCTTTTTTGTTGCCCGCCTCTCGCCTCGCTCAGTTACCTTTCGACCCTCGCTACGGGGATGTTTTGTGCACCGGGCTGCCCTTTTCTTATAATGACAGCCCAAAATAATATTCCTATGCCGGTGGACATTGATCACTCCATAACGATGGACTATTGGACGCTCTGTCCATTAGTTTATCCATGTCACGGAACAATTTGAGTTACAATATTGTGAATATTTACCGCTTGCACATCTGACACAAATTTACCTGAATCGTGTTTTGATGTTAGTCTTCTAGCTTATCTAGTCTTCTAGCTTATCTAGGAAACTATGGGGGAAGTTATCTTAGGCATGCCAGGACCGTGGGCTGATGATAATTGTGAAGCATCTGATCACTATACAACCAAAATTGGAGGACTTCCTGTAAGTACTGTTTTTACGTGAGTATCATTATAACTCTCTAGTCGGGGTGTTTTTAGATTTTCATTGGTTCTCCTTCATTGGCAGGACTGGCCTCTTCCAAATATTGTCATAAAGCCTGATCTTCTCAAGTGCCGTGCATGTGGAGGCAATCTAAGTCTTGTTGCGCAGGTTTATAGTTGCTACTTTGCACGGTTCTCTTATAAACATAGCTGGCTTGATCTCATGCTCGTATGACAGTCGATTTGTCTCTCATTTTGGCTTAGGTTGAAATTTGAACATGATTTTAGGCATAATACATATTGGAGCCCAGCTCGGCTTGAGTTGGCTTGGTAATCACAAAATACATATTTGTATATAAGCATATGAATAGTATATGTAAACTGTATATGTAAACACATTAAAATTTGAAGGGTTGAGACCAAACACTCAATGTTAGATTTGGCTTAGATGTTTCAGGCACAATTTGACCTTGTAAGATGTACTTACTGAACTTAGAGTGCGCATAACCTTGCGTCTCGTTTGATTTTTTACCCTCATTTCTTTGTCTTTTTCTCAGATATATGCTCCTTTTTCAAATAAGGCGTTGACAATAGACGAGCGGGTAATCTATCTTTTCGGTTGTGTGACACCGAAATGTGGATCCACCCCTTTAAGGTCTCCCAAATATTTCATATAATGATTTATTGACGGAATAGGAGTTATCTGTAAGTACATTTCTGCAACACTGCTTATTTCTACATTTGTTATGTAGCTGGCGAGCGCTTCGTGTTCAAAAATATGTTGATAGCAATGATTTAGACCCTTTAATACCCAAGGCGGTCTCTTTACCCGAACTTTTTCCTTTTCCTTCTCCTTCCACCTCGAAAAATGATTGGCGGGAGGATCTTTGGGCATTTGACTCTGAGGAAGAGAAGGACGAAAATGCAGATTGTGAGATAGATCTAGAGGAGTTAGGCAGGGCACTCACTGAAGCTGCAAGCTTAGCTTCTCAAAAACAAAATGGTGAAAATAAATTCGAGAACATGGAAAAATTATCACCTATTGCTCGAACATCCAGAGGGGTTGATGATGACATACCAGGTATTATACTTTACATTCTGGGAAAGGCCAAATTTCATTTTCATCCATTGTACTTCCACCCTGTATTCTTTTTATTAACATAAAAACCAATGTCCTTTGGAAAACCTATCATTCTGATACCTAATCTGTGCCCTATTATGAGAATTTGGTATCAGGATGATAGGTTTCCTAGAACACAGTGGTTTTTATTTAATAAAGAAGTACAATTGTTAAAGTGAAAGTACCCTCAAAGTACAGTGGAGAAAAACGAACTCGGGCCTATGGAAAATAAAATATGGGGTTGGTGTCTTAAAGTTATATTTCCTTGGTTTTAAAAGATTCCACTTTGATTGTGTTGGTTGCAGTTTTGCCTTGCTTTTATATATATCCCCAAGAAGAAGCAATCTTAAAGGATGTTGCTTCTGTTTGTTCAAGCTATAGCTCACTATCTATCAAGGAAAGTCAACCTGATGACGATAAAGCTCAGGAAGAAGTATGGGAAGCAGAGTCTTATGAATATGACAGAGCTTTAAACGCTGACAGAACTTACCTGAAGTTCAAGAAGCGGATAGATGCGTATCCAGAACAATGTTTCAGGTATACTCCCTCAGTCCCATATATATTGCCACGTATCTACTTTTATTCGTCCCATTGTTTTTGGCCACTTAGGAAACCAATGCAAGTTACAACAACAACAACAACAACAACAAAGCCTTAGTCCCAAAATAATTTGGGGTCGGCTAACATGGAATCCTCTTATGTCATCATTGTGCAAGAAAATATGTAAGAAAAAAAATACGTTAGAAGAAGAAATAGGTGGGGAAAAAAATATAAAAAAAAATAGAAAATGAAAAGAGAAGCAGAAAAAATTAAAAATAGCGATAAAAAAAGAATAAATATATAACAGTTAGGGAAATGATAATAATAATAATAATAATAATAATAATAAAGAAAAAACCAATGCAAGTTAATGATATATTTTTCATTATACGCCTACCTAAAGTGACTTTTGGTATTCTTTCTTATTTTGGTAATGTATGTCTCACAATTAAAGAAGGGTGTATTTTGATTTCTTAAACTTAGAGGTTTTGCCTAGTGGCCAATATTAATGGGACAGAGGGAGTATCAATTAAAAACTATGTGAAAAAAAGGCTTTTTGATCCTTTCTCATCCACACCATTTTTCTGCCCTTAATAATTGTCCTTTCATACTCATTTGCCTGCAGGTACTCATATAGTGGAAAGCCATTACTGGCTACCGGAGATTTAGGAGACCCTGGAAAATGCAACCTTTGTGGTGGATCAAGACAATATGAATTGCAGCTCATGCCTCCACTACTCTACTTTTTACAGGAGGCGACAAAGAGTTATTGTCTGGAAAACTGGAACTGGATGACTCTAATCGTGTATACCTGTTCCCAGGTTAGTTTTCCCGATTTACCGGATAAACATAATATATTTATGCATAGGCCTCTTGTTCGGTCGAAACCTAACAGTTTATTTTATATCCGCAAGCGCACGGGCTATTGTAATATAGCGGGTGCAAGTACGAGTCGATCCCACAGAGACAGGGTTTACTTAGGAAATATTTTTGCCTTTAGAAATTATAGAAAAGATTGGGGGGGGGGGAGATAAAGTTTGTTTTTAGAAAATAGAAAGAACATAAATAGAAAATACTTTAATTAAACTTTTATAAAACGAAACATTCTCGGGATTGGAAATCATACACATAATCTTGTTCATCAAATTGTCATTGTCTTAGAAATAAGGGTTTTCATAAAAAGCAAGGATGATACGTTCGGCTTGCACTACTTCTCACGGTCAAGCAAGTAGTGTTGTATTCTTCACTAATTATGTCCTAACTGTTTGAGATTTCCGTTTATGGTGCTCCCGCCCTGTCACAAACGGACATTCCGGCTTATCTCTAGTTGACCATAATTAGTAAGAATCCTTTAAGAACGAGAGTCGACATATTTTCCATCAAAGGAACATCACTAGGCCGTTGAACTACTTTCGTGATCAATGGAACCCAGTTTCTTTATATGGTTCCGTCAATTGAGATTCTCCGCTAGATACTTCTCTCAATTGACTGAATCATACAATTTGGATGTCTCCAAAATGTAAGGCATTTAGAGAATAACATAAAGAAATTGTTTAGATGAAGATAGAAGACAAGACTTTTCATTTTTAGATGATGAACATATATGCTTTTGAGTTTCCAACCCCAAGAATAAGGGGGATTTACTCACTAGCCATCTATAACATATAAGCAATTAAAATAAAAGAGTAGAGTAAGAAGAACTTATGATGAAAGTAGAAGGCAAATGCTGAAAATGATGCTTCACTTTTATTGCTTTTCTCCAAAGTAACTCCAAGAACAAACTATGAACTTTGATCTTCAAATCTCTTTGGAAATTGTTATCACAAGTATTTGTGTTTTCTATACTATGAAATATCAGTAATTTCTCTCTAAAATTCCGTATATAAGACTGATTACAATGGTCCTATTTATAAATGGGAGGAGACTCTTCAAGAAGGTGCCATCAAAAGGTGCCTTTACATCTGCAGTCACGATTTGCACGGCCGTGTCAAGGGAGTTGCACGGCCGTGTACCCTTGGCGCCAGATTTAAATTTTTGAGTTTTGACACTTCGCACGGCCGCTCCACTCTAAGCTGCACGGCCGCTCTGAATAATGACACGGCTACTCAATCTTCAAGACACGGCCGCTCTATATTTTAGGGCCACAAATGGCCTGAAAATGGGTAAGTGCACGGCCGCTCCGTGTTGGCTGCACGGCCGCTCCACCTGGAATTGACTTCGTGTGCTTGATTTGGATGGTGCTCTTCCATGTCTTTTTGTCTCAAAGTGTCCAAGCATCCTTTTGATAAAAAGACCCTAAAACCTGTCTTAAAATGCAAGAAATATACCAAAAGGCGTAAAATCCAAATAATATGAAAAAGTAACTAAAAAGTACTTAAAATGAAATGAGAAATGATGATTTATTCATGTAAGAGTATATAAAACTTAGGATAAATGACTATATAATAGTCACTTATCACCTCTCCTTACTTGTTGAGCTTTATCAACTTCCTTTTTTTAACGGACTATACATGCATTTCTTCCATGGAGGTGGTAAACTGTTCCATTTGTTGCAGATTTGGGGCGGGACATTATCAGTTATATGAGGAGAATTATAAAAATGAAAGAACAACATGAAATGAAAAACAACAAGGACACGCAATATTTGTTCTCTTAGTTAGTCTGACTGACTAAGTTTGGGAGCGTTGTTGCTGTCAAGCCAAGTTATGCACTATAATCATATATATGGGGTGTTTACATATTGGCCAAACACTCTGCTCTTTATGCGCGCGCATGGGGCTCCTGCCTCGCCCCTTGGGTGCTCCATTTACCGTTACCTCCTCTCTTGCATGATCCCGTTTTCTCCATCCTAGTTTTGGCTATAAAACCCAAACACCATTCCCTTTATTGGCTATGCCCTCTTTCTTTGTTATGCTTTTTTTTTTAAATGTACAAGTACATTAACTTCTTTTTATTTTTCTTTTTAATTTTATTAAATATTTTACCATCTCTCCACTTTTTTATTGTTTTCTCACCTCTTCATTAATGGGTCCATATGATTGATTCATGTTAGCCGATCGCAAATTGTTTTAATACTTTTGAGTTTCTGTTTTATTACAAGCATGTTATATGATCCAAGATTTTCCACAATCTTACATTCATTTCTACTCTTTAAAGGGTTGTTCTCAATTGTCAAACCAAGATGAGCTCTGCAATGAAGGGTGGATTGTAGCTGAGGAGGCTGTTATGCTGCAACAAGACTAGCAAGAAATATCATCCAGCACATTTAAGTTCGCTTACAGGCAAAGAACAAAAATGAGAAATTTGAGATTTTGAAGCAGAATTTCACATTGTACTTTATTATGTACTTATATTTGTTATTCCTTTCAACCCGAACAAGAGAATGACAGTGTCGAGAACGGCTACTAATGCGGGTCCCGTTGATTGAAGCTCCCGGGGCACAAATTTACAGGTGGAACCATTGATTTCGTTCTTTGATTCTACTGCTAAGAAGTTGAAGTTTAAGGTAAAAAAAAAAATCTTTACAATTGGTACAAAGAAGATAGTCATTTCGAAATGTCATCTGGGAAGATGGATCACATCTAGTGAGAACACCCTTGATTGTTAGAACTCAGTCAGATATGTCATTATAGATTCCTATGCTCAAACATAATTTCATTAAATTATGTTCAGTTTTTTTTTTCTCACTATTATTTGAGTATCACTTGTTCCATCGTTTTCGATGGAACCAAATACTCACTTTTTTTTTTGATTTGGAAATATGATGAAATAAAACAAAATGACTCACTAAATTGTATGCTCTTCTTTATTATGAAGCATCAGTCAATACATGTAATTTTTGATGCAATTTTTGTCGAATAATATTAGGGACACAAAATAGTTACAAAAACTTGCTCACAAAATCGCAAGTGTAATGATTTTATTGGTGTTTTTAATTATAGCGTAGCAGGTTTACTATCGATGCGATTAATAAAATATCGACAACTCATTTTGTGAGCAAGATTTTGTTATTTTCTTTTGTGCTCCTAGCATTGCTCATTTTTGTCCTGGTTTATCTGAAACAACTTCTATTTGCTTTAATACGAAGCAAGTTTGCGTAGATCGGATCCCTCTTACTTCATCGTATGTGGGGTTGTTTGCGGCACATGGTAATGTTGTTGTATTATTTGAGCAATACTAAAATTGAAAAAATAAGTTACAAATATTTTGGCACAAACTGATTTGGTAAATGTGTGATTGGATGTTGTAATTGTAGAATCCACTATTTATCCAATCAATGATTGCTAAATCAGATTTGTTTAAAATTTTGTGAGTTTTTTTTTCTCTCTTATTTTGCTATTATCATTGAAGATTAAAATTTCAGTCAATGAGCACTTTGTGACAGTGGAGAAAGCAGGATTTTCTTGGAAGGGAATCAAGTTTTTTTTTTAATCATAACATTATGATTAATATATTTGAATTTAATATATAAAATGGTCAAAATATTAATTTAGTGTTAAAATTTCTCAAAATTAAGGGGATCAAAACATACAAATTCATAATTTTAATAGTAAAATGTCATTTTCTAAAAATTTAATAGTAATAAAATTGACACATTTCAAAATTAAAATAGGTCGGCCCCTCAATTGAGAGGTTCCATCAAAAGCACAATGGGAAGCGGAAGAGAGGCTCAGAGACAAATGGTACTTAGGAGCTGCCCCGCTGCAAGAGAATGACAAAAAGTATCGGGCTCTGTGATTGAACAATTCAATCTATACCCCTTCGGCTTCCGACCTAGACCCTGTTAACTAGATGTTATTCGAGGCGAAGAAGAGATTGTACCGAAATCTGAAAGTTTCGTGTAGCTAGGAAACTTAATCACACAACAGGCAAAGGATGTGAGTACAGATGTGTCTCACAACTGTCCACACATCCACAGATAATGCAGCGGAATAAAGTAATTAAAAACAAATTAAATGCAATAACTCAAGAGTTATTTACGCTTACTGATCAATGTGATCAGCAAATTAGGCTTACGCCCAAAAATTTTTCACTATAAAAAACTTTTGTTTCTCACAAAAACAAATAAGTGAAAAACTAAAATATGAAAATACTAAACGAGTTCTAATCACCTTCTACGACAAGAACAACTCCCCTTTCCCAAGTAGGATCTATTCTAGTCAGAAGTAAAACAAGAGAACTCTATGAAAACCTAGATGTGAGTTACGGATGTAAGGCACAACCTTCACTCACAACCTAAAACACTAATGTCGAATACAATGAAGAGTATGAGTAATTTTCTCTCTAAAATTCCGTAGCTTCTCATGTGCTGAATTCCTTGTATTTATAGTGCACCATTGAGAAGATCTTCATGCAATCGACCTCTTCCTTTGTGAGATTCCTTTTCCTATATGAAAACATAAAACACACTCACAAGGAAATCAAATATTAGTGGGTTAGTCCTAATATAAAACTATGTACGTAAATAAAAGATATTTACTATATTTACAATTCCTAGTCAAAGTAGGATACTTATAAATCTCCATGAAAGTTCCAAAATCTACTTACCATAATAGAGATCTTTTTAAATAAGGAAACATAAATATGTTCCCATAAAACACACGGTTTCAATCTCCCCCTATTTTGGACATTCTGGTCAAAATCAAAGATTTATAACAATCACATTTTCATGACCACAGTATATAGAAAAACATAAAGTAAACATAACTCCCCCTGAATAGATGTGTGTCCAGATGTGTAAACACATCCACACATAAAAACTGCAAGAACAATGTTAGAACAGAAACAGAATACCAGCAGTGTATTTGAGCAAAAAACCATCCAACAATGTCCTAATTAAAAGCTATTACAAAACATTGTTTAGAAACAAAAAAGCTAGAACATAAATTAAAATTGTTTTTGCAACCAACAAAAACAACCAAAAAAAATTTCTCCCCCTAAATTAAAGCTCGAAATGTCTCCATTTAAAACTACAAAGAAGAAGCAGAAAGAAGAACAAAGAAGCATCCCACTTTCCATTTCCAGAACTTGATTCTCCCCCTTTTTGACTAGAAAGTTTAGCATGCCAACGAATGAGATTATCTCTAAGAGCTTTCAGATTATTGGCATGATTAAAGGAGGCTTGAGCTTGAGATTCAGCTTCTATAATTGCAGCATCTAAATCCTTCATTTGAGCCACAAAGTTGTCTTCAGATGTGGCCTCAGATGTGTCCACATCTGGCATACCAAGCTCAGGAACAGTACCCAAAGGAAGATCCACATGTCTTTGCTTAGGGTCAAGCAGGGTTTTGGATTCCTTAAACAGAGCAAAATTTTCAACTATTTCTTCTCCTTTCTTAGGTTTCACTCCATTGACAATAAGAATTTGAGAGATCAAGGAAGGATAAGGTAAAGACCATTTCTTGGATGGAGACTCTCCATAATCACAAATCTTTCTAAAGATGAAGTCACCAAAATTAATGTGCCTCTTAATTCCCAATCTATAAAGAAGCAGAGCTTGCACCCTAGTAACTGAGGTTTTGTTATTGGAGGGGCAAAGATTGGCAACAAGAATGGAATGGAGAAAGCAATAGAGAGAAGATAGAGAACCACTCCCTAAATCCTTTGGTTTCACAGGCCAAGAAGTCACCTTTCATGGGTGATAGCAGACACAAGCTCATCATCATCAATAGAAATTAACTCATCCATATGATCATTCAAACCAAGCAAATCATTTATGACAGATGGTGAAAAGGGAACAAATACTCCTCTAACATAGACAGTGGGAGGAGAGGAATAACTCTTATCTAAACCCTTAGGCAAATTGGCATAAAATTCATACACCATTTTGGGATAGAAAGGAAGGGGATGATCCACAGTTAAAAATAGTCCTCTTTCCTCAAAAAATTTGTCCATTCCAAGCTTAACAAAGGTTTCCCTATCCCTTTTCATTTCAATAATGAAAGCCTTAGAGGAAATTAGGCCAAACCTATCAGATGCCTTTTTGTTCAGGAATTTCTTGGAAAAGGGTTTAGGAGTAGAGACAATGGAGACAGTAGAAGACATACCCTTCTCAGCTTTCTTCCTTGTAGATGTGCGTCTGGATGTGTGCACATCCTCAGACACATCTTTTGAAGGGAATGGAACTTGAATGGATTCAATCTCAGTGTCATCAGCAGCAGAGGAATCTTTCTCTTGGTCCTCTTTCTCTTGATCAAGCTCTTCTCTCCCTAGCTTGTAATTCTCATCAGAAGCAGTGTCATCACTATCAAAGCTTGAATCAGTTTCATCATCAATGGGTTCTAAATCAGTAGCAGCCACCTTTTTCTTTTCCCTCAAATCCATTAAAATATTTGCTAAAGGTTCTTCATCATCAAAAGAGATAAGATCCTCAACAGGACTAGCAACTACAGAGGCAGAAGGATCAATAACAGGGACAGAAACATTATCCACAGGAGGTGAAACCTCAACAGAAGGAGTGGTAACAGGGATAATGGGATCAGATGAAGCTATGGGAGAGGGTGATGGAGCAATAGGATCAACAGACTCTGCATGGGAAACAGTCTCAACAGGAATAATAGGTTCAACATGGGGAGTATCAATAGAAGGGGTAAGAACAGGGACAGGATCAACAACTACGGGAGGAGAAATTGGGGGTTGAGCCTTAGTCCTAATCAGAGGAGCAATTACCTCTTCTTCTTCATCATCTTCTTCGAGTGCAATGGCTGTAGAGGGCTTCCCGCCAGGTTTCTTTAGATTCTTGGCCTTGTCAGATTCTGACAACTTACGAACCCTACCAGAACGACGAAGATTACGTAGGGGCACTGGAGTTGCAGCAGGCTGTGGGGATTTTGCTTGGGAAAGCTTCCTCTTCTTGGTTGAAGAAGGTTCCACAGAGACAGAGACAGGGGCGACATCCGATGGTGGAATCACCGGAGAGGATGGAGCCTTAGGGTTTTCGGAGGAAGGATCCAATGTGGGAGATTTAAGAGGAGTAGCTTCCATTATAGGATCAGACGAAGGTGATGGAGAAGAGAATTCCGCAAGAAATTTTGAAATCACAGGGTTTAAGACAATGGAACCCTCGCCTTTAGCTACAGAAATTGGGGCAATGTCGAGTACATCTTCTTCTCGAATATTTGAATGATCAGCCATTAATCTTGCAAAAGGTTGGTTAGGTTGAACAATAATGTGGAATTAATTGCACGGTTGTGAAGGAGAGATACACCGAGGGAAGAACAAAGGGTTTTTGCAAAGGGTTTATGGGGGATGGGACGGATGTGAGGTATCTTAAATACTCACAGCTCCCCCTTTCCAACTGAATTTTGGAAAACCTTTTCCTAAAAGGTCTCACATAACCTATATTCCTTAGGAGTCCTCCAACGGCTAGAACCCTTTGAGGTTACTACTCACAACCACCTTCTAAGAAAATAGGGAATTAAAATAGAACAAGATTTTGATAGATTTTTATGGAAACAAAAAATATCTCGGCCATATCTTTATTTAAAAACAGAATCCCAATTGAATTTTCCAACCTTTTCAAACAAGGATTGATACACACCTTTTTCTTTCATGAAAGATATTGGAGATCAAAAACCTATATAATCAAAGAATGAACTAGGAAAGAAAATTAATTAACTAGCATATTTACAAAGCTCCTATATGTCCTAAAAAAATGCAATATGCCTAGCATGATGCAAACACACTGGTGATGGAAATATTCTCAGCTTATGGATGTGGCATAGGATGTGAGTCACATATTGGGACACACTTAGATCACAAAAAGTCAATGAGCAATAATCCAATCTGCACAGTCTCTAGGATGCATCCACCAATTTTTTTGTTGTGGATTTTTACATTGTGAGTAGCTTTCACTTTACTTGATCCCAAAAATAGCCCTTTTCCCAATGATCTTATCAAGTTTGACTTCAAGTTTTCTTATGAAAATCACTTGATCACAATGGTATGGCTTCATACTAAGGGTGAAGCAGCTGTTTCTCACATATATATATTTTTTTTTCTTTTAGCACCCACTGTGAGATACCTAGGAAGGTTATATCAAGTCATCAAAAGATGACATGAACAGGAAGTGCTCACAATTAAGTGATCAAAAATAATGTCAAGGATGAAGACTCACAAGTGACCACACTGAGAAATTTCGTGCAAATGCATGATATTTTTTTTTTAATTTTTAATTTTTATAATTTTTTTTTTCAGTTAATCTAATATACAGATGTGTTAGAGGATGTGAGACACATTTGGTCTCACAACCTTAGATATCACACAAGCCAAGAGACTTCCTCAAGGAGGAAAATCTCTCCAAATCTAATGCCTTTGTAAATATATCAGCCAATTGATTTTCAGTCCCAACAAATTCCGCATAATACGCTTTTTTGTTCTACAAGATCTCTAATGAAATGATGTCTAATATCAATGTGCTTAGTTCTAGAATGTTGGACAGGATTTTTAGATATGTCCAAGGCACTTTTGTTATCACAAAAAGCAGTCAAAACTTTGCTATTCAATCCATAATCTTTTAACATTTGATTCATCCAAAGTAATTGTGTGCATCAACTCCCAAGGACAACATATTCAGCCTCAGCAGTGGATAAAGACACACAATTTTTCTTTCTACTATACCAAGACACAAGGTTATTTCCTAGGTAGAAACATCCACCTGTGGTACTCTTTCTATCATCACTATTTCCAGCCCAATCAGAATCAGTGTACCCAACCAAATTGGTGTTTGTTTCTTTAGAGTAATGCAGACCTAGGTTCACAGTCCCACTCACATACCTAATGATTCTTTTCAAGGCTTTAAGATGGGACACTTTAGGGTTGGCTTGGTATCTAGCACAGAGACACACACTGTACATAATGTCAGGTCTACTTGCAGTGAGGTAAAGCAGACTTCCTATCATGCTTCTATAAAGGGTTTGATCAACACTCTCATTATCAGAATCATGACTTAGCTTTTGGGAAGATCCCATTGGTGTTCTTTGATGTGAAGAGTGTTCAAGTTCAAACTTTTTCACAAGATTCTTGGCATACTTAGACTGTGAAATGAACATGCCATCTTTGAATTGCTTAATCTGTAAACCTAAGAAAAAGTTCAACTCACCTACCATACTCATCTCAAATGTGGAAGTCATGCTATCCACAAATTTGACCCAAACACTATATCATCTACATAGATTTGTGCCACAAGAATCTCCTTTTTATTTTTCCTCACAAACAGTGTTTTGTCAACCTCACCTCTCTTGAATCCTAGTTGAAGCAAATGGTCAGTTAACCTACCATACCAAGCTCTAGGAGCTTGCTTTAGCCCATACAGAGCTTTCTTCAGTTTATACACATGTTTAGGATACTTGGAGTCCACAAAGCCTTTAGGTTGTTCAACATAGGCTTCCTCATTTAATATCCCATTCAGAAAAGCACTCTTAACATCCATTTGATGAAGAGTAATCTTGAGGTAACAAGCAATGGCTAACAAAAGTCTAATGGACTCAATTCTTGCAACAGGAGCAAATGTCTCCTCAAAATCAATTCCCTCAATTTGAGTATAACCTTGAGCAACTAACCTAGCTTTATTTCTAGTTATCACACCTTGCTCATCAGTTTTGTTCTTGAAAATCCATTTGGTACCTATGACATTACCATATGAGGGCCTAGGAACAAGAGTCCATACCTCATTCTTCTCAAATTGAATCAATTCATCTTGCATAGCCATAATCCAGTCAGCATCTTTTAATGCTTCAGCAACATTCTTAGGTTCAATTTTTGAAACAAAACAACAGAAACTTACCTGGGAGTATGCTGAGGAGCAACTCCATAGACCAACCATCTTTCTATAATCAACTTTGTCCTTTTGTCTAGTTCTCACTTGTGCATGCACATCTCCCACAACTTGTGAAGTGGGGTGGTTTTTCTGGATTTTAGAAGAAATATCATTTGATCTATCCACACACCCATTCACATTACCTTCTGGAGCATCATCCTGATCAGATTCGCAGGAACCGGCCCCGCTTACAGGAGTTTGAGTGGATGTGGGAGCAGATGTGGGTTCAGATGTGGAGGCAGATGTGTCCACATCCTTGGTTACATCCTTATCGTGTTCAACATGTTTATCAAAGACTGAAGCTTCTTTTGACTTTTCAAAGACTGCTTTCTTCATCCTTCGAGTCCAACAAGCAACCTGAAACATCATCCTCAGCAGTCTTGAGGTTAAGATCAAGTGAGTCATCAAATTTAACATTAGCAGATTCCATAATGGTCTTAGTTTTGAGATTGAAAACTCTGTAAGCTCTACTGTTTGTGGGGTAGCCCATGAAAATTGCTTTGTCACTCTTTGAATCAAACTTGGACATGTATTCTCTATCATTGAGAATATAACAAACACATCCAAACACATGAAAATATTTCACAGTTGGTTTCTTTCCAAGGAGGATTTGATATGGGGTGACAGTGCTACCAATCCTTAGGAACACCCTATTGCCAATGTGGCAAGCAGTGTTTAAAGCTTTTGCCCAAAATTTCTTGGACAAATTCTTAGAACTTAGCATGACCCTAGCCATTTCTTGCAAGGTTCTATTCTTTCTTTCAGCAATTCCATTTTGCTGTGGGGTGATTGGTGCAGAAAACTCATGAGTGATTCCCTTAGAATTGCAAAAATTGGTGAACATTTGATTCTCATATTCAGTGCCACGGTCGGACCTTATTCTTACGATTTTAAGGCCATAAAGGTTTCTCACCCTTTTGTACCAATTCTTGAATTCTCCAATTGTTTCAGATTTTTCTCTTAAGAACATTACCCAAGTGTACCTAGAATAATCATCAACACACACAAAGGCATACTTTTTCCTACCAAAGCTTTCTACTTCAATAGGTCCCATTAAATCAGTGTGAATCATCTCCAAACATCTAGTTGTGGAGCATTGTTGGACCTTTTTATGTGATGCTTTTGTTTGTTTTCCCTTTTGACATGAACCACAGGACATCGTGGTTCTTGAAGTTCAGTTTAGGGAGGTCTTTAATAGCTTCAAACCTTTGAAGTTCTTCCAGAGTTCTACAACTAGCATGCCCTAATTTTTGGTGCCACAGATTGACATCATTAGCTTTTGAGCTTAGGCAAGAAAGATTGTCACCAAATTGGTAACAATTATCAGCAGATCTAGGGCCAGTAAACACACAAGTATTATCCTTATCAAACACTTCACACAAGTGCTTATCAAACTTCACATAGAGATCATCATCACACAGCTTGATCGATGCTTATTAGGTTGGCTTTCAAGCCTTCCACATGGTACACGTTGTGCAATTTTGGGAGACCCTTAACATCCAGGGTTCCTTTCCCAACAATCTTTCCTTGAGCACCTCCACCAAAATTTACTTTCCCTCCATTTATCACTTCATAATCAAGAAGGATCGCTTGGTTTCCAAATATGTGCCTAGAGCACCCACTATCAAAATACCAAGAGCCGTAAACAAGATTTGAGGGAAGAGTAAACAACATTGCAGTGTGGTAATTGGTTTGGCCACCCACCGTTTAATGCTTTTCTTTTTGGGTTGCAGAGGTCTCAGATTGACAGGATGTGTGTTAGGATGTGCATACATCTTCTCACACATCTGAGGCTGATTGAAGTGACCAGATTTTTTATCAGCCTTGAGTTTGTAACAGAAGGGCCTAATGTGACCAGGAGCTAGGCAGTAATGGCAAATGTAATGCCTCTTCCTAGGTCTTTTCTCACTCAAAATGACTTTTTCTTTAAAATCTTGTTTTTTCACACTTTTTGAGGTAGAAGCCTCACATCCCTCCTTTACAAAATTATTTTCAAAACCCAAACCAGTTTTGTTACGTTGACCTACAGAGAAAGCTTCTTCCATTTTCATTTTACTTTTGTTTAACTTAGTAAAAGTATTTTCAGCTTTTTCACATTCATTCTTGAATTTTTCAAGGTCAACTTCTCTTTTGGTCACAAGGACTTCAAGTCTTGCAATGGTATCTTTTTGAGCATCATTTTCCTTTGGAAGCACAAATTTTTTCATCTTCACAGTACCAATTTA
>JAFEMH010002014.1:0-250000 GCA_022495995.1 Adenophora triphylla var. japonica | reverse complement strand
TATCTACTACAAGCCTTGTCATTTCACACTAATAGAAACGGTAGGTTAATACACTAAAAATAGTAACCATTACCATCTATGCTACACACTCATATAGATTTGAACTTCAGTAAGATCTGTCAACTACTTGAATTTGGAACTCAAATACCAACTAATTTATGGGCCACCATGACCACAGTTTTGACAATTACATTGCATTATCAACAAAATGGGATCTTTTAAGCTTTAATGAGATGCTTTGGACCAACTAGTTGCTTGTTTCAAATTCACTACTAGTTTAAGTTTTCTCGAATCTACAGTGCAATTTGAGACAAATGACCTCTTTGCACCCTTAACAACAAGGTGATCAAGACCAGTGGGTCACTTGCTTCAAAACTGTCAAGTGTTTAGTTTTCTTAAATTTTCAGTATCTCGTAACAATAGATCCGACAACAGATTCATATCAGCTCAGCAGAGAGCAAGACAAGGTCTCCAAAGCAAGAGCATAATATTTGACCAAGGGATTCAGGCCCAATCACTACCAACCAAAGTAATAGGCTAACGAGAGAAATTATATGCATATATTCTTATTCCTAATCTTAGTACTCAATGAGACCTTGTATATATATCTCAACTTCATTAAGGAGCAACAATGAATTATACCGCTAATCATGTTCCAGCATAAATATGATACCTCTAACAGGAGTAGAATTTTGGTTAGTTTATTTATGTTTTTATTTCGTTTTTTGGTAGAAAAGAATATACAAATTACAACTACCGTCAATAAGTCTGTTTCGATACTACTTTTCTAAGGTTTAACCCAAACGCTATTTAGTAGGGGTGCGCTCGGTCCGATTTGGTTCGGTTTTAGGCTAAAACTGAAACCGAATCGAAAGATATCGGTTTTTGTATTTTAAAACCATTAAGCTTCGGTTGTATTCGGTTTCGGTTTTATTCGATTTCGGTTTGGTGTCGGTTTGGTTCGGTGTCGTTCGGTTTCAACAAGACGAGAAGAACATGCATATATTGATGGTTGGATTATGATAGTTACATTCAGCAAGATGAAATTTATTAATCCCTCGGTAACAAAGCAAGATGAGAAGATGCAATGTTAAAGTACTTAAGATTTTCATGACAAATTTAAGTGTTCCACCTGCCACTACAAATAACAGTTAAACTACCGTAAGCATAACTCCAAAGCAAGATGAGAAGATGAAATTTATATATATATATTAAAATGACAAGTCGTTTTAATAATATCGGTTCGGTTCGATTTTATCGACTCGATTTTTCATTTGAAACCAAAACCGAAATCGAAAGTTTCGGTTTTTAAATGGTTAAAACCATTAACATTTTTATTTTGTCGGTTTCGGTTTTTTCGATCCGATTTTCTCGGTTTCGGTCCGATTTTTTCGGTTTTCCGATTTCGTTGCACACCCCTACTGTTTAGCTCACATTTTCATTGCTCTTTGGCCCATAGGCCCGATGTTCACATGGACCAGACTTGACTTTTACTAGGCCCACTAATGTTTAGGTCCGGCCCGTCATTAAGTGAAACCAGCCTGGCCCGGCCCGTTTGACAGCACTAGATCGAATCAGACCTACACCTCATTAAGAGGCTCTGAATCAAAAAACAAACACAATCTTATTAGGAGTGTATGAGCTTTCTATATATCACATTAAATTCTCGAATATTTCAATCAGAGCTGTCAATTTGGGATAACGGGACAGAATATACCTATGAAATCCCGCAACTACGCCGGACGGGATGGGACCACGAGCCTGAAATTCTCTGTCCCGTCCCAAACCCACCTCGAAACGCAGGCTAATACGTAACAATGTGTGCCAAGAAGACGTGATCATATGGAACGATTGTTGGATTGTGTAAGTAAAAGTATTTATACAAACATAAATGTTGGAATTATGTTACGCATGGTTGATTAACTATTTCAGGCATTCTGTTTATGTGAATCAAATAATTGCTTTGAGATTTAAAAATATTCAATGGCAGTTTACAATACAGAAGAATCAGAGAATGAAGTGGCGCTGATAGAGAGAGAAAGAGGAGAATCGATTGTAAATATGTAATCTTATTGAAAAAATTGAGGGATGTTTCGTAACATCCTCATCTCGACTTGCTCCGCGTTCTGAACAGAATGTTTCGAATAATTTCGATTTTATACGGAATTAGAATATACTATTTTAATTTTATTTTTTAATTTTTAACATGAAAAGTATTTTATCACTTAATTTTTAGTTTTTTTTTCAACTATTGTCAAGCTCCCTTCCGTCTTTGCACTCGAACTCGAGGACCATTGTTTTTTTATGTTGATTAGCTATTTTATAAATTTAAAAAGTTTTTATTTTATTGGATTATTTTATGTTTTCAATTTAATGTTTTGACATTATCTCGATTAGATTTTAGTTTTATAATATTAACGTATTTTTGTCACACATTATTTCACGTTTCAAGGTGGGATGATGCATGACAGAGATTTTATATCCCGGGAAGAATTAAGAACGTCCCATTCCGTAAAATTGCAACGTCCGTCCCATTTTTTCGAATCGAGAGGTCTAATAATTACTCCAATAATTACCAGTTTTATAATTAGTATGGTCAGGTAAGATCATGACATAGGATTTTTGGTCGTTGAACGCCCTACCTATAAAATCAAATTAAATATCCAAGTTATGTGTCATTGTCTACGTGAGATCTTGTTACGCAGGGTTGATGTTTGACTCTCACAAGTAAATACTCCCTCCGACCCACGTAAATGCAAACTTATTTCTATCTTGATTTGTTTCATGTGAATGCAAACTTTTCAAAATGGCAAAGAATATTCACTATTCCATCCACTCATTCTCTCTCCTACTTCACTTTTACACTCACAACATTCTCTCTCCTCATTATTCCTTCCACTCATTCTCTCTCCTATTTAATTTTTCATACTCATAACATTTAACTTTTTCTCTTTCTTACATCACTTTTCCTTAATTCCCACACCCAAAAAGTTGGTCCACATTCACCTGGGACGGAAGGAGTATTTTTTTTTTATTATTATTATTACAATATTTTTTATTATTATTCTATCAAATATAAAAATAATTTGGTGATAAAGTAACACATAAAAATAAAGAGATGCAAAAAAGTCATAGAGGTTAATAAAGGTTGGTCATTCTCCTATTTTTCAATGTTAATGTTTTCCGTGCCCTTCTCATTACATTTCCCCGCCAATATAGGAGTACACAACATCTCCTAACAAATACTCCCTCCGACCCACGTTAGTTGAGATTAACTTTTTGGGCACACCAATTAAGAAAAATGAATAAGATAATGAAAATGTGTGGTAGAAAATGAAGAGAGAGAATGAGTGGAGTTAATAGTAGGTTGATTGAATAAATTGTATGGTGAAAAATGAAGAGAGAGAATGAGTGGGTGGGATAGGGTGAATATAAAATATTAAAATTTTTGCCATTTTGGACAGTCTCAATTAACGTGGGACGGCCCAAAAGGGAAAGAAGTCTCAACTAACGTGGGAAGGAGGGAGTATTCAACCTATAATTTTGATTTAAACCATTGAACTAATATATCAAATATACATTAAGCATATTTAAAAAGATACCAATATATCTATAAGATATTACAAATATACAAATATATTATCTTGCAAATATGGGATATTTGCTAACAGACCCCCACAGTCGAAGCGGGAGGAGGATGTATACTGAAACTGGTGCGAAAATCATCAAAGCATAAGCGCGGAATCCGTTTAGTGAAGATATCAGCAATCTGAAATCGAGAAGGAACATGTAGTACCCAAACTTGTCATTTTTCGACTTTCTCACGAACAAACAGGATGTCCATCTCAATGTGTTTGGTACGTTGATGTTGGACTGAATTACCGGTCAAATAGATGGCACTGATGTTGTCACAATAGACAAGAGTAATGATGCGACTATGAAAAATGGATTGGGCCCAATCGCTAGGGTTAGGCCCAATAGCTAGACATGGGCCGGGCCCACATGGTTCAAGCCATGTAAATGGGGTCATGACACCGGTGCGACATTGGAAGTCGGGGTGACAAAGAGCGATTAGGCGACAAGGGTAAGACGTTGTGTGGGAGTATGGCTGATCAAGGAGAAAGGTTACGCGAGAAACATGGCACGATGTCGGTAATGCATTATCATTAGACATGGGGGGGGGGAAGCCCGCCTCCTTCGAGGTAATTGGCTTGGGGCGACATGTGGAATGTCACCTTTTCCCCTTGGTTGTCGCCTGAGCGACATGTATAGTTGGGCGTTCCCTGGATCCGTTTCGGTTGGCGCCTGAATCCCTAACCCTAGCCGCCTCTGATGGATGATTGATGTGACAAGGTGAATAGTGAAATCCCACTAACTTGGAGATGGTTGGGGACCCTATTTGAATGATTGACAAGTGTCCTCCCATGTGCAAGGCACATGGGGGCTTGGGAGTATAAAATAGGTGAATAGTTCATTTGCATGGTATGTACTATCTCTCTCATCTCTAAGCTCTCTCTCTCTCTCTCTAGGGTTTGCCTTACTATTATCATTTACGTGACCTTCTAATCTTACTCTCACGCCGGAGGGGTTTCGCCGGAGCCACCCCCGTCTTAGTTTACGTGCGTGCATGTGTGTAGGAGACAAGCCAAAGGAAGAACAACCGTGGTATCCTCTTGTTTTCAGTTCCTGTGCAACCGTCAGTTTTGGGATGGCAGCATCAAGTAACTTTTTGAATTGGGACATGTAACTCTAACAAAAGGTTACGAAGCCAACATGACTCCACAACAACATTAGCAACTCCCCGGTACTCGGCCTCGGCACTAAAGCGGGATAACGTGGGTTAAATGTTAATTAAAGTATTACTTTGGGACAAAATTTGGTTTGAGGTGCAAAATGAGATTGCGTGTATACTTTAGGGTGATAAACGTATTTTAGCCTTTCTACTAGATTGGTTTAACATGGTATGTGTACTCAACTAAAATTACTAACTACTAATAACTTAAAAACTTGTCTCGTTTTACCTCTGGTAACTAGTCCCCGTCAAAAAAACAAAATTGCTCCCCCTCCGGTCATTACAATGCCGAAAATTTAATTTTCGGTTTTGCAATGGTCGTCGACGTCGTTATCTTAGCCACACAACCATTTTCTCTGCAATTAACTTGCTTGGAGATTCGTTCTTTCCCTCCTCAACAAGAAGAGTAATGCAAGGGTCTGTATACAGTGAATTGTTCGTATTCATTGAGGCATCGAAGTATCATAACAACTTGACATGTCCGATGATGAACAAAAAAGGTTTGGTCTACTCTTGCGGTCCATCATTAAAATCAACATCTGAGACTTGATCGAAGATGATCAATCTCCTTAGCATATCATAAATTTATTTTCTCATCAACTTTTTTCTTTAATTAGGTTCACTTACTTTTATTTATATTTAATAAGTCTCAAATTTAGTATTTTCTCATTTGTCGAGAGTCGTTGTATTCTCTGCTTCATCAAGAGTCAATGTCTTCTCTCTTTTATGAGAGCTTTTGTGTGTTGTTTGTATTGTCCTTGATTGGCCACTTACCGCCAACTTATGGCAACTTATATGAAGTCATTTCACTACTAGAAACAAAGTTATACGATAGTCCGTAATCTTCGCAATAATCTAGAAATTGTCGGATAAAGTATTTACGTCAACTAGATGATAGTTTTTTTTATTGTTGCTTGTAGTGTCATCGTATATATAAGTACGACAAAAATTAACAATCATAAATATTATTTTCAATTGTATTTGGCAAGTGCGGTAAATAATTGTACTAAATACGTTGGTTATAAACACGATATAGAGTGTTCCCATGAACCCTCTAGCTTTTGTTACTCTTCATATATGTATATTTACCCAAACGATTGAGAAACGAGAGTGAGAGCATATAATCAGGACAAAACCCTAATCGAACTATGAAACAAACATTGTTTATAGGGTAAAATTACCTGATAGCAATGATGTTGGATATTGATGATGCCAAAATCGTCAAATCAGCCCAAATCCAAGCGTTCGGATGCTCCGGAGATTGCAAGGCCTGAAAATAAGAGAAAACACGTAAACTAAGCCGGGGCAAGTCCGGCTAAAGGCCCTCCGGCGTGAGAGTAAGTTCACGGTTTGATTGTGAGAAACTAAATTGACAGAGTTTCTGTATTGTAAAAAGTAACGTACCAAATAATGAGCCATAGGGCTTGTATTTATAGGGATGGATTGATAGAATCCATGTTGAAGTGAACTTGTAAAGAGATAAGACATAATCCTAAGAGAATTATATCTGTTAAAGAGTCATTGTTTGACTTGAATTGGTGTTGGTAGTTACAATCCTGATTGGATCATAACTGTTGAATCCTTGTGTGAATAGGATTGTATGATCTGCTAGCCGGAACGCCGAGGAGCATGAATGTTTTATCTCGGCATTGGCAAGTAAGTCAAGATGCATGACTCTGCTTCCTCGTCATTTGGTGATTGGCCGACATGGGAATATGCAGGGATAAACAATTCTCTCTCCTCGTCATTTGATGATATGCCGAGGTGAGAACATTTCTTTCCTCGTCATTTGTGATATCTCGGAGCCCGGTGAGCCAAGTATGAATAACTCGGTCAAAGTAAGGCCGAGGAGATGTTCCTCGGCATACGAGGAAGGTACCTCGGCCCTGTTACTTGAGCATTGATACTTGTGTATTGGATTATGTTTATGGCCCATCCCTTTGGGCCCAACTAGGACAAGCCCATGTTCGTATCTCGGTTTATACTGTTCAGTGCCCCCGACTTTCTAGCTCGGCTTAGGACGAGGAGAAAGTCATCTCGTCCTCGGCTTATAGAATACGAACAGGCTTGACACGTGTCCTTAGCGTCGCTTCATATATCTGACGGTTAATATTATGATGATTACATGGGGCCCCCCAGTCTTGTCACGCCTTGGAAGTTGTTACCAGCATTTAATTCTTGGGGTGTCATACCCGTTTGCCTACCTTACCCATGGGTTCGACCCAAATTTGGCGAGTATAAAAAGCTAAAAAACTTTCAGTTAAACCTTTACACACCCAAGATATTTGAGAGCACAGGCGAGAAGTTCACCGACGAATCTCAGAGTTTCATCATTCCCAGTTTTCGGCGATGTGATGTACCCGATTTTTTTTTGAAATCAAACGGAGTCGCCACGCCATTTTTGTTTTGAGGGCCAAAACTTTGAAAAATGCCCGAGATTAGAGATTTGGGTTCGGAGGTCACGTTACACGCCGGGAAGGACGTTAGTGTGCACCCGGAATGCCTCGTAAAAACGAGTCTTCCAAACATTCAAAATCCTTTGTTGTGTGTGTGTGTGTGTTTTGGACAAAATAAATTGAAACTGAGGAAAGTAAAAATTGGAAACTCTTTTTAAGGCTTTAAACTGATCTCATGATTTTTTGAATGATTTTTGGGTTGAGATTTGGAACTCAAAAGATTTTTGGAAGTTGAAAACCATTTCTGCCAGAATGAAAAAGGCAGTTGACCCTTGACTTTGAAATGGACTTTAGGGATTGAAAGCTCCAGAATCTAGGAAAAGTCCGTGAATAAAAGTTTCTTAAAACACCTTAAATAGGGTTTCTACGAAAGAATTTTCCATTTTGGAGAAGATTTGAGGGGTCAAAACCTTCTGGAAATCTCAGATATGAAATCTGGATTTCCAGAAACTGATGAACTAGCCTCTAAAAGAAAATTTGAAAAAGAGAGTTTTACTCACGAAAAAAATAAAGTAAAAATATTTATGGAAAGATATGGATGTTGGCTACAAAAAGTATTTTGTAGTCAACACCAAATTCCAAGTTTCTGTATGTCCAAAAAATAGGAAAATGGACTGAGATCTCAGAACAATGCTACTGGACAGCAAGATGTTCTTGAGGGAAAATGTGATTTTTGGGGGATTTGCATCTATGTTCACCCCATTTTCATCCCTAGACTTGATTCAACTACTTTGTGTTAAGTGGTTATCATATTCAAGTCATCCTAGGGGAATTTTATGGGGTTTAAACATGTCCTTTGCAAAGGGAAAGGGGATATTTTGTAGAGATGAAATTAAAGAGACAAATCAACTAGAGATTTAAAATTTGGACCATTTGAGATGGTCATTCATGAAGATGAACTTCAAGATGACCATCTTAGGTCAAGACTTAAGTTAAATTAGACATAAAGCAAATCAAAATAAGAAGAACAAGATGAACAAGAGGTTAAAAGGGAATTTTAGGGTTTAGAGAAGGAGGGCTTTACCAATGGTGACACCCTATCTTCCTAGGCTTGGAATTTGACTTGAGGAGTATCAAGATTTGGTGTTTGACTTGAGGAGTATCAAGATTTGGTGTTTTGGAGTTGTGTTTGGGTGGATTCAAGGCTTGAATGTGTTTAGGGTTTGATGATAGAGTTGATCAAAGAGAAAACAAGTAGATAACACTTAAGTCCTCTATGTTTTCTCCCTAATCTTCCTCTTGAGTAGTGTTTTAAGCTTGAGCTTGGTGTGTTTAAGAGTGATATGAGAATGGTTGAAGTGAAATTGGGAAAGGTTCAAGAGAAAATGGTGGCAATCTAAGGATTCCCATTGTTTTCTCTCTATTTTTCGCCAAAATGCAGCTTCTGTGTGTAAAATGTGTTGTGTAGACTGAGAGAGAAGGGTTCAATTTATAGCCCTCTGGAAAGAGCAAACAGATCCGTGCGGATAGGGTAGGTCGCGTGCACTGTTCATCTGCTACAGTGCTGGCTTTTGGACAGGAGGAATATTTTCAGAAAATTCCAGCAGTTTGTTTTTCAACTTGCCCAATTCGGATTTTTCCAATTTCTTTTGCTTTTTGAGATTCTTTTCTTGGTTTAACTTTAAATGGCAATCCCTAATCTACCCTCACTTTGTTAGAAAGGTTAGGAATTGTTAGAAATGTTAGTAATGTTAAAACTTTCGTTAATTTTCTAACGAAAATACTAACGACTCAAATTGGAGCACTTACAGGCGAGGCTTAGGTTTCCGGTGTTGTGATCTTCCATAGTGATTCTGATCGTTCTTTCAAACTCAGGTATGAAATTTCTTGCTTTTTTATGCATTCCGTTCATGATTTGGTCCTTCTAGGGTTTTAGAAAGGATTTGAGTGTGTTCAAGAAAAAAGAACCGCCATTGTTGAATGTTTTGGAGCTTTTCTTCATGAATCATCAATTTTAACTCTCAAACTTTGAATCTTTGATTTTCTTCGAATTTTGTATGAACTTCTTTGAATATTGAATAAAACTACCCCATTGATCTTTGATTCCCCTTAGAAATGGCTCATTCTTGGGACCATTCCCCCCCGATTTCGTTATGGATATCACACCGGCAATCTGAGGGTTTATCGTAGAGAGAGAGGTCCATGGTTGATGCTGAACTTGGATGACATAGGAAAGATGTTGAGAAGTTATGTCCGTACCCGGATGTTCATCTAATACCCAGATAAAACAAGGATAGACCGAATTGATTCTTCAACTCGTAATGTAGTGTTGCTTGAGGATAGAGCAGAAATAGTGGAACACATCGAGTTGTTCTATCCTTCCTCTGATCACGTAGTTCGCGAGCGTCTGAGTGGTAAGGCTCCCTCCTCGGCCTTTCTATAATGACGAGGGGGGATATCCCTCTTCCCCATCTTAAGGTCAGGTATGGACGAGGTCACTAACTTATGCCCCTCGTCTTTTTGCAGATATGACGGGAAGAGGGGGAGAGGCCACCTCGTCAACTCAAATTGTTGATGCCTTCATGGAAGGTGCCCAAGTTGAGGGCAGTTAGAGGCCGAGGAAGGGGAAGCCGAGGGAAACAACGAGAGAGGGCTCCAAAGGCCGGGGATCCTATGCTGATGAAGTTATATTCCACATACGGGGTGGACAAAGCCGAGTATAAGTTAACTTATATGGGTAAACTTGATCTTAAGACAGATAAAGAGGAGAGGAGCTTCTATTACAATGAATACTACGTCCACTTCTACTTCAAACAATTTCAACAGGGGCTCCGTCTTCCTTTGGACCCCTTTATTAACGAATTTTTAGATGACGTAAGGGCAGTGCCGGCCATGCTAGGAGCCAATGGTACTAGGGTTCTTGTTAGTTTCATTGTCCTTTGTTGTAGCTTAGGTTATGAGCCGACCATGAGGGCTTTTCGGCACTTCTATCTAGTCAGCTTTGTCAAGGACAGTTGGCTCCTCGTCATTCGGAGTGCACCCAAGAAACCCAAACTTCTTCTTACCATGTCAAGCAAGGTTGCAGGCTGGGATAATCACGTAATCCGGGTGGAGAGCCGCCAAGGTTAGGAGTTCCAATCCCCTTGCAAGGCTCCAACTTCATCAGGTCCCGTTCAACAGTATGAATGGACTAAGGACTTGATCAAGCGCTTAGAGGCGTTTGCCGAGGTGGGACTCCTTGACTGGTCAGCACTTGAATCCTTGGATCACTACTACGTCCAGGCAGGACTGATGCCGGGGCCAAAGGACGGGGTGGTTCCCCTAGTCACTGTTAAGAGGGGAAGGCATTTTAATGATTGGACAACACACCCCGGCCTCGTATTTCATGAGGATTGTCCGAGGTGTAAGATCCCTCCCCTGGACCAATGTCTGGAAGAAGTAGACGTGGTTGGATGTAAATGTTTTATCCTTTGACACTTGTATTTTTTTTGCATTATTGTTGACTTTCCTTCTACCCGTATCTAACCATCTCGTCCTTGCTTTTGCAGATTTGACCCCCGATGAGGAAGCAGAACTAGTCATGAAAAGGCTAAGTCCCATGGAGCTGGTAAAACAGAAGAGGAAACAAGTCAAGAAGTCGGGCTTGACGGAGAGGAAGGAGGACGCCAACGCCCGCAACCTTGTACTGAGTACACAGGGTGACCATCCCCTTCCCCTCAAACTGCATGAGGAGGTTAATGCTGAGGATGTGACATCCGAGGAACGAGCTAACCCATCAACTACAGAGGGGCATAGCCTCCATGTTGATGCCGAGGGGACGGATATTCCGGCGACCGAGGACGCTGACCTCGTCCACAGGCGTTCGGGCTCTAAGAGGCCTCAGGGTGCCTCAGCCGAGGAACCTTCAGCCAAGAGACCTGCTAGGGGGACTTCAAATCCCCAAGATCCTCCCGTCCTCACCATCCAAACTGTTAAAACTTTTGAGGAGGCCGATGAGCTGGCTCGGCGCATGGCTGCAAGTGTCCCACGCCTGAGGGGTATTCCTTTGCAGAATAGAAAGGGACCCTTACTGAGATTGGGCCGATCTCCTGTCTAGAGAGCCATGGACGAGGAGGCTTTTGAGGCTCTTGTCAAAGAGAAGCCTAGCCAAGAGAACTTGCTATGCCGCAAGGGGCTTATGATTGCCGAGGTAGTCTTCTCGTATCTTTAACGTTATTGATCTCATAATTTTGTACTTGGAAATGCTTAACATTGATTTTCCTTGCAGCTTGCCTCGGTCACGGCTTACGAAAATGTTCTGGCCAAGAATAATGCCAGGCTGCTGAACGAAGCCAGGACGGCCCAAGAAAAGGGCGAGGCCGAGAAGGCCGCTCTGGCTGGGCTACTGACAGCCAAGGAAGCCGACCTGGAGGCTGCCCAGGCCAAAGTAGAGGCCGAGGTGAATAGAGCCGAGGAGGCTCGTGCTCAGGCCAAGGAAGCCCGAGATAAAGCCGAGGAACAACTCCGGCTGAAGGAGGCTGAGCTGAATGAGGCAAAGAAAGCCAAGGCCAAGGTCCAAGTGAGGGCCGAGGAAGCTGAAGCAAAATGCCGAGGTTACGAGGCCACCCTTGTAACCAGGGAAAAAGCGGCTGTGACCCGCTTCAAGGAGATCCAAGCCTTCCAGGACGCGGTGGATGAGAAGACTGCCACCATGTTCGAGGACGGCTACCTCCATCTTGCTCGCCGTCTCCTGGCCGACCCCACCACTGGCTTGGATATCAATAGGATTGCTCAGCTGATTTGCCGGGATCAGTATGACGAGGAAGCTAGGGCTCTTCATCACCTGGTTCCATTTTCTGAAAATAACTTGGAAATCATGGCCGATAAAGATGCCCAAGTAGGCCGAGCAGTGTGGGAGCCAGCCTCTGTCGTCCCCGGCAACATCAAAGCCTTGGTGGAGGCGATTCAGGATGAGGAAGAGCCCGAGGACATGGAAGCCGAGGTCGGGGGAGGATAGGCCGAGAAGACTGATGCTCAAACTGATCAAACTGTTCTTCCTCCCCCCGGCACTATCACAGAGGAATGGCTTGAAGAGCCTTTTAATGATGGCAAGCAAACTTAGGATAGGATTTTTCTTTTTCCTTTTTTGTAATAGATGTTAGGACTTGTACTTTTCTTTGAACATCAATGAAAAAGTCCTTGTTGTTTTAATTCATATTGTTTATATGAATTGTTTGTGTTGGTTTGCATGCTAGGCATAGGCACCAGATTTGTAAAGGTGGAATCCGAGGAGGGCCCCTCGTTCCCTAATTATTGAGCAAGTAGTTAGGCCGAGGAAGGTCTCCTCGGCTCTGACTGTACTCTTAAGTCGTGTAGGCCGAGGAAGGTCTCCTCGGCTTTGACTGTTTGCTCTTAAGTCGTGTAGGCCGAGGAAGGTCTCCTCGGCTTTGACTGTTGGGCAATTTCTTCTTTTTCGTCTCCTTATGTCGAGGAAGATGACTCGTGCACAGGTTTCAGACGTGATGCCTTTTAGTCGTAGTGACAAGGTGTTTCCTTGTCTTGACGTGAGGCAAGTCATTAGGCCGAGGAGAGATCCTCGGTCTTGACTGTGATACTTGTAATCCTGGAATCAAGGCGGACCCTTGTCAGGATGTAAGGTAAGCCATTGGGCCGAGGAGGACCCTCGGTCTTAGCTGTTAGGAACCTGTAGTCGTTGAGTCAAGGCGGACCCTTGTCAAGACGTAAGGTGTATGTTTTGAAGAGTCAGGGATAAGATCCTCATCTTCTGGTGTTTGTGTGAGGATTTGATAGTTTCTTTGCATGTTGGAAGAAACTGCTTTCGTAAAACTGAAACGTGATTACATCGAACTGCAATCCTATCAACTAAAAAGTAAAAGACAGAAAACAAGAAACTAATCTATTGCAAAATAAACTAGACTAGTGATAATATTTTCAGAGATTGTCGGAATGCCACGGATGCTTGAGCTCCTTCCCCTCCTTAGTATTCAATCTGTAGGTCCCTTCACGAATGACATAAGTGATGATATATGGACCTTCCCAATTTGGGGAGAGCTTGTTTTGTTCTGCCTTCCGACCGGTTGCTTCAATTTTTCTAAGTACCCAATCACCTACTTGGAATACTCTTCTAATGACCCTCTTATCATGATATGCCTTGGTCCTTTGCTTGTAGTTTACCATCCTCATCTGTGTGGCTAGTCGCTTTTCATCTATCAGGTCTAGGTCTAGGAGCCTATTAACCTTGTTGACTTGCTCATCATAATGGGAGTTTCTCACAGTTGGGATGGCCATTTCAGCTGGTGCCATAGCCTCAGAACCGAAGGTTAATGCGAATGGAGTTTCCCCGATTGGCCCCCGGGTGGTTGTACGAACAACCCATAAGGCTAGGGGAAGTTCGTCCAACCATCTACCCTCGTGTCCTTCAAGATTCTTGGTAAGGGCTGTTAGGACCAGTTTATTGGCGGCTTCTGCTTGGCCGTTGCCTTGAGGTCTGCTAACTGATGATTTTGCATGGCGGACCTTGACTTTTCCCAATTCCGTAGTGAATGCAGTAGAGAATTGGAGTCCATGATCAGAAAAAATTGTGTGTGGAAGGCCAAATCTGCACCAGATGTTGTCGTGGAGAAAGTTAATTGCGTTCTCTTCCGTTATCTTGGCTAATGCCTTGGCTTCTATCCACTTGGAGAAGTAATCAACAGCTACTATCACATACTTGCAATTACCACGGGCGGGAGGGAAGGGTCCGATGATGTCGATCCCCCACATATCAAATGGCCACGTGGGTATTACAAGTGTTTGCTCAACTGCCGGTAGTCTAGAAATGTCGGAGAATATTTGGCACTTGTCACATTTTCTAACATAGGCGTGCACGTCCTCCCTCAGGTTTGGCCAGTATTAACCTAGCGATATGATCTTGTCAGCTAAGGTTCTGGCCCCCGGGTGTTTGCCGTAAACACCTTCATGTACTTCTGCCAAGAGGTTCTCAATTTCCTTGGGATAGACACACCTTAGCAGGGGCTTCGTGAAAGATCTTCGATAGAGGACTCCGCTCATCACAACGAACCTTGGGGACCTCTTCTTGATAAGCTTAGCTTGAGCTTCATCTTCTGGGAGTTTC
The DNA here is from genome assembly GCA_022495995.1 of Adenophora triphylla var. japonica. NCBI lineage: Eukaryota > Viridiplantae > Streptophyta > Magnoliopsida > Asterales > Campanulaceae > Adenophora > Adenophora triphylla. The sequence continues at coordinate 235,698 of JAFEMH010002014.1, read as the reverse complement.
TCCTTCTCAATGTACTCAATGTAGTCATCGATCCAACATCTCTCCTCTTCATCTAGAAGCATGACTTGTAGTCTTTCATACGCAGGTTCCTCAGCATAAAGTACATATGGACTGGTCTTAGATGTAGACACATCCATGGTTGCTAGTTTAGATAGAACGTCTGCGACTTGGTTATCTTCCCTGCCTATTTGCTTGAGTTTGAAAAATTCCATCTTCTTCGTCATGTCTAGGACAAGGTCCCTATATTTGGCAAGGGTGGGGTCTTGGGTGTTATACTCTCCCTTTACTTGTTTGACAACGAGTTGGGAGTCACAGAAAGCCGCCACCTTAGTTGCTCCGTAGAAGGAGGCCAACTCAATACCAAATATTAGAGCTTCATATTCCGCTTGATTGTTGGAGGCAGGGAACTTGAAACGGATGGCGTCTTGCATGGTGTACTCTCCTTCCGGGCTTGCTAGTACAACTCCAGCTCCGCTTCTTTCCTTTGTAGCTGATCCGTCCGTATATAGGATCCAACAGTTGGATGGGAGTTCGATGGGAGACTTTTCTTCTTCCGTAGCATTTTGCTTGCGGGAAGTGGGGAGGTGCTCACCCATGAAGGCAGTCTCATCCATGAAGTCAACCAAAGGCAGTGCTAGGAGGGTCTTCCTTGGTTGGTAGGTGATATCAAACTCGGTAAGAGCGATGGACCAATTAAGGAGATGTCCGGAGCCGTCCAACTCATGTAATATCTTCTTCAGTGGTTCATTCGTGTACACGGTGATAGGATGTGCAGAAAAATAGGCACGTAATTTCCTTGATGCAATAACTAGCGCGTATGCTATCTTATCCACATTAAATATCTGCTTTCTACGTCAGACATTGCCTTAGAGACATAGTAGACGGGCTTCTGAATTCCTTCGTCATTCCGAACTAGAACGGCTGAGACAGCATGATCGGTGGCAGCTAGGAATATGTACAACATCTCACCTAGTAGCTCTGATCGCTGAGCAAGCAAGGGGAGGGGGAACCCAAGTACTCCTTCAACCGGAGGAACGCTTCGGAGCATTCGAGAGTCCAGGAGAAGCTCTTGGTACCCTTCAATACCTTGAAGAAGGGCAGCGACTTTTCGGCGGATTTGGCGATGAATCTTCCAAGTGCCGCTATTCTTCCATTAAGTCTTTGAACCTCCTTGATGGTGATAGGTTCCTTCATGTCAATGAGCGCCTTAATTTTTTCAGGGTTGGCCTCTATTCCCCTTTGAGATACCATGAAGCCTAGGAACTTTCCCGCCGTTACTCCAAATACGCACTTGCTTGGGTTCAGCTTCATGTTATTAGCTTGGAGGTTGTTAATTGTCTCTTCCAGGTCAGGAGCGTGACTGCCCTCCTTTGTCTTTATGACCATGTCATCGATATAGGTCTCCATGTTGTGACCTATTTTTGCTTCAAATACCTTGTTCACCATGTGTTGATATGTAGCACCGGCATTTTTTAGCCCAAAGGGCATCATAATATAGCAGTAGTTTCCCCCAGGTGTTTGGAAGGACGTCTTTTCAATGTCCTCTTCCGCCATTTTTATCTGATGATAGCCTGAATAGGCATCTAGAAAGCTGAGAGTTTGGTGTCCAGCAATGGATTCAACCAATTTATCCAATTTATCGATTATGGGAAGAGGATAACTGTCTTTGGGGAAGGCCTTGTTCAAATCAGTGAAGTCTATACACATACGCCACTTTCCATTTTGCTTCTTCACCATTACTACATTGGCCAACCAAACGGGGTACTTGACTTCACGTATAATTCCGGCACTAAGTAATTTTTGTACCTCTTTTTTAATAGCTTTCTCCTTGTCCCTTGCAAAGTTTCTCCTTGTCTGGGAGATAGTCTTCGCCAAAGGATCAACTTCCAGGCGGTGGAGGGCTACTTCTTCATTGATCCCTCTCATGTCTTCGACTCTCCAAGCAAAGACGTCGAGACTATTTTTCAAGAGGGAGATGATTTTTTCTTTCTCTTCTGGAGATAGTTGGCCCCCGAGTTTGATTTTTTGTTCAGGATAGTCAGGATTGATGACTACCTCTTCCAGCTCGTCTACATGCTTCATTTCAGGACCGTCTCGAAATTCCAGAGACTCGATAATAATTTCTCTAATTCTCCTTCCTTCATTGCCGTTCACGTTAAGGCCTTCTTCCTTCATAAGTTTATCAATGTCGAGAAGATCAACCTTCCCCAAGTCACGGTTGGCCCCCGAGTTCTGACCGTTGATGAGAATGGGGTCTTCCTCGGAGACGGGCGGAACTATACCTTGGTCATCTACACTTTCTTGGACCATAGGTACTTCCTCAGATACAGGTGGAATTGCGCCTTGGTCATCTGCAATTTCTAGGACCATAGGCTCTTCTTCATTATCAAGTACTTCTCGGATATAGCTCATTCTAGAGCTAGTTTCAGTGGTTTTTTGAGATTTAGAGATCTTGATATTTTCCTCGGGAGTATCTATCTCCACGCTTTTAGATTTTTTCCGACTCTTGACGACATGCTCCAAGAAGTCTTTGGGGGTCGCCCTCACACATCCAATTCCAGCACGAGTGGGAAATTTAACTCGTTGGTGAGGAAGGGAGGCTACCATCCCAAGTTTAGCTTGACTTGGTATGCCTATGATTGCATGATAATCACTAGTCAAATCCATGACTACAAAATTGACAGTAGCTTTGGCTCGGAAGGGGTGTTCACCGACTTCAAGTTCCAGTTCCACAGTTCCATTAGCTCCAACCTTATGGTTGATGAATCCTTCCACATAGTCAATCCCATTTGTTGGAAAGCGGAATAGTACAGAATGTCACGGGAGGCCACCGTGTCCACAAGTAATCTTTCCGATTCCACATTGTCAATCCGACCCTTTATCACCAAGGGTTATTCACGGGCAGCACGGCTCCCTGCCAATTCGTTGGGAGAAAAACTGATGACCTCTTCCGCCTTATGAATCCAAGCAGGCACGTGGTACACCTTGCTTAGCTCATGGATTTGGTCCCTCAATTTTCTCGTGGATGTCACTTCTTCACGGATCACGTGTAATTTGGCTCTAGGAGGCCTACGTTCTCCGTCCTCACTTTTATCATCATCTTCACTTTCCTCTTCCTTCCGCTTTTGCTTGTTGTCTTTTTTCATTACATACCGGTCTAGCTTTCCCTCGTCAACCCATCTTTGGATTATCTTCTTGAGGACCCAACAGCCATCAGTGGTGTGGCCGTTGTCCTTATGGAAATCACAGTATTTGGAAGCGTCACGAGGGTACTTTGGTTTATCACTCAGCGGACGAGGAGGTGGAAGATTTACCAACTGCATGATTTCTAAGATGGGTTTGGTTAGGGGGGTGAACACCTCAGGTTTCTCTGTGCCTCTTGTTCTGTTCTTCCCCTTATTTCCCTTGCCATTCCCATTGTCATTCTGGCGAGTGCCCGTCGCCTCTGGTTCGGCCTTGTCGGATCCCCTTTTCTTGCTCTTGTCCTCTGCCATTGCGATGGCGTATGCCACATGGTATAATTCGAACTTGGACTTAGGTTCCCTGGCGGAGAGTTCATAGATGAGGGGACCAGATTTCAATCCAGAGTTGAAACAAACAATGACCTCCCTGTCAGTGAGGCTCTCTTCTACCTGATCTGCCATTTTGCGGAATTGGTTGTAGTAACTGAGTGTGGTTTCTCCCTTTCCTTGCTCGATATTGGCAAGGTCGGTCAATCTCATCTTTCTCCTTCCCGCTGTGGCAAAGTGATTCAAGAACATTCTCCTCATGCCTCTCCAGCCATCGATGCAACCTTTCTTCAGTTCACGGAACCAGGTCAAAGCTGTTCCGGAGAAGGTGCTCGCGAAAGCTTTACAAAGCATGTCATCAGCTACAGTGAGGAGGTTCATGGTTTGTTCAAAACTTTGCACATGGTCCTTTGCGTCAGTGGTTCCGTTGTATTTTTCAAAATTTGGAAGCTTAAAGTGAGGATTAGGTGGTGCAGCTGTTATCCTCAAGGAGAACGGACGAGTTGCCCAGTCAAAGTCATCGTCATCAAATTTTTTTCCCATCTCCATGTCATCAAGCCTCTGTTTCAATAGTTCCCATTGTTTGGTTTCCACTCCTTTATCACTGCTTGAGCGGGTGCTTCGCTGGGAGCTACGGGTGGATCTATCCTTGGGGCGACCATTCACCCTACTATGTTCCACGTCGTGTCGGTGGCTGTCCCATTTGGATGGTGCCTTATCTCGCCTTGGTTCTAACTCTTGGCCACCAAGTATCATTCTATATGGTTCCGGGGTCCTCGGTCTAACGAATTGACGAGGACGAGGTCGTGGAGAGTCTCTTCGAGGACGAGGAGAATCAGGGCGAGCTCGACGAGGACGAGGTGATCCAGGACGTCGGGGAGCCATGACGAGATGAGGTGGTGACATTCGCTTGGTTAGACTGAGCCTTGTCCTTAGGTCCCGTGAGTTCACTTCCTCTTCTCTGGGAGTTAGTTGGCTTCTCAGGTCAACTACCTGGTCTTTCTTCTTATTGTCATGCCGAGGACGGGTAGGTTCTCAGAGGGCCTGCTTCGGTGGTTCAGCGGGTTCGAGGGGAGGAACTCGTTGCTCTCCTCGTCGCTCACCTTGCTCCCTTCCACGAGGGTTTCCCATCGATGGCAGCATGAACTCATCCATGAAATTATCAGGATCCAATTGCAATAGGGCAGCTTGTGTCTCATACATCCCTTGCAACGTCTCCATCTGTCTATGCAGCAAAGTGCGTCGGTCAACGGTTTGAGTACCTTCCGCTTGACCGTCATCGGCTTTCTTTGTCATTTTCCTTCCTACTCGTTTCTGACGAGGGCGAGTAGGACGAGGAAGGTTAGCTCCCTCTCCTTTGGCATTCGCCTGACCTATGGAACGAAGAGTCATGGCGAGGGGAGGGGGGCGTCTGGCTGAGGTAGAGGAGGAGGAGGCGGTAGTTCCTCGGCACCCTGGTTAACCCCATTCACTTGGGTTTGTTCCTCAGCAGTTACACTTGCGGATTGTCCGTCCATTGCGAATCAACAGCCAATTACCAAAAATGAGAATTTCCAACAAACCCAAATTCCTGGCCAAAATTGGGGCAAATTCCGGACGCTAACACAAGATTACGATTGTGATTTTACCAAAACCAAAATTTCCGGCCAAAAAGATTGCTTCAGGCGGGAATTTGCAGATTCCGGCCGAATTTTCTGCAGAATCCGGCGAATCAAGAACAGAGCCAAACGAAACAGAAATTTCCGTTCAAATCTAGAAAATTTCCGGCAAACAAACTGGCTTTCAGCGAGTTTTTTCCAGGCCAAACAAAGGGTGTTTGGTTCGATTTCCCGGCAATGGAACCAATTGATGATGCCAAAATCATCAAATCAGCCCAAATCCAAGCGTTCGGATGCTCCGGAGATTGCAAGGCCTGAAAATAAGAGAAAACACGTAAACTAAGCCGGGGCGAGTCCGGCTAAACGCCCTCCGGCGTGATAGTAAGTTCACGATTTGATTGTGAGAAACTAAATTGACAGAGTTTCCGTATTGTAAAAAGTAACGTACCAAATAATGAGCCATATGGCTTGTATTTATAGGGATGGATTGATAGAATCCATGTTGAAGTGAACTTGTAAAGAGATAAGACATAATCCTAAGAGAATTATATCTGTTAAAGAGTCATTGTTTGACTTGAATTGGTGTTGGTAGTTACAATCCTGATTGGATCATAACTGTTGAATCCTTGTGTGAATAGGATTGTATGATCTGCTAGCCGGAACGCCGAGGAGCATGAATGTTTTATCTCGGCATTGGCAAGTAAGCCGAGATGCATGACTCTGCTTCCTCGTCATTTGGTGATTGGCCGACATGGGAATATGCCGGGATAAACAATTCTCTCTCCTCGTCATTTGATGATATGCCGAGGTGAGAACATTTCTTTCCTCGTCATTTGTGATATCTCGAAGCCCGGTGAGCCAAGTATGAATAACTCGGTCAAAGTAAGGCCGAGGAGATGCTCCTCGGCATACGAGGAAGGTACCTCGGTGTAAGTACCCCAATCTGGATCACTCCCTTTCAAACACACGGGAAACACCGTAGACTCATCCACGCAGTCTCAGACACCTCCCTCTTCTCTCTTCCTCCCTTAGCCTTCTGGCTCCCCTCTAAGTCCTCTCGAGGCACTCCCGGCCCCTTTCGGATCCTTCCGAGGCCTTCCGAGCTCCCTTGTGGTGCTTCGAAGCCTCCCCGAGCGCTCCCGAGACGCTCCCGCGCTGCCCGAGGCACTCTCGAGGTACTCGAGGCCCCTCGTGGTACTCCGAGGCCTTGCTCGGAGTCTTTCCACGGTGTCCCGGCTCTTTCCGAGTCAAACCGACGATCCCAAACCACGCCGAAATCCCCGCCCGAGTGACTCGCCACCACAACGCACGCCGAATCCTCTGCCCCGAGTGATCCCGACGATCCCCACGCACGCCGAACCTCCCGCCCGAACGCAGCCTGCAACCTCAACTCACGCCGAAACTCTGTCCGCGGACAACCGGCATCTTCCAAAGCAATCCCGATCCATACCGGAACGCTACTCCGACCCCAAACACCATTCCCCAGCGGAAGACAGACACGAACCAACATTGGTAAGGCTTCCTTCCTACACTATTTCAATACATTTCCATACATAGCATACAATGTAGACATCCGATACAAAGATGCATTTTTAAAAGCACACACACACACACAACATTTAAAGGATATTAGGGGTATCCGAAAGACTCGTATTTACGAGGCTACTCGGGTGAGCTCTAATATTCTAATATTCTCTTCCCGGGGAGTCATCTGACCTCCGAACTCAAAATCTCATCACACAAAAATGCTTTAAAATTATCTTTAAACCGATGCCCTTTTTCAATGTTTTGGGCTTAATAAAAACGGCGTGGCGACTCTACAAAATGCGAAAGCAAAACGGCGAGACACCTCCAACACGCAACGCTAAACGGAATAAGCCGGATGCCGGGCGCGATTGTCTGCCTCTCGGATCCGGGCGACCTCCCGAACGGCGACGAATGCGAGATGCCGGGGCTCGCGCAGCCGATCCGGGTAATTTCGGTTGGCGACTCATTGGGAAACTTTGTTTTAAAAACTTTTAAACAAAACAAAAGATTTTTAAAACGATGATGAGGGTCAAACTTTCATTTTACCCCTTCCTTTAAGCATTGTGTGTGTGTGCACGTGCTTCGTTTTTATTTTACAAAAATAAAAATACAAAAAAAATGCATCAATATACATCTCGTGCATACATTTAAAATTCTTCAAAATTTTCTATTTTACTCGTAAAAGAATTTTAGAGACCGCACACTACGCGCACCGCCGCCTCGGTTACACCGCACTCTACTCCTGGCTATTTGCCTCGGTTACACCGCACACTTATCTTGCTTTGCCCTCGGATACACCGCACACTACAACCTTTAACCCGGAGTGGTCTCGGTTGCGATCCGTTTGGTCTTCCTAGGCCTCGTGGCGCGCACGGGATCATTCCAAACATCCCATCCTAGCCAAGCGTCAACCCCGCACGTTTGAGTCTTGAGTCACACTCTGTCCAAACTCGCTTGGTTTTTACCCAGCCCGTGTCATACGCCTGGATACATATACCATGCCGGCCATTTTACGAGTCAAGGCTCGGAACTCAAGATCCCTTGCGCAAGCAAAGCGATGAAAGGTCATGCTAAAATCTTGACTCCGATCTTGATTTCCGAAGCTACACCTGCACGATGTTCCGTCCCGATATACATCCATGCTCGCATGACACCATGTCATCACGCCTTTGATACGTCGGCCATGACGATATGACCCACCCAACGCCTAACGTCACGGATCCCTTGCGCAAGCAAGGCAAAGAGAGGTCATGCCGAACTCTTGACTCCGATCTTGACTTAGTGGCCGGCTCGGTTCACTATTCACATGGCTAACGCATCAAAACGAACATGACAAAGCTCGATCCTTAGGTTCGATTTTCTTTTAGGCCGGTGGAAACCGCTTGCACTATAGGACCCTCGCTCGGGCCGTCCACCCCGGGATGTCGAAATACGGGTGCAAAACGAGGGGCTTATAGCCGCACGTATGGTCTCCACGACCCGTGATCTAGCATAGTTGCGAAAAGAAGAGCAATCTTTTCCAACCTACCTAGGATTACGAGAAAACATGTTTGAAGTAAATTAAAACAACAAAAAAAAAAATCAAAAATAAAAGAAACGGAAACCGCATGCCACGTGAGCTTTCCCCTTCTATCCCGTTAGGCCATTCCCGTGTCTAAACCTTGCCCGTCACCCCCTCCAAATAACCGAGAGTGGTTGAGAATCCTCGGAAGCCGCCTTTTCGATTGAGGTCACAAGATCCGATAGCCCTTCCAGCTTCAACGGTCCGCACCGTCCGATACTCCCCATGACGGGATCACCGTATAACAGCTGAGGGAAACGGAACCCCGCCACTAAGGAATCTCCAGACAATGGAGGAGGTGCCGCGAGCCTTCGAAGCCATCAAGAAGCGCCAAGAAGAACAAAGAAGCTCGGATCGTCGACACCTTGCGTCTTCGAGGAACAGCTTGCAGCTTCCCAACCCGACGGAACCTTTGTTCTCATAGAGGACGAAGATATACCGGCTCCCGGTTTCTCAAAGCTATCAGCAGGTCCCGCCTCCGCCAAGCTACGAGATCCCAAAGAACGCAGCGCTCTCGCTCAAAGCTCCTCCGCATCGGGCCAAGCAGCCTCCGACATGCCCGCCTCGCATCGCCGCTTCCGCCCGCACATCAAGCTCATTACCAACAAAGATACATACGTGCTCGCTCCGCCGTATCCCAATGCATCTCGCAGTATCCCCAGATTCAATCCTTTGCCTCTATACGAGCCTCGCAACCACAATCAAAAGTCCCCATTCTTACTGTGGACAGGCATCCCGAGCGGATATCCCGACATCTCAAGTTTGCCACCCGCTAGTCCGCTAATTGGGGCTAACGAATCGTTTCCCCAGCCTCCCAAACACAACCTTTAGCGGACCCGGCAATCACGCCTCAACTTCAACACCCCGGGTATGGGTTGGTATACACTCAACTACCTCCCCAAGACTCCCGAATGGCGATCCCATCGCCCAATCCACCTCCATCTTCGGTGTCCGTCCCCGAAAACGGTAACCCACCTCGCATACTCGATCCTCACATAGCTTGGTTGATCGAACAAATGAAAGACATGCAAGGCAAGCTAGCTAGTTCTCGGAAGGACTCCTCCCGCCTACCGATCCGAACAAAGTGGTCCCTCTCCCTCCAAAGTTCAGGATGCCGGAAATGGAAAAGTTTGACGGAATGTAATGCCCAAAACCCACATCGACACCTACGTCCTGGGTATGAGAGCCAAAGGGGCAACCCTCAACAGATGGCGCATCATTTTCAAGCATTCCCTCAAATCCACAAGCACTAAGGTGGTTCCTCAATGTGAAGGCGTAAAACCGCTCCACGTGGGATCGTATCGATGAAATCTTCCCCGGAGAAGTACCGCGCCAATCTTGAATGGGAAACAAACCGCCATGACCCGCAAGCCACCGAACAAAAGGATGACGAACCAGCCGGGCGAATTCTACAAAAGATGGAACTGGGAAGCTAAGCGAGATAATGGATCCACTTTCCAAAGAAGAGCGACATGGACATCTTCCATTCCCGCCTCAAACCATCTTTGAGGACTTTGATCGCCCACCATTTCTATCCGGATCTCCGTGCCATGGTCAACGCCGGACAAAGTTTGAAAAGACTCTCGAGTCTTCAAAAGGCAACAAAGAACCCCCGCCTCGTCTTACCGCTATCGAACAAACTCGGCAACTTCAACTCCCGCCCCAACCAAAGGAAAGGAAGCAAATGAACAAAGGCACTACATTCGTAACGGAGCTCAAGTAAACCGCGATCAAGCGGCCCCAAAGAATAGCAACCCCCTCGCTTCCCACAGCCCAAAGATTTTGATAACCTGGAAATGCCCTCGGGTCAAGTATTTGAAGCTTTGGTGAAGCGAAATCTTCTCAAACCACTCGAGAATTTCCAACCGAAGACCCTCAAACCCAACATGGATATGAGCAAGCATCGCGCCTTCCATAACTACCCCGGCCACACCACCGACAATTGCTTCGTACTCAAGCAGTGATTCAGTGGCTCATTGAGGAGGGAAAATTGGAACGCCCTCGCGGTCCCAATACCATTGGAAATCCATTCCCCCGTAACTGACAGTGGTAAACTCAATAGCCGTTGACGAAACTCCAAGCGAGAGCACTCCCCTGCAATTTCCGAAACCGTCGCATGCCGTCCCGCTATGACCGGGAGCGTGAAACAAGAGTCAAAAGGTCTCGTGACCGGGAATTCCGACAAGAACGCCCAAGGGCCACCGTCTCCCTACGATCTTTGCCCCAGCCCAAGGCATACAAATGGATGGATCGAACGTTCTGCACGAGACCGAGTCCAACGGTAGCACGGGAAGCGGTTTAGCCTTCACGCACGATGACTTGCCAATATGTGAGAATCGGCACAACGAAGCCCTCCTCATCCTCATAAAGATAGAGATGTTCTTCCTCCCGAACGTCTTGATTGGATAACGGCTCCGCAGCCAACATCATCGCTTTGAGCACACCGAAACGACTCCGCATCGACCGTTCTCTCGATAAGGCCTTCACCTCGGTAATCCGAGCCTACGACTCCACCGCACGACCAATCGTAGGAGTCATCAATTTGAGAATCCACGACGTACATAACCGGAGCTCCAGAGAGTTCCAAGTCGTGGAAATCAAACCAACCTTCTCTCGCTTTGTTGGGACGGCCTGATACATCGATGAAAGCAAGATCATCTACTCTTCACCAATGCGTGAAATTCATCAATGCCAACTGGAGCGATCGAAGTGATCCGCTGGAAGCCAGTAATGGAAAGTGCTTGGCCAGCAAGCTACGACCCGTAAGAAGGTCCCGACATGACCGAATACTCTTCCCTGCATGATTCTCCTACCCCGTCCCGCTACGAAGTGGATCCCTACATCCACGCTCTAAGCCGCGACGAGCCGGAAATTGAAGAACTCACGGGTCGGGATGACAACTTCGATATATGCGACTCGTGAAGAATGCTTCGAGAGAGGATCAAGAGACGGATGCTCTAATGGAGATTGATCGAGGAGTAGACCCTTACTTCGCCGAAAACCCTCGCAAACCGGCTCATCACCGATCCCCCTAAGATAAGACAACCCTCTAGCCGACACTCTCGGATCTTACGGGGACAGCCATCACGCCTTAGTTCAATTCAACATTCCTGTCCGACTTGGACGAACAATGGCGCAATCTCCTCCAAGGCTTAATCGTGGAAGGAGATATAGCATGTCCGCTCGAATCGACATTGTAAACGCCGTCCAAGCAAAGATCCTGTATAAAGAAGCAGATTCTATGAAAGTGATCAACATCACCAAAAATCCACTCCGACCGCCGAATGCTTCGCCTCCTAGAAGTAGCCCTCGCCGACTTCTATCATCAAAAACCCCCAAGGACTGGTGGCAACACTAATGGAGGGACATCATCGTGGGAGCGGCCAAAAACCTCCGCGATCCGGTTTGAAATCGAACCGCATGCAAGCTACTTTCCGGACTCACGCCAAGGGAAGATTGGCCACCTAAACCAAAGACCACTCCCTCTAGAGCTACGGCCCATCCGAGAGTAATGAAGCTCGGTCCAATCCCTCGTCGCCTATAGTCTAGCTTCGAGTCTTGTTGTCGTGTATTCACATCTTTTGTGTCTTTGACGGCTTTACGCCCGACGATTGTGAATCTTTGATCAACAATGTACAGCCTTCACGCTTTCAATAAAAGGTCCGACCTTCCTAAAAACCATTTCATTGCATCTTTAACAAATGATGACATTAACTAATCAAAACAAGCTTAAATTCATCTATACAAAAGGCAAATACATTAATTAAATAAATGCATCAAGCAAACATTTAAGCATGTTGTCAAACGAGAGAAAACCGGGCCCAAGCCGCCGAGAAGGTTTTAATCACAACGATTTGCAAGATTGTCAAGAGCCAAAGAGACGCAAGTCCGACGCCATTTCCAAAGACAAACCGATCTTCCAATACCTCAAGAGCGGGAAACCACCTTCATGAACAAGGAAGGTCAACACACGTAAGGGGTCAAAACCAAGAGCATCATGGCCCTAAAACGCCTTGCCTCTCACTTCGTCATCCTCTGGGACATGTTATACAAGAAACGCTACTACGGGCCACTCCTACGCCGCGTCGCCCAAGAAGAAGTGCAAGTTCATGAACGAAGTCCACAACGGGGCTTGCGGTCCCCACATGAATGCCAGAGCCCCGATGCAAATCATTCTCGTGATGGGCTACTACCGGATCTCCATGGAGGCAGATTGCATCCACTTTGTCCGAAGCCGCGATAAGTGCCAACGGTTCTCCAACCTCAATCATCTACCGCCCCACGATCTCTACCGCATGACTACACCTCGCCCTTTGCCACTGGGGAATTGACGTCATCGGGAAAATCGCTCCGCCAGCAAAGAATCTGGCCACGAGTTCATCTTAGTAGCCATCGACTACTTCACCAAATGGGTCGAAGCCAAGTCCTACAAGGTACTCACCTCCAGGAAGGTCGCGCATTTCCTCAAGGAAAACATCATATGCCGATACGGCATCCCAAATGAGGTCATATCGACAACGGCTCACACTTCGAAGGGGAATTCGACTGCATCGCCGGGCCGAATTCAAGATCACACGTCACAAATCTTCTCCCTACCGGCCACAAACAAACGGCGCCGTGGAAGCAAAGAAACAAAACCCTCGAACGGATCATCCGAAAATGACCACCCGAGGACGAGATTGGCCCGAGAAGCCGCACCTTGCACTTTGGGGCTACCGCACATCGCCGAACAGCCACGGGAGAAACCCCATTTGCCCCGACGTACGGGATGGAAGCAATCCTTCCCATCGAGCTAGAAATTCCCTCACTCCGAGCGCCGCTGAAAATGACATCAACGAAGTCGAATGGCTCCGAAGCCGACATGACGAATTGGCTCGCTAGATGAGCGACGACTAAAGGCCATGGAACACGTCCGAGCCTATCAAAGCAGGATGGCTAGAGCTTTCGACAAGAAAGTCAAATCCCGAGACATCGTGGAAGGTGACCTTGTACTCAAAGAAAAGCCTCCCACTCGAACCAACCCACCGGGAAAATGGGAACCCACATGGATCGGCCCTTTCGTGGTTCAAAAGATCTTCTCCTGAGGCGCCATGAAGCTAACGTACCTAGACGGCAATCCCTTCATGAATCCAAATAACTAAGCAAACTTCGCAGATACTTCGCCCGAAGAAGAACAACTGTGCATCTCTTGGCACTCCATGTAGTGTCGAACTACGCACCCGAGCCCTCTAGTCCTGGGGAACGTAGGCAACCTTAATTGGTCCTGGCCTAAAAATACACAAAAAGTCAAAAGTTTGAATGTCAATCAAGACCTCCATCAAGCTCCGCACTTTTCAAGAACACGCCCCAGCCAGCCACCTTGACCAAGTCAAACGACGGCGGCAACATCAAAGGACATCCGAGGGTCACTCAAAGATCAAACGACCGACTCATGTCTACTTCCAATCCAGGGGCTTGTCTTCGCCCTCACGCGCTTCAAAAAAAAAAAAAGAGAGCTCGAGCAAGGGCTCACAAAAAAATAATAAAAAAAAAAAAGAGAGCTCGAGCAAGGGCTCACAAAAAAAAAAAACAAAAGAAGCTCAAAGCAGAAGCCGCGAAATTGAGGTCAAGAGCCCGACGCCAACAAGAGGCAAGGAAGCTACGAAAAGGACCGTCAAAACGACTTGTTAAGGGAGCATTCAACCTCTCGCCCAAGCACAAAGCCTCAAGAAAGGGGATTGCCGCTGTGGCCTGCATCGTCAGCCCGCGGATGCAATGTAAAAGTCCAAAGATGGACGCCGACAAAGTGCACAACAGAAGCAAAGGCAAACAAAAGATCTTGCGTCTCGATAAAGCTTTAAAAGTAAATCACAAATCACTAACGGTTACAACATTTCTTGATGAGTTCAAGCACGGTCTACTCTCAAGTTCACAACATGCTAAAAGACAAATTTAATACATTTAACTAATAATGTGTTTGCAATGCAATGAATGGATACCTAGGAGGTCATTCCGCGCCATCTCGCGCTTGTCCCTCGCCATTCTTTCCTTTCTTCCCTCGTCCCCCGCGAGTCTTCTTTCGCTCCACGTGAACCAACTCGCGTCTCTCGCCCGAGATCCGGGGTCCTCCCCGTAGAGTCAAACAATCCAAGAGCTCTCGTGGCTTCATTCGCCCGTGCTTCGGCTCTGATCTCCTCCCCGCGAGTCCCGTAAAAGAGGACCTCTCCCCGTCGGGCCGGTCAACTCTAGTCTCGTAGTCAAACAAAGCGTCTCCCCGTCACATCCAAAGGGTCGACTGTGCTTCTGAACTCCTAAGGCAATAGCTACTACGGCAACCGGTCCTGTAATCCGCTACACGCCGCTCTCCAAGACCACTTGGGATCGCCCAACACGCCGCTCATACTGTGCCGTATACCGAGTCGTCAATACAACGCTCCCCGACGTCTAAGGAGTACCACAGAGGGAAAGCGGAATACTTCCATACCTCGTAAAATACAAGAAGGCACTCCGAAGCCGCCATACAAAGAGGAACTACCTCCGCAGCAGCAAGGTCATCCCACCCAACAAAGGCTCCTCGCTTCATCCCAAACCGCCGGAAACAAGCGACGGAATATAGAAGGAGGACCAAGACAAACCCGGAACTCGACAACGTAGGACCCTTCCCGCAAGATCCTCCCCGGTCTCAATCCTCCAAAGGCGGAACCCACCGCCGGATCTCGATGCGTACCAAGCCGTGCCATCCATCTCTCCCAAAGTGACCGATCCATATCCAACACAAGAGGTCGCCGAGCAAATGACCACGGGCTAAACGACGCTTCTGAGCTCCTGGCATGGCCTCGAAGTCTCTCTCGCAGCCACAAGGTGAGCAAAGCGGGGCTTCCCCCTCTCATAAAACGATCCCCGCCGCAGTACGGCCGATACCACGAAGAGTCTCCCCAAAGACCAACGGGACAATATCCTCTCCAGCCCGCAAAGGCCCTACCACATCTAGCAAAGCGCCATCACAAATGCCAAGGGAACCGACTGTAAAAGCTGCCGCCATCACGCACAAGGCAAATACATCCCAAGAGACGTCACTCATCATCAACCATGAACCGCTCGGCAGCTCGAAATGTCGATATGACCCGAATCAAGGATCATGCCCCGCACTTCTTCCAACGAAGTACGAAGAAAGTCCGCAAGCTTCACGCTCACCGCAAAGACCACCAACCAAAGGAAGCGAGATGGCCTCCACCTCCTGGCCCTCCAATCAAAGCCCGAAAATCCTCAAAAGTGGGCACCATTTCATTGTAGGAGAAACAAGACACGTGCCTCCTAACATCCTGTAACTTCGCGGCAGCCCGCAACAAATCCCAATCAGAACCAACTCCTTAAAAGACCAAACCGAGCAAAGACGAAACCTTACCTCGAAAGCCCGTCTCGATGCCTCATACGGCGCCGCATCCACGTTTTCAACCGCTCAAGGAAGTGTGCTTGCCTCTCCCGCGAAAGCCTCGGCAAAATTCTAGGGACATACGAAGAATCCATGGCAAAAATGGAGGTTCCTAGAGAAAATGGGGAAGAAAGCTCGAAAATGGCCGCAAATGGGGAAATGAGGAAGAACTGTGCACCGGAAAGCATTTATGTCCTTCCCAAAGCAAGGTTGGTCCGTACGGACCTCTTTGCATGCTAAGTATGTCCGTACGGACCTCCTTGCAAACAACCCATTTCCCGTAAAACAGCATAAAACCACTCGTCCTCAAGAAACCTTGCTCCAAACCGCCCAAACACCGGCCAAAGCCATTCCCGCAAACAAACACTACCCACAAACACACTCTCACTCACGTGGCATGTACAAAAATAAAAATAATAATAGCAACAATTTCTAGGACAAATCCCGGAATCACAAAAATGACATTACATCTTAAAATAAAATATCGTTATTGCCATGCAAATACATGTGTTTTATTACAGTACCCAAAAATGTCTGTTGCTAAACAAAAAAAAAAAAAAAAAAGAAGAGAGGGATATGAAAAGAGGGAAAGCAAATGAATACTACTCGTAATCCTCGCATCATCATCCTCGCCAAGATCCTCCAAAGAAAAGTCGGGCATCCCAAATAACTCGCCCGTCACATCCTCATCGTCCGAATACCGAGCACCCGCCCGAGGCTCCCACGAGAAGTACTCGAAGGATCAAATCCGGCGAAAGGATCAAAGAAAGAAGGCTCGAGGAACCCTCACCCCGTGCGCCGTGCGGAGGCATGAACCGATAAAAGGGCTGCTTCCTCGAAGGCCCCCGCAGCCTCCCGAAGACGTCCCCGCATCCATGCTATGCCGCCCTCAAAGGCCCCTCCCCGCTGCGGCTCCGCTCGCCTCTAGGCGGAGGAACGTCCACGTAATGCCTCGAAGGCATAGGCTCGTACGCCGGCACACGACGCGAAGACCGACAGACACCTTCGACGCCATCTTCTTAGCGAAGGAGCGCACGCCACGTAACGGCAGTCAAGATATCGTAGGCTCTCCCCTGACTCCGCACCAACAAGAAGCCAAGGAAACGCTCATCAAATGCGCTTATACTCAACAACAAAAAGAGAAAATGCGTAAAAGATGCCAAGATGGAAAAGAGTCGCTGACACTCACCGATCCGTCGGATCCACTCAGTATGCAAGCAGAGCTCGCTCCGAACGGGTAGCGTACACCCTCCTCCTCGACTCCGTCCCCACGGACGTACGTGAAATCCGGCCCCGCATCGGAACCTCTCGGGGAGCCCGCGCCGCCTCTCTCTCCTCGCGCACTGCGGCGTCCTCGCCTTCCTCCTCACGAAGGCCCCATACTCCTCTCCGTATAAATGAACTCCTCGGCACCGACACCGCCAAGGTACCTCTCGAAGTCAAGCACATCCATATCCCGGAGTCAAGCATCCCAAAGTGGAGGGTCCTCGAGCCACGGGAAGCACACCGGGCCATGCCGCGTAAGACTCGCTCCCTGTGCTACGGCGTCACAAGTCAAGCCTCGCAAAGCATCTTCCGCCGCTGTCACTCCTGGGAGCCCTCGAACTCATCCCCCTCATACCGAGCCCACGGGAACGTAACGAACCCCTCACGGCTATCCCGCTCCAAACGCTCCTGCACATCCCCGTAGCGATGGTGAGCTTCCCCGCCGGTCCTCCTCTTCCTCGCCGTACGAGCCCATCCCAAAGATAGCGGTGGTACGCAATGTACCCCCAGGATCCCTATCCCACGGGAAGCACTCGGAAAACCTCATAAAACCACACCTGTGACAAAAACAGAGAAAGCTCGGTGCAAAAGACAATGGAGAAAAGACAAGTTGCTAAATCAAAAACGACAATAAACTCATACCTCCAAAGCAAAGTCAAAGCGTGCCAACGAACCGGCCACCTCCCTGCTAAACCGGTCCAAGGAGAAGTAGAGCTCGGCCAAGCCCGCTCGCCCCAAGCAATGTCGCCGAGACCCTATCCAGATCGGCCAAGCTCTCCAACAAGGCGAAGGGAGGCTGCGGTCGCGTGGTTCGAGAACAGAGTCTCGGACGGTGCATACCACAAGAAGGAGCGCGCTACAACGCTCATTGGCCAAAAGCCGGTACCCGGATGTAGGCCCAATCCGGCCGTGATCCTCATCTCCACGTCATTGTCACGGCATCCCTGTGCCCCTGCGAGGACGAGGCTCAAAGCCCAGCAGCTCTGGTCAACACATCATCGGCTATCATATCCCTCCACCGCGCTCTCCTTTGAAGGAAAGCCGGTGATCGCGACAAAGTCGGTGGGCGTCACACTGTCGCCTCGCCCCGGCTCGGGTGGAAGGTGTGGGTGGTATCCCACCAATACTCGTAAAGGCCCAGGAAGACACTCTTGTTCTTCCTCGTGTCGACACTCCGGCCCGTGTTCTCAACGAACACACCTAGGCCAGAAGCATAAACCAGCCTCCGGGGACTCGGCCTACCGCCCACGGAAATATCGGGCATCCGCTGCCATAGCTCCACAACAGCCTCGAGCGATCCCCGAGTCTTCATCCTCTTGGCCTTCCCGGCCATAAGCCCCGCATCCTGCAGGTAAACACAGCAAAGGTACGTCAATCACAATACTTAATATAAAGGCACATATAACCCGTCACACAACACGGCACATATTGCACATAATTTTCACATACATTATACATATAATTTTTCCATGTAACCCGTCACAAACACGGCACACAATGCACATAATTTTCACATATATCATGCATATAATTTTTCCCATGCAGTCCGTCACAAAACACGGCACACACTGTATACATCTTTCTCAAAAAAAAAGAAAAAAAAAAAAAAAAAGAAAAAAAGGGGGGGGGATTAAACCCTACACGACACATTTTCAAAAGAAAATCCGTCCCAACACGGCACATATCGCACATATTTTCCCCACAAAGTCCGTCACCCAAAAACACGGCACACACTATATAGCACATTTTTCAAAAAAAATCCGTCCCTACACGGCACACACTTTCACATATAACCCGTCACAAAACACGGCACGTGTCACATTTTTTTCACAAAAATTATCACTACACGATAAATTTTCTCATAATGTACATACATAAATAGCATACGGTACAAAACACCAAAGCATGCATTTCATTAGAGAAGCACTTTATTTTCACAAATAAAAGCTAAATCAACACATTTCTGCACAAAATACACATACCCACAATTTTTACATGTCCATTTTCAACAATTCATCAAGAATTTCACAAAAGGCATAAAAAAATAACAAAAATTCAAAAATGCGAAAAACTAAAACCTAGTTCTAGCATTCAAAAATTCGAGCAGGGAATCAAAACGGAACAGATTTCTTACCTCCCCGACGTTCATGGAGCGACGATTATGCACCTCCGGATTCGGATACAAAACATCCGGGTTCTTCGAAGATGGAACGAACGAAATCCAATTCCTTTGAAGCTCCATCCGTTGCTCGACCACCTCGATCAAGGCTGACGACGACTCCTTCGAGATCCTTCAGCCATGGCAAACAATTCAAGCAAAAAAATCTTTGATTTTGGTTAACAATGGAGGTTTTTTCCTCTCTCTCTCTCGCCTGGTTTACGCCTGGAAGAAGAAGGAATGGGGAAGGGCTCGGTCATTTAAAGCCTGGTCAAACCTCGGGAACCGTAAAAAACCAAAGTGGTCCGTACGGACCTCTTGCAACTGTGTTGGTCCGTACGGACCTCTTTGCAAGGGGTGGCCAAATTACTTTTCGCTTCCTTATAATCTTTGCCCCCGCCGTCCTAAGGCCTTTTCCAAAGAATCCAAGTGCGTAATGGTCCCTAACCCTTCAATTCAAGCACCGGCCGTCAAGCGTAAGACCGGACCTCGCCACTTCAACGGCAATTCAACCACCGGCCGTCGGCGTAAGACCGGTCTCGCCACTTCAACGGCACTAATCCCCCGGCCAACGTAAGACCGGTCTCGCCACCTCCAACGGCAAATCAACCACCGGCCGTCAAGCGTAAGACCGGACCTCGCCACTTCAACGGCAATCCAACCACCGCCGTCGCCGTAAGACCGGCCTCCGCCACTTCAACGGCAATTCAACCACCGGCCGCCGCCGTAAGACCGGTCCTCGCCACTTCAACGGCATTCAACCACCGGCCACAAGCGTAAGACCGGTCCTCGCCCACCTAACGGCAAATCAACCACCGCCGTCGGCCGTAAGACCGGACCTCGCCACTTCAACGGCAAATCAACCACCGGCCGTCGCCGTAAGACCGGTCCTCGCCACTTCAACGGCAATTCAATCTCGGCCACAACGTAAGACCGTCCTCTCGCCCACTCCAACGGCAATTCAACCACCGCCCGCTCAACGGCAATTCAGGAAGGAGCCAACACCTCCCAGCACGAATCCCAAGGCACAAGACGCCTCCAAACGCTCAACGGCAATTCAACCAACGCCCGCTCAACGGCAATTCAAGAAGGAGCCAACACCTCCCAGCACGAATATCAAGGCACAAGACGCCTCCAAACGCTCAACGACAACTCCGGCCTGCCCTCAAAAGAGGTCCGAAGGTTATCTTCCCAATAGAAAAGGGCCCTACAAGGTCACGCATCCTCAAAGCAATTCAAGCTGGCAGCCGGATGTAAGCCCGAATCTTCGCCCACTTCAACGGCAGCAAGCACCGGGCCATCAAAGTAAGCCTCGAGCTCCTCCCCAACAAGTCAAAAGGGAAGTCATACAAGACTGCATATCCTCAAAGACTGCCATCATCCTTGCCCACTAACGGCAAAACGAGCACACGAAGGAGCCAACACCTCCGAGTACAAGTCCCAAGGCACGAAGCGCCTCCAAAAACGCCAAATGGTGAAGCAATCACCGACCGTCATCCTTGCCCACTTCAACGGCAGCTCAAACACCGGCAGTCATCGTAAGTCCAACCTTCTACATCAACATGCAAAAACACAAAGGCATCTACGCCTCTCGAAGCACAAGGCAGCCACGCCTCCACAAATGCGGCTAGAAGACGATTCAAAGTCCTCGCGCATTACATCAAACTGCGGCTAGAAGACGATTCAAAGTCCTCGCGCATTACATCCCCAACTGCGGCTAGAAGACGATTCAAAGTCCTCGCGCATTACATCAAACTGCGGCTAGAAGACGATTCAAAGTCCTCGCGCACCACATCAAACTGCGGCTAGAAGACGATTCAAAGTCCTCGCGCATTACATCCCCAACTGCGGCTAGAAGACGATTCAAAGTCCTCGCGCACCACATCAAACTGCGACTAGAAGACGATTCAAAGTCCTCGCGCATTACATCAAACTGCGGCTAGAAGACGATTCAAAGTCCTCGCGCATCACCGCCAGATGAAGATGATTCAAAGTCCTCCGGCGTGGCACCAACCGCCGCCGATGACGATTCAAAGTCCTCCCGGCGTGGCACCAACCGCCGCGAGATGACGATTCAAAGTCCTCCTGGTGGCCGCTGACACAGCCGCCAGAAGACGATTCAAAGTCCTCCAGCGTGGCACCAACCGCCGCCAGATGACGATTCAAAGTCCTCCAGCGTGGCACCAACCGCCGCCAGAAGACGATTCAAAGTCCTCCAGCGTGGCACCAACCGCCGCCAGATGACGATTCAAAGTCCTCCAGCGTGGCACCAACCGCCGCCAGATGACGATTCAAAGTCCTCCAGCGTGGCACCAACCGCCGCCAGATGACGATTCAAAGTCCTCCAGCGTGGCACCAACCGCCGCCCGATGACGATTCAAAGTCCTCCAGCGTGGCACCAATCGAAGACGATTCGAGTCCTCACTCTGCCTCCTCCGGAAGGCTTTAAACCACTCGGTCCGGAAGACCGTATAAACCTCCCACATCGCTATCTCCGGCCCGGAAGGCCTTAAACCACCCGATTAGGAAAATCGTAAAATTTCCATCCCAGGACGCCACCACGTCCTCATAACTGACCTCGGCGGTCACCACGTCCTCACAATTGACCTCGGCGGTCACACAACACTTCAGGGCACCACCACGCCCGCACTCACAAATTCACGACCTCTGAACTACGACCAGGCTTGATTCCCGCCAGGGATACGTAGGAATCCTATCACAGGGTCCAGCCATCGACCTATACGGTCACCTAGGACACCACCACGTCCTTCCCCTCGACCTATACGGTCACCTAGGACACCACCACGTCCTTCCCCTCGACCTATACGGTCACCCAGGACACCACCACGTCCTCACCACTGACCTCGGCGGTCACACAACAGGGCACCACCACGCCCGCATTCACAAAACACTCACCCCACATCCGAACTACGACCAGGCTTGATTCCCGCCAGGGATACGTAGGAATCCTATCACAGGGTCCAGCCTATTGACCTAAACGGTCACCCAAAAGGACACCACCACGTCCTCACTTTGACCCTCACGGTCACTTCCTCTCCCAGCACGCGATCCAGATTAGGACCCTTATCTTATCGGCGACCCCACTTCTTTCATAAGTGACGTCGTCGAGGGGCTTCTGTAAGTACCCCAATCTGGATCACTCCCTTTCAAACACACGGGAAACACCGTAGACTCATCCACGCAGTCTCAGACACCTCCCTCTTCTCTCTTCCTCCCTTAGCCTTCTGGCTCCCCTCTAAGTCCTCTCGAGGCACTCCCGGCCCCTTTCGGATCCTTCCGAGGCCTTCCGAGCTCCCTTGTGGTGCTCCGAAGCCTCCCCGAGCGCTCCCGAGACGCTCCCGCGCTGCCCCGAGGCACTCTCGAGGTACTCTGAGGCCCCTCGTGGTACTCCGAGGCCTTGCCTGGTCTTTCCACGGTGTCCCGGCTCTTTCCGAGTCAAACCGACGATCCCAAACCACGCCGAAACTCTGCCCGAGTGACTCCTGCCACCACAACGCACGCCGAACCTCTGCCCGAGTGATCCCGACGATCCCCACGCACGCCGAACCTCTGCCCGAACGCAGCCTGCAACCTCAACTCACGCCGAAACTCTGTCCGCGGACAACCGGCATCTTCCAAAGCAATCCCGATCCATACCGGAACGCTACACCGACCCCAAACACCATTCCCCAGCGGAAGACAGACACGAACCAACATTGGTAATGTGTCGACCCCAACCCTAGGCACTCATTTTTAATATTTAATTATATGCTTTTAATATTCATGCTAGCTTTATGTGTTCAATTATGTCCTTTAAATTCTTAAATTTAGATAAATTGGGTGAAAAGTAAAATTAGGATCTTATAAGAATTTATTGGTCATTAAATAAAGAAACTTGTGGAAATAATAAAAATGGAAAATTAATAAAATGATAAATAATGTGGGGAGGTTAAATGAGTAGGATAATTAATGGGATAAGATTTATTTTAATTTAAATGGGTAAAGGTGAAAGCCTTGCTAATTTTCCCATGGGGGGGCCATTTTGTAGAGCCCTTCCTCCTTGTGCCAAGTGTTCCCTCCCCATCACCTCTCTTACTACCCCTCCCTTCTCCCTCCTTCTCCTTCCTTCTCACTTCTTCATCCTAGAGAAACTAAGAAGACCTCCATTGAAGCCTTGCCCAAGCTTTGAAGTCAATACATTCTTCATCAAAATCCAAGTCTAGGAGCACATTTGAAGATTGATCATCTTGGGGAACTCATCTAACTAGAAAGATTCACATTTCCTTCTAAAATCCATGTAAGTTGTTATGACTTCTCTTCTCATGAATGCTCATGAATATTTCTTGTGGTTCTTGTTCTTATGTTGGTGATTTCTTGCTTGGGAAACCTATTGGGAGTTGAATGATTGAAGAATGGAATTATTTGAAGTTAGGGTTCTTGGTAGATCATGTAAAAAGGGTTTGAAATGGGTGGAATGGTTAGAGATAAATGATCTAGGATAACTTGGTTTGAATTTACTTGTTTTTATGGGACTTGGTAAGATGAAGTTATGGTTTGGTGTTCTTGAACATAACTTAGTAAGAAGGACTTGGAACCTAGGCATAAATTGTTGAAAAACTGATCTGGGCCGGGAGGCATGGGCGGTCGCCCAGGTGGTGTAGGCGGTCGCCCATGTTGGCAGTAAGTTAGTGTGCTTGGGAACTTCACTTGGGCGGTCGCCCAAGTGATGAGGGCGGTCGCCCATCCCCCTTATGAGCGGTCGCCCATGTGTGAGTGTGCGGTCGCCCATGTGGGCAGAAACTTCATTCCCTTTGGCAATCCACTTGGGCGGTCGCCCAAGTGGTATGGGCGGTCGCCCAAGGCCCTGAACCAATATTTCTTGATTTGAACTAGGATCGTTTAGCAAGTTGTTGGCCACTTATAATTGGACACTCCCACTAGGTAATTGAACTTGAACCTTCACTTAGGCCTTGTATCCTTGTATATGGAAATTGTAGGGTAGGTTAATGATCCCTCAACTCCTTGTTTAATGTTATATACATTGTTGTTGATATTGTTGGGTGTATTCATAAATTGTTGCACTTTCATATTGTTTAGGCATGAGTATATATTACCATGTGGCTATTGCTTATCCCTTTATGTGGATTTTATTCAAGTATCTATTATGTGCTTGATATATGTTGAGTCAGCTGACGTTGGGGGTATAACAGAATACGATCGATTATGGAAGTGTGACCTAATGTGATCGGATTATGTTATATCTGTGACCGTCCCCTCCTGTGGCCACGGGTTGGGGTATAGCATCTGTATTGAGCCAAAAGCCTTACGAGTTGCTCTTTGTCTTATATGGTTCCACTGAAAAACGGGTCTTATAAGACGTGAGTATTGCTTAAGCGGCTCACCGTAATTGGAGTATTATTATACCCAATGTTGTACGACTCTTTGTTCGAGACGGGAAAAGGTAAACCAAGGTAATGGAATGTGTTTATAGCTTTCCCAATGTGTTATGTGCGACTTGTTATATGTTGCATTTATTTGGCATATTCTTTGCATCCATAATAGCTTCTTTGAGATTTATTCTCACCCCTCTCCCTTCTTGTTTTAGATCCCGAGACAGGAGGACCGCCCAAGTAAGGCCGGAGAGGAGTTTGGAGAAATCTTTTGGGGTATTGTCAGGGTATGTTTAGGGTGACGTATAAATTGTATTTTGGTAATTCCATTCTTGGAGTTTGTAATTATAAACCTTAAACTCTACGTCATAACCTTAAATCTTTTGTAACTAAACAGTTAACTATTTTCAAAGTTAGTTATCTCCTCCTCCGATGTGGAGTAGAGTGGAGTTCTTTTGAAATGTTATGTTATTCATGTTCATGTTGGAAAGTCAAAGTAAAGTTTTAAAAAGTTTAGTATATTTGGGTTAGTTTGGGGACGCACCAACTCGGGACACGTGTAGGTTCCGGGTCGGGGTCCCCACAGTTGGTATCAAAGCTCGGTTAGAATTCTTGGGTAGAGTCTAGCTGAGTGAGAGTGTGTGGTAACTGACGTCGAGTGTTTAATGCAGGAGTTTGTTGTAATGGCGGGAAATGAAGGTGATCCGAATCTGGGTTTGGGTGGTGTTGGTAATCCGAACGCCGAGATGATGGACATGTTAGGGTTCCTTCGGCATATGGCAACTCGGAATCGAATTTGAATCGAATCTAGGCGAGCAAGGGCAACATGGTTTGGAGAAGTTCGTGAAGATGTCTCCTCCTAGCCTCAACGGAGATCCGGATCCGGTGAAGGCTGAGAGGTGGCGTGAGGTTATGAACAAGAGTTTCGCAGCTATGGAGAGTACGGATGCGGAGAAAGTGAGATGCGCCGTTTTCAAATTGGAAGGACCAGCGGAGCAGTGGTGGCAAGTGGTAAAGGATGGTTGGGACCGAGATTTGACACCGCAGACGTGGGAAAACTTCACGCTCAAGTTCCGAGATCACTTTGTGCCGATGGTTACTAGGGACAAGAAAGAAGGCGAGTTCTGAAGGCTGGAGCAAGGGACCATGACGATAGCGCGGTATTCGGCAAAGTTCACGAGTTGGCCCGATATTGTCCCCATTTGGTGCCGAGATGAGGAGAGGCGAGTTTACCGGTTTGTGAAAGGTTTAAGAGTTGAGTTTCGGAAGCGGTTGTTGACGCATAACTTCGCCAATTTCCAAGCGGCGGTGAATATGGCGTGCCGGATTGAGAACGACATAGAGGAGCATCGTGGTAAGAATGAAGGAGGAAACAGGAACAATTTCGGGGTCAAGGATCGGGACGAGAATAGAGTGCGTAGGGACTTTCACCCGGGAGCGAATCGAGGAGGTCATGTGGCGGCTCCGGCAAATCGTGCGACTTAGGTCGGTTTGGGACGACATGTGGGTTTTGCAAGAGGATAGGGCATTCGAAGACAAATGTTGGAGCAAACAAGGCAAGTGTTTGGAGTGTGGATCGCCGGGCCATTTCGGGAGGAATTGTCCCAAGTTACGAGAATAAGCAAGCGACGGAGTACCGGATTCGGGAGTCAAGGAAGTGGTGTGAAGAGAGATGTTGATGGGAAACCTAAGGATAAAGTCCAAGGTCGTGTGTTTGCTTTGGGTCGAGGAGAGGTCGATCCTAATGCCGTCATTAGAGGTATAGTTCTGTCTCGGGAGTTAAGGCCCGCATTCTTATAGATCCGGGTCTTCCCATTCATTTGTGGCGTCTCATTTTGCATTCTCATTGCATATCTTGCACGAATCTATGCCTTATGTGTTAGAGGTCTCTACTCCTATGGGAGAGAGCCTTGAATCTTCTTTGATATATCGTGGATGTGATGTGACTATATGTGGGCATGTATTGCGGTGGATTTGGTCGAGTTACCAATCCGTGATTTTGATGTGATCCTTGGTATGGATTGGTTGAGTCGGTGCCATGCTTTGGTAGGCTGTCGTAGGAAGCGAGTCTCATTTGCTATGCACGATGTGCCTACATTTATATTTGATGCCGATAAATCTATGTTCGGGTTACATGTTATTTCTGCCTTAAAAGCTAGAAAGATGCTATCTAAGGGGTGTACGGGTTACTTAGCTTATGTGGTAGATTCCAATAAGAAGTCTCCCGAATTAGCTCATGTTCCGGTTGTGAATGAATTTAGTGATGTGTTCTCTAGTGAGTACTCTATGCCTCCGGATCGTGAGATAGAGTTTTGTATTGACTTAGTACCCGGTACCGCTCCTATCTCTAAAGCACCCTATAGAATGGCTCCGGCCGAGTTAAAAGAGTTGAAGGTCCAATTGCAAGAATTGTTAGACCGAGGTTTTATTCGTCCTAGTGTGTCTCCGTGGGGAGCACCGGTCTTGTTTGTTAGGAAGAAGGATGGTACCTTACGATTGTGCATTGACTATCGTTTGTTGAACCAAGCCACCATTAAGAATAAGTATCCTCTTCCTCATATAGATGATTTGTTTGACCAACTCCAAGGTTCCGTTATCTACTCAAAGCTTGATTTGAGAAGCGGATACCATCAGTTGAAGATTAGACCGGATGATATTGCTAAGACAGCTTTCCGAACTAGATATGGTCATTATGAGTTTGTGGTGATGCCGTTTGGGTTGACTAATGCTCCAGCCGTGTTTATGGATATGATGAACCGTGTCTTCAAGCCTTATCTCGATAGTTTTGTGGTGGTCTTTATTGATGATATTCTTGTGTATTCTAAGTCCCGGGAAGAGCATGAGAATCATTTGAGGATTGTCTTGTCCGTTCTTCGTGAGAAGCAGTTGTATGCTAAGTTCAGTAAGTGCGAGTTTTGGCTTGAGCAGATTTCTTTCTTGGGGCATGTTGTGTCGAGCTCGGGGATTTCCGTGGATCCTGCAAAGATTGAAGCCGTGGTTAATTGGAAGCAACCTTCGACCGTGACCGAAGTCCGTAGTTTTCTTGGTTTGGCGGGGTACTATCGGAGGTTCATTGAGGGGTTTTCTCGGATTGCTACTCCGTTGACTAGGTTGACTCGGAAAGATGTATTGTTTGTGTGGGATTCCAAGTGTGAAGCAAGTTTTGATGAATTGAAGAAGAGGTTGACGACGGCTCCGGTTCTTACCCTTCCGAGTGGTTGCGAGAATTTTGTTATTTATAGTGATGCCTCGAAGGCGGGTTTGGGATGTGTGTTGATGCAGAATGGGAAGGTTATTGCGTATGCCTCTAGGAAGTTATCACCGGCGGAACAGAATTATCCTACTCATGATATGGAATTGGCGGCGATTGTATTTGCGTTGCATAAGTGGAAGCATTATCTTTACGGAGCGAAATTCGAGATTTTCACCGATCATAAGAGTTTGAAGTACCTATTTACCCAAAAGGAGTTGAACAACCGGCAAAGAAGATGGTTAGAGTTTTTGAAGGATTTTGATTGTGTCATATCCTATCATCAGGGAAGGCCAATGTGGTGGCCGATGCGATTAGCCGAAAGGCGTATGTGACGACCTTGAGTTCTCGGGAGTTGAAGAGTGAAGTGATAGTTGCGAATGTTCGAGCCGTTCCGACATTGTATGGTGATTTGAAGGAAGCTCAACAAGAAGATCCGGAATTGAAGAAAATTTGTGATCAAGTGCAAGATGGGAAAGCCGGGGATTTTGCTTTGAATCGAGATGGGATTTTAACTTTCCAAGGGAGAATTTGCGTTCCGTCATCGCCGGAAATCAAGAAGCGTGTTTTAGAGGATGGCCATAAGTCCAAGTTTGCGATTCATCCGGGAGTACCAAAATGTATCAAGACTTGAAGCGTGGGTATTGGTGGAATGGTATGAAAAGGGAAATAGCGGATTATGTATCTAAGTGTTTGACGTGTCAACAGATTAAGGCAGAACATCAAAGACCGGCGGGACTACTTCAACCATTGGATATTCCGGAGTGGAAATGGGAAGGGATCTCGATGGATTTTGTTTCGGGTCTACCTCTTACCGCGAAGAAGATGGATGCTATATGGGTTATCGTGGATCGGTTGACGAAGTCGGCTCATTTTCTTCCGGTGTCAACTAAGTTTTCGTTGGAGAAGTTAGCCCAGTTGTATTTGAAGGAGATTGTAAGACTTCACGGGGTTCCGGTTAGTATTGTTTCCGACAGAGATCCGAGGTTTACATCTAGATTTTGGAGAGCATTGCAGGAAGCTTTGGGTTCTAAATTGTGTTTCAGTACGGCATTTCATCCTCAAACCGATGGTCAGTCCGAGAGAACTATTCAGATACTTGAGGATATGTTACGAGCTTGTGTGATGGATTTCCAATTGTCTTGGGAGGATCATCTACCTTTAGTGGAGTTTGCTTACAACAATAGTTATCAGTCGAGTATCGAGATGGCTCCGTATGAGGCGTTGTATGGTAGGAAGTGTCGATCTCCGATGTGTTGGGACGAGGTTGGTGAAGCGAGACTTTGGGGCCCGGATTTGGTTCGAGATTCTACGGAGAAGATCAAAGTGATTCGGGATAGATTGAAGACAGCTCAGAGTCGACAGAAAAGCTACGCCGACAATAGAAGACGGGATTTATCATTTCGGGTTGGTGACTTTGTGTTCTTGAAGGTTTCTCCGAGGACGGGGATTAAAAGGTTTGGTAATAAGGGTAAGTTGGCTCCGAGGTTTGTGGGACCGTTTGAGATTCTAGAGAAGATAGGGGAATTGGCTTACCGGTTAGCGTTGCCTCCATCTCTCTCTTTGCTTCATGATGTGTTCCACGTTTCTATGCTTAGGAAGTATTGTCATGACCCCTCTCATGTTTTGAGCTCTCCTCCCGATGATGTCCAAGCGGACATGTCGTATGTTGAAGAGCCATTAAGAGTCCTAGAGTTCCAAGTTAAAGAGTTGAGAACCAAGAGTATTCCGATAGTGAAGGTCCTTTGGAAGAATCATACGGTTGAGGAAGCGACGTGGGAGCTAGAGTCGGAGATGAGAGCGAAATACCCGTGGTTGTTTGAAAATTCAAGTAAGTTTCCTTTTAAAATTCGGGTCGAATTTTCTTTAAGGGGGAGTGAGTGTGACGACCCCAACCCTAGGCACTCATTTTTAATATTTAATTATATGCTTTTAATATTCATGCTAGCTTTATGTGTTCAATTATGTCCTTTAAATTCTTAAATTTAGATAAATTGGGTGAAAAGTAAAATTAGGATCTTATAAGAATTTATTGGTCATTAAATAAAGAAACTTGTGGAAATAATAAAAATGGAAAATTAATAAAATGATAAATAATGTGGGGAGGTTAAATGAGTAGGATAATTAATGGGATAAGATTTATTTTAATTTAAGTGGGTAAAGGTGAAAGCCTTGCTAATTTTCCCATGGGGGGCCATTTTGTAGAGCCCTTCCTCCTTGTGCCAAGTGTTCCCTCCCTATCACCTCTCTTACTACCCCTCCCTTCTCCCTCCTTCTCCTTCCTTCTCACTTCTTCATCCTAGAGAAACTAAGAAGACCTCCATTGAAGCCTTGCCCAAACTTTGAAGTCAATACATTCTTCATCAAAATCCAAGTCTAGGAGCACATTTGAAGATGGATCATCTTGGGGAACTCATCTAACTAGAAAGATTCACATTTCCTTCTAAAATCCATGTAAGTTGTTATGACTTCTCTTCTCATGAATGCTCATGAATATTTCTTGTGGTTCTTGTTCTTATGTTGGTGATTTCTTGCTTGGGAAACCTATTGGGAGTTGAATGATTGAAGAATGGAATTATTTGAATTTAGGGTTCTTGGTAGATCATGTAAAAAGGGTTTGAAATGGGTGGAATGGTTAGAGATAAATGATCTAGGATAACTTGGTTTGAATTTACTTGTTTTTATGGGACTTGGTAAGATGAAGTTATGGTTTGGTGTTCTTGAACATAACTTAGTAAGAAGGACTAGGAACCTAGGCATAAATTGTTGAAAACCGATGCGGGCGGGAGGCATGGGCGGTCGCCCGGGTGGTGTGGCGGTCGCCCATGTTGGCGGTAAGTTAGTGTGCTTGGGAACTTCACTTGGGCGGTCGCCCAGTGATGAGGGCGGTCGCCCATCCCCTTATGAGCGGTCGCCCATGTGTGAGTGTGCGGTCGCCCATGTGGGCAGAAACTTCATTCCCTTTGGCAATCCACTTGGGCGGTCGCCCAAGTGGTATGGGCGGTCGCCCAAGGCCCTGAACCAATATTTCTTGATTTGAACTAGGATCGTTTAGCAAGTTGTTGGCCACTTATAATTGGACACTCCCACTAGGTAATTGAACTTGAACCTTCACTTAGGCCTTGTATCCTTGTATATGGAAATTGTAGGGTAGGTTAATGATCCCTCAACTCCTTGTTTAATGTTATATACATTGTTGTTGATATTGTTGGGTGTATTCATAAATTGTTGCACTTTCATATTGTTTAGGCATGAGTATATATTACCATGTGGCTATTGCTTATCCCTTTATGTGGATTTTATTCAAGTATCTATTATGTGCTTGATATATGTTGAGTCGGTGACGTTGGGGGTATAACAGAATACGATCGATTATGGAAGTGTGACCTAATGTGATCGGATTATGTTATATCTGTGACCGTCCCCTCCTGTGGCCACGGGTTGGGGTATAGCATCTGTATTGAGCCAAAAGCCTTACAGAGTTGCTACTGTCTTATATGGTTCCCTGAAAAACGGGTCTTATAAGACGTGAGTATTGCTTAAGCAGCTCACTGTAATTGGAGTATTATTATACCCAATGTTGTACGACTACTTTTGTTCGAGACGGGAAAAGGTAAACCAAGGTAATGGAATGTGTTTATAGCTTTCCCAATGTGTTATGTGCGACTTGTTATATGTTGCATTTATTTGGCATATTGCTGCATCCATAATAGCTTGCTGAGATTTATTCTCACCCCTCTCCCTTTACTGTTTTAGATCCCGAGACAGGAGGACCGCCCAAGTAAGGCCGGAGAGGAGTTTGGAGAAATCTTTTGGGGTATTGTCAGGGTATGTTTAGGGTGACGTATAAATTGTATTTTGGTAATTCCATTCTTGGAGTTTGTAATTATAAACCTTAAACTCTACGTCATAACCTTAAATCTTTTGTAACTAAACAGTTAACTATTTTCAAAGTTAGTTATCTCCTCCTCCGATGTGGAGTAGAGTGGAGTTCTTTTGAAATGTTATGTTATTCATGTTCATGTTGGAAAGTCAAAGTAAAGTTTTAAAAAGTTTAGTATATTTGGGTTAGTTTGGGGACGCACCAACTCGGGACACGTGTAGGTTCCGGGTCGGGGTCCCCACAGGTAAGGCTTCCTTCCTACACTATTTCAATACATTTCCATACATAGCATACAATGTAGACATCCGATACAGCATGCATTTTTAAAAGCACACACACACACACACAACATTTAAAGGATATTAGGGGTATCCGAAAGACTCGTATTTACGAGGCTACTCGGGTGAGCTCTAATATTCTAATATTCTCTTCCCGGGGAGTCATCTGACCTCCGAACTCAAAATCTCATCACACAAAAACAGTTTAAAATTATCTTTAAACTGATGCCCTTTTTACAATGTTTTGGGGCTTAATAAAACGGCGTGGCGACTCTACAAAATGCGAAAGCAAAACGGCGAGACACCTCCAACACGCAACGCTAAAACGGAATAAGCCGGATGCGGGCGCGATTGTCTTGCCTCTGGATCCGGGGCGACCTCCCGAACAGCGACGAATGCGAGATGCCGGGGCTCCGCGCGCGAGCCGGATCCGGGTAATTTCACTCGGCCCTGTTACTTGAGCATTGATACTCAATGATTATGTTTATGGCCCATCCCTTTGGGCCCAACTCGGACAAGCTCATGTTCGTATCTCGGTTTATACTGTTCAGATATATTTCTATCAACGCGAGGAAGATGAAGATTAGTTATGATTTATTTGTGGAGCTATGAAGATTAGGGCTTCATGAAGCCAAGGGAGAGAACCTATTGCCTCATGTGTGACTGCGAAACTAGCGTGATAAAGATTTGTTTTTTTTTTTTTTTGGAGAAAAGCAGTGTGGGAAAATTTGGGGAAATTTTTAATTCACTGTCTTATCGATATGGCAGCCTAGTTTACAATAAATACAATTTTATTCACTTTTGTATGACGATTGTATCTCAAACCCGTATATAACTTGCATATACGCGACACCTATATTTTAGCCTCTTATATAACATACATTTGTACGACGGACCAGTATATCCTCGTACAAAAGTAAACTGTATACGTCGGTTTTAAATATTCAACGTATAATAACTAGTGCTTCCCTACCCGTGCGGACCGCACGGGGTCGGTACCCTCACCCATCATTATTTCTTTTCTCATAAACTTCAACCTACTCTCTTACTCACTACCGACTACTCGCTACTTTCTTTGTAAACCATCAATACTAACCCGGAAACAATGAGATTAATTTCGGAAATATATAATGACATTAATAACAAATTTACAAATTTAGAAAAATTTCCTTGTACACATGGTTTCATCCACAATATGAAACAAAATGATATATAGAGCATTTGAACTGCTATCATTATAACAAAAAATCTACATAAATAGTTGCATACATAATTTGACCCTAGTTTAAATAGTATTCCCGTAATGATTCTATTTGAGTCCCTCGTATAAAAGCAAATTGTTCACTGAACTGATATTCTGAAAAAATAAAAAATCAGGTGAGGCTCCATGCAAATGTTGGAGAGCACGGCTATCATTTGAACCACGTCACTAGCCTGATTAAATGCAAACAGAAATCAGTTGACTCAAATTGACCCATATTATAAATTACTACATTGATATATCCCATCTTTTAAAGAAAGCTGCTCTCTTTATAACTGCACCACTTATGGGTCCATTGTTGATCTCCTTCAACAAAAAGGAAGCTAATTTAGGCCGTAGGTTTTTTGTCTTTTTTTTTTTTTAAAAAAAAGAGAATTAATCATATCTCCTATATGTCCGGTAAATAAAATAAAATTATGAAACCGTATAAAAAGAGCTTTTTTTTCGCTTCAAAAAAATTTTTTTTTAACAAAATAAAATTAAAAATAGGGTTATCAAATTTGAAAGCAGGTTATGCATATTATGATTAGATCCAAAATCCATGATTGTAAAAACATTTGAAAATTAAGATTAACATTATTACGTCACCTAAACTATCATAATAACACAGCTCAATTAACATAGGAGCATTAAGGTGCTTAAAAGGATAGGGAAAGTGAGAATTGGTGACCTTGGTCCTCCAGCTAATCTCGTGCTTTTTCTTCTTATGTTTCAAATTTCCTAAACCAAAGTTCTTCAACAAAGCCTATGTCGCTTATAAATGGACCCCATCGTCTCGCCATTTGAGACCCTTAATGGTTTGGCAGTTTTTTTTATCCTCACAAATCTGATTTTGCCAAGGAAAGAAGAGCTCGCAACTTGTTTAACCAAATCAGCTCTAATCACATACGGAGTATCAAATTTTGAATGCAGCCTCGGTGAAGAGTCTGTTAATAAAAAAAATAGAGTATTCAATTTGCCCCCATATTCATACTCAAAATTTCTCATAGTATATTGCACTTGAAGCAGTAACAAAGAAGACAATTAACCATTTCAATTTCACTAAACACAAACATAAATAGTTGGTTCAGTTAGACAAAAATGAATGTCCTCAATCAAGTCAACATCAGAAATTAAAACCAAAATTTTTAAAAAAAATTCTATTCAAATCCCATCTGATTCGGGAAGCAATATCAAAACCGGTCCAATTCAGATTTAGTTCTACCCAAACCAAACCCTTTTTGAAGATTTCATTTCTTGGTCAAAGTCCCTACCCTCCCCCCCCTATGATTGCCTCCTCTCTACTGTATGCAAGTGCACGATGACTTCACTGCTTTCCCTTTCTTATCTCCATCTTCCCCAACATAAATGAAAAAATTAATTAAAATTATTAATTAATAAAATACATTAATCTTCATTTTGACCTTTTCTTTCCTTGGACACAAATCTCATACGTACTCCGACCTTGAGAATGAAATACTCCACCAAAATTAAAAAACAACTAACCCATTTACCTAACGGTCTTAACCCCTTTGGATATGAAAAAGATTTATTCATTTAATTAATAAAGCACAAACATTTAAATATTTGGACTTTCGATCCAAATCTTAATGATTTTTTTTTATTCCGGTCGGTTAATTGCCGAAAAATATATACTTTGTTCTTGTTTATCTTTGTTTCCTTCCTAAATCTCACTGCAGCTCAACCCATCTACTGCCACAAGCCATCAAGGTTGCATCAAATTTCATAGATATGACATTACTCCTTGTCAACAATTTCCTTCACCAATCAGTGCAAAAACAATTAACAATTTTAAATCATTAAATTAAAAATGAATAACGATGGAAACATACCGGTAAGAAACGCCAACGGTGGTGCGCCACAGCAAGATGGGAAAGCAAGATGGGAAAACGGCAACGAATCGACTGAGACGGTAGGGTGACCAGAAAGAGGGCTGCGTCTAAGGAAGAGGGGAGGGTTTTTTGGTAACCGATCAAATGAGACACTATTAGAAATTGGTGATTTAGCGACGGAATTAACAGCGACGGACTCATTCCGTCGCTATTTAGCGACGGAAATTCAGCTTTAGCGACGGAAAGATTTTGGCGTCAAATTTATCGGCGGAATTTAATTCCGCCGCTATATTCCGTCGCTAAAACGAATATTCCTCGAATATTCGTTTTATTACCGCCACTATTTTGGCGCAAAATTTACCGACGGAATATTCCGTCGCTAGGGCTTTATCAGCGACGGAATTATTCCGCCGGTGAAAAGTTTATATTTTTTGATTTTTTTTATTTATCAGCGTCGGAAATCTTCCGACGGTGAAAATAAAATATTTTTTATTTTTTTTTTAAAACACCGACGGAATATTTTCGCCACTGAATAATTAAAAAAAATTAATTTTTCAGCGTCAAAAATATTTCGACGGTGAAAATAAAATATTTTTTAATTTTTTTAGAAATATTACACCGACGGAAAATTTTCGCCGCTGAATAATTAATTTCTTTTAATTTATCAGCGTCGGAAATATTCCGACGGTGAAATTA
Source organism: Adenophora triphylla var. japonica (assembly GCA_022495995.1). NCBI lineage: Eukaryota > Viridiplantae > Streptophyta > Magnoliopsida > Asterales > Campanulaceae > Adenophora > Adenophora triphylla. The sequence goes on along the minus strand of JAFEMH010002014.1, from coordinate 200,078 downwards.
AATGTTTTATTTTAAAATTAAACACTGACGGAATATTTCCGCCGCTGATAAATTAATTTTTTTTTAATTTATCAGCGACGGAATATTCCGCCGCTGATAATAAAATGTAATTTTTGATTATTTTTAGAACTAATTAACAAAATAATAAACTAAAAAACATTAAAATATTTAACTACACCCTAACCCCTAACCCATAAACCCTAAACCCTAACCCCTAAACCCTAAATCCTAAATCCTAAACCCTAAACCCTAACCCCTAAACCCTAACCCCTAACCCCTAACCCCTAAACTCTAAATCCTAAACCCTAAACCCTAAACCCTAACCCTAACCCCTAACCCCTAAACCCTAAACCCTAAACTCTAAACCCTAAAATTGAATGGAATTTCAAAAAACTAACTGAAATTTTGAAAACTAACTGAAAACGTTAGAATATTAACTGAAAACGTTAAAAAACTGACTGAAATTCTAAAAAACTAACTGGAAACGTTAAAAAACTGACTGAAATTTCAAAAAACTAACTGAAAACGTTATACCATATACTATATACCCTATACCCTAAACCCTAAACCCTAAACGTTAAACCCTAAACCCTAAACCCTAAACCCTAAACCCTAACCCCTAAACCCTACCCTAACCCCTAAATCCTAAACCCTAACCCCTAAACCCTAACCCCTAAACCATATACCCTATACCCTATACCCTATACCCTACACACTATACCCTATACCCTATACCCTACACACTATGCCCTATACCCTATACCCTAGACACTATACCCTATACACTATACACTATACACTATACCCTAAACCCTATACACTATACCCTAAACCCTCTACCCTATACCCTATATACTATACCCTATACCCTATACCCTATACCCTAAACCCTGTACCCTTACACTATACCCTAAACCCTATACCATATACCTTATACCCTACACACTATACCCTATACCCTATACACTATACCTTATACCCTATACCCTATACACTATACCCTATACCCTATACCCTAAACCCTATACCATATACACTATACCTTATACCCTATACACCATACCCTAAACCCTATACCCTATAGGGTATAGCCAGATAGGTATGTGATAGTAGGTATGTATAGTGTATACAGATGTGTGGTATGTGTATAGGGTATAGTGGTATGTAGGGCCACAGTAGGGTATAGTGGCATGTGTGGTATAACAGAGTATAGTGTATAAGGTATAGTGGTATAGCATAGGTATAGTGGTATAGTGTATAGTGTAATGTGGTATAGGCAGAGCATGAATGTATAGTGGTATAAGATGTAGGTATGTGGTATAGTGTAAGGTATAGTGGTGGCATAGTGGTTTAGTGGCATGTGGTATAGTGGTATAAAGGTTAAGGCATGTGGTATGTGGTTTAGTGGTATAGTGTATGTATAGCTGTGGTATGTGTATAGGGTATAGGTATGTGGTATGTGCCAGTGTAGGTATAGGTATGTGGTATAGGTGGTATAGTGTATAAACAGATAGCCAGAGTGGTATAACGCGTAGTGATTGTGGTATAGGGTATAGTGTGTAGGGTATAGGGTATAGGATATGGGTATGTGGTATGTATAGGGTATAGGGTATATGTGGTATGTGGTATAGGTATAGTGGCATAGTGGTATGTGGATATGTACAGGTATAAATGCTGTGGCATATAAACAGATGGTATAGTGGCATGTGGTGTAGGATATACATACAGATAGGGTATAGGTATGTGTAGGTGGTATAAAGGTAGGCATGTGGTATGTGGTATAGTATGTAGGGTATAGGGTATATGCGATTTAGGCATAGTGGTATGTATATGTGGCATGTGGTATAGTGTGGCATAAACAGATAGTGGTATATGTGTGGGTATAGCATGTGGCATAGGTATGTGGTATAGGGTATAGTGGCATGGTGGTATACTGTATAGTGGTATACCAGATAGTGTATGGGTAGGTATGTGGTATGTGGCTTTGTGGTTTAGGGTATAGGTATGTGGTATAGGATATAGTGTGTAGGGTATAGTAACAGATAGGTGCATAGGCATAGGTATGTAAGGTATAGGTATGTGGCAGGTGGTTTAGGGTTTGTGGTATAGTATGTGTAGGGTATGTGGTTATAGGTTATAGTGTATAGTGTATGTGGTATAGGGTATAGGGTATGTGGTTTATGGTTTATGTGGTGGTATAAAGTAGTAGGGTATAAGGTATAGGGTTTAGGGTATAGGGTTTTGAGAGTAATTTAAAATAATTTCCATGTTTTATATAATTAAAAATAATGATATTTATTAAATTAAAATTAATAAATATTTATGATTTTTTTATTTTTTCAAAAATAATATATATTGACTCATATTTATTTTTTTGAGAGTAATTTAAAATAATTTTCATGTTTTATATAATTAAAAATAATGATATTTATTAAATTAAAATTAATAAATATTTATGATTTATTTATTTTTTCAAAAATAATATTTATTGACTCATATTTATTTTTTGAGAGTAATTTAAAATAATTTTCATGTTATATATAATATAAATAATGATTTTTATTAATGCTATTTATTAATTATAGCGGCGGAAATTTCCGTCGCTGAGGTTAATTAAACCAGCGGCGGAAATTTCCGTCGGTGGTACATGCCACGTCATCGATCCATGTGAACGTAATGTCTAGCGGCGGATTATCAGCGGCGAAATATTCCGTCGCTGAGGTAAAATATAAATAAAAATTTAACAATAAAACCTACAATAAGAATCCCTAAATCTGAAATTAATAGTTACTTTCCCAAATTCAGGCACTAATTTTTTTTAAAATATATTTTTAAAAAATGAAGCCCTAATTTCGAAAAAAAAAAATCTAACTCTTATTTGTGAAAAGGGGCAATTACCAAATGGTCCTAGAGCCTAATGAAATCAATCATCTAGGACATACAATTTGAGAATCGACCACCAGGTCCTTTCATAATAGATGGACACAGGAGTCCCTAGAAAATTGAAGAAAATTACACTCTTGCCACTCATTCTAATGACGTGGATGCGCGTGAGATTCCTTCCAATTCCTTTTTGCGATTTATCTCTTCCCTTTCTCTCTCTTTCTTTTTTTTCTCAAAAACTTTAAAATGAAATATCTTAAGATCCAGAAGTCAAATAAAATAAAATTGAAATCATTGTTGTGTTCGTATCGTCAATATGAATCAAACTAGTATCATCAATATATAATCTGAAACAACTTTGAGAAGTTCACAATTGTTTCAATTTCACAGTTATTTTTTAGAAGTTAGCAGTTGTTTTTCACACTTTTTCTAAGAACAAATAAGAGAAGTTAACAGCTATTTTAGCTAATTTCATAATTTATGCATGAAAATAACTACCATTTACTTTATTCACAATTATTTTTAGTCTTTTATAACCTCTATTTTTACAACTTTATTAAATTATTTGAAATATTTCTTAAGTTCATATTTGTTTTTGTTAAGTTCACAATTGTTTTAGTTAAGTTCAGTGTTGTTTTTATCTTTTATGACCTCTATTTTTTAATTTTATAAGATTATTTGATATATTTGTTAAGTTCACAGTTGTTTTATTCTTTTATGGCCTCTACTTTTGCAATTTTATAAGATTATTTGATATATTTATTAAGTTCACAGTTGTTTTTAGTTAAGTTAACAATTGTTTTTGTTAAGTTCACAGTTGTTTCTAATTTTTTATGGAATTATTTGACATATTTATTAAGTTCACAATTATTTTAGTTAAGTTCACTATTGTTCTTCACGGTTAAATCAATTCGAGAAGCACTCTTCACATCACCGGCTCTGGCATCCACCACCACCACATCCAATCAACGGTAGTTGAAAGCATATGAAAAATCAACAAATGGAGAAGTTCTAACTCATGCACTCTATCTCCACCTTTTTAACACTCTTTCATCTACTATTTTTGTGGTTGCAAAATTCACTCTTTTACCCTAAAACCAGCAATCTACTAACTCAAAATGTTGTATAATTTCATATGAATATAAAATTCCCTATCCAATCGGCGTCTTACATCCTCTTAAACAAATTTCCAAGCAAGAAAATATTTCCAATGCACACTCTATTAGACCTTAATTTGAACAATTGCACATCAACTATTATGTGTAACAGATGTGAAAGCAATAATTATTACTAAATTACGGCATGCAAAACTAGGAAATAAAACAAGGTGCAGTGGATTTAGTAAACAAATGTTGAATTGGGGTATTCGATTTCTAATTCTAGGGTTTCAATTTTGAAGAGAATGTGTGTGTGTGTGTGTGTGTGTGTGTGTGTGTGTGTGACTGTTTGTTATTTTTTGACTGTGAAAATCGGAGGAGGTCACCGGAGATGGGGGAAGGGAGGGTCGATAGAGGAGGGGAGGGGATGGAAAGGGTGGCCGAAGATGGGGAAGGGGTGGTCGGAGGTTGGTAGGCTTAAGTCGCACACCTACTAAATTAAACCGGGACTCGGCCACAAGAATGTACCAGAGGTAAGTCAAGGGTCGAACCACTGAAGAACGGTATTGAATACGAACTAATTACACACAAATGAGGGAATTTTGCTTGTTGATGAATTAATTTTCTAAGACGGGAATTAAAATCTAAGTTGTAAACAATAATGTAAAAAACACTTTGGATATATATAAAACTATCCCCGTCTATCAATCAATATCACATGTAGAATTCTTTCTTTCTTGCCCCTAATTACTTGATCACGAAATTGAAAAATCTCTATCTCTTCTTTGTTTTTGATTACTAGCGGCGACACGCTCAACTAATAAACATAATCAATAATTAGACCTAGTCGACACGGTCATGATTAAAAAATATTAATTGATGAAAGCTTTAAGATCAATGAAGATCAAAAAATTATTCTATTACTATTTCAAATAGAAATAAAACCAATTTTACCCTAATCACAAAACAAGATGACACATACGAGATTTATGAAGGTGTTACAATGAAAATCCTAATCCGACACGGTAGAAGAGAATTCTAGCAAAAACCTAATAAAAGGGATTATGAAATTGATCAAGTTTCAAAACCCTATAATTAGATTTAGAATAAGGCACAAGTAAAATTGCAATTAGGAAAAGAAAATAAGAAAGAATCAAACCTCAATTGATATCAAAACGGATCAAGAATTACAATCCAACGCTATGAAAATTTAAGCTTCCATGGAAGTAATATTCTTCAAAAGTTTTCAAGAGAGAAAAACCTAAAAATAAAATAATATCCCCCCTAATAAAATTTTCAAAAGAAGTATTTATACTCCAATCAATAATCCTAATATCATAAGAAAAAAGAAAAAGGAAAAAGCCAAGAAAATAAAACAAAAACTTTTAAACTCAAGTCAACCGCACAGCCTTGGACTTCAGTAGTCGTGGGGATTATTATGTTTCTTATTGTCCCTTTTGCGCTTTGGTCTCTGAACTTTTCATATTTTCAATTTGGTCCCTGAACTTTCTAGATTTGTAGAACAATAGTTTCATAATCTTGACTTTTTTGGCTTGACTTTTGAGCTTTTATAACTTCGCAGGAACATCATAAAATCACTAAAAATATGTCTCAAAATACAATGATTTCCTACAAACTTACCAATCCAAACTCTACTCAAAATTACAACAAAATTAATCTAAATTACATCAAAATTAGGATAATATGTCTAGGCAAATAGGAGATTACATATAATGAAATCCATCACATCAAATTCTCCCACGCTTAGACCATTACTCATCCTTGAGTAATAACCTAACCCCACTCTAAATCGTCAATCTAAACATATAGCATATGAAGAAAATGACCCCTAATCTCTTCTAATCCACCAATCCAAATCAGTCAAACACAATGTGGAATATAAATGCTTCGGTCTCCTTATAACTCCCAAAAATATATGAGTATACGGCCCTAGCTCGATACCAACTCCAACATGTAAATGGCAATCCGAACTAGGGCCCACGCATAAAAGCAAATGGGGAAACTAAAATGTCCTAATTTTCCCCCACGCTTATCTCACACTACTACCGCCCTCGTATAACAGTCTTGTCAAGGAATGTTAATCATTTACAAAACTACCTCGCGAAAGCACCAACTCCCCTTATAACTCCAACAGTGAACGAGGGTTTCTATCCTAGGCCCCACTATTAGAACCTCCTACTCCAATAATGATTCTACCCGATACTCCCAAACCTCCATTATGTCTTCACTCCGGTGATATAAAGGATTTTAAAAATTCTTCCCTTCCTCACCTTTTGCCTAAGTGTCCTTTCGGGTTTTCACTTAGCCTCTCAATTTTTTTTCATTTTTTTTTGCAAACAAAGAAAACAACTATACACAAACAAAAGGTAGGTACCCCACCCCCTCACTAAACAATGCATAGTCCCATATGAATCAATACAAAATAAATAAGGTATAGGTTTATCTTCCGGGACTAACGAGGCAGTGGAAACCAATCTGGCCCCCATGATGGTCCTTGGCTAGAGCTACTCCCATATTGTTGTTGATTATGGGTGAATAATGACCCATTTTCTAGTGCTTTGAAAGCACAAGGCTAAAATGAAATTAGGCAGAAAATGTGGGTGTTAAGCTTGGTTTGAAAGTTCAGTGACCAAAGTGGAAAACTGGGAAAAGAAGGGACCAAATTGGAAATCTGAGAAATAGAAGGGACCAAAGTGCAAATAAAGAAGTTGGACTGGTCGCATCAGCAAGGCATGGCTGGAAATGAGGCGTGCGCCTGGGATTTTGCGGGGCTGGCGCCTCGGCTGTAGTCCACGCTTCAAAACATTTTTTTTTTTGAGACTTGAGGCCCAAGATTTTTGCATTGTGCTCCTCTCTCATATCTCGAAATTTCCTACACAAAACACCAACAACAAAATACCTTAGTAGCACCGATTCAAGCCGTAATAAAATAAAACATCACAAACCTAATTTTTAAAACAAAGCAAAACAAATTAATAAAGCAAATAAAATAGACCTAATTGGGTTGCCTCCCAATAAGCGTATTTGGTTAAGGTCGTTTGCCTGATCGGATTCCTACTTCAATGGGGATTAGAGGTGGTCATCATGTTTTTGGTCTTAACTTTTCTTTCCTTGGCCCACCTCGCACATTCACGAGTACAAATACCCACAATTTTTCACACATACGCACCATTCTTGATTAAATCGGGTGGAGCCAAGGAGTTTTTGTGACCTTTTTCTTGGCCTTTATCTTTTTTTCTTTTTCTTGGGTATCTCCCAAGGAGTTTTTGTGGCCTTTTTCTTAGTCTTTATCTTCTTTTTCTTTTTATTGGGGACCTCTCCCCTAAACTCACTCGGTGCCTTGGTCTTACCAACATCAAGCACCTCAGCAAGACTCATCACCGCCTCCTTCATCTCATCAGAAAGATCAAATTCTAACTCTGCACATCCTAAAGCATTCTCCAACACATATTTCATGTCTTCAAATATATTAAACTCCATTCATTGTCCATGACACTCCATAGTCAAACAAGGTTAATAAAAAGATGACAAAAATAAAGCTTAACAAAAAGGAAACAAGAAAAAAGAAATAGATTAAGAAAAAGATTAAGATCGTAAACAATTACACCGTTCCCCGGCAACGGCGCCAAAATTTGATAGGCTTAAGTCGCACACCTACTAAATTAAACCGAGACTCGGCCACAAAAATGTAGCAGAGGTAAGTTCAGGATCGAACCACTGAAGAACGGTATTGAATACGAACTAATCACACACAAATTGGGGGATTTTACTTGTTGATGAATTAATTTTCTAAGATGGGGATTATAATCTAAGTTGTAAACAATAATGTAAAAAGCACTTTGGATATATAAAACTATCCTCGTCTATCAATCAATATCACAGGTAGAATTCTTTCTTTCATGCCCCTAATTACTTGATCACGAGATTGGAAAATCTCTATCTCTTCTTTGTTTTTGATTACTAGCAGCAACACGTTCAACTAATAATCATAATCAATAATTAAACCTAGCCGACACGGTCAAGATTCAAAAATATTAATTGATGAAAACTTTAAGAGATGAAGATCAAAAAATTATTCTATTACTATTTCAAATAGAAATAAAGTCAATTTTACCCTAATCACAAATCAAGATGACACATACGAGATTTATGAATGTGCTACAATAAAAACCCTAATCCGACACGGTAGAAGAGAATTCTAGCAAAAACCCAATAAAAGAGATTAAGAAATTGGTCAAGTTTCAAAATCCTAGAATTAGATTTAGAATAAGGCACAAGTAAAATTGCAATTAGGGAAAGAAAATAAGAAAGAATCAAGCCTCAATTGATATCAAAACGGATCAAGAATTACAATCCAACGCTATGAAAGTTTAAGCTTCCATGGAAGTTGAAAGCGTGAGCTTTAGGGAACTAATATTGTTTCCTTATTTTCGAAATTACATCAAAGATGGTAAGTAAATTTTGAGACTTTCATGAAAGATTTATTATGTCCTACTTTGACTAGGACTTTGTAAATGGAGTAAATATCTTTTATTTATGTAAATAATATTAATTTAGGACTAACCTACTAACATTATATTTCTTTGTGAGTATGGTTTATGTTTTCTTATAGGTTTCGAGATCTCACAAAGGAATGATGTTGATTGCGTGAAGATCTTCTCCATAGTGCATATAAATACAAGGACATCAGCACAAGAGAAGACACGAATTTTTAGAGAGAAAAATACCTTGTTCTTCACAGTTTTCAACATTGTTATTTTAGGTTGTGAGTGAAGGTTGTGACATACATCCGAACTCACATCTAGGGTTTCTTTGAGTTCTTTGTTTTACTTCTGACTAGAATATGACCTACTTGGGAAAGGAAAACTGTTATTGTCGTAGAAGGTGATTAGAACTCATTTAATATTTTCGTCTTTTAGTTTTTCGCTTATTCATATTTTTATAAGCAACAAAAGTTTTAATAGTGAAAAATTTTTGGGCGTAAACCTAGTTTGCTGATCTCAAGATCAGTGAACGTATATAACTCTTGTGTTATTGTTTTATTTCGCTGCATTATTCAAGCCTTATTTTAAACAAACTTCAAGCCATAAATCTCAAATTTCTAATCAATATATCATATAGCAGCAATGATTAATCAATACATGGATGAGAGAGTTTATGGTTGGGATTTTTTTACTGGGAAAGAGATCGAAAACGCCAAAGAGAAAAAACAGATCGAAGAGAAGTCTTGAAGAGGCAGAGTAATAGAGAAGAAATGGTTATTTGCTAAGTTTTGATGAGCTTGGACCTTTAATCGCCGAAAATAGAACATCTAACCATTTAGTGCAAACACCTCCAAAACTTTAGATTTCTATTTGTAATTTGTCATTTAATAAATCCTGTTATTGCGAACAGGGGCGGAGCCCCGAATTTTTTTTTTTTGGGTCGGACAAGTAAAAAATTGGGTCGGATTCATGAAATACAATGTATTTTAGTTAAAAATGTAAAGAATTAAGAAATGGGAAAAGCCTAACTAATTAATTAAGATTGAAAAAATGTGAGGAAATTAGGAGAAAGAGAAAAACAAAACTGTTAAGAAAAAGAAATGGATGGAGAGAAAAAGAGAATAGCAAAGATGGAGGACAAATAAAATTAATTGAAAATGTAGGTAGCAGGGCACGAACATGGATTTAAAAGGAAACACCAAAGGCTTTAACTTCACCCCTTCTACCGCTGAACCGCACCACTCACTGGTATTAATCTTGAAGTTAATTATATATATACATATATAAAAAAAATATGGGGGGGAGCAAAAAAAAATTTTCCACTGCATTTCCGTCGCTGGGAGGGGGGGCGAGTGCCCCCCATGCCCCCCTGGCTCCGCCCCTGATTGCGGAGGTATTGATAACACTTTAATGGACGATGTTGAGCTCATTATTTCGCCTCAATTTCTTATTTTGTGATTGAATTTGATTTGACATTGGACTCATTGGGGCTCCAATTGTTTCGTGTAAAACGATTTTCGAAAAATAATTTCTCGAAAAATATTTTTCGTAAAATGAAATAAACATGTTTTCGCTATTTGGTATGAAAAATATTTCAATGTGTATAATAAATTAAAAAAAATATTTTTCGATAAAAATATAATTTGAAATAAATTGAAAGAGATAGGGGGTAGAGTGATGGTGGTGGGGTGGTAGGGTAGGAGGTGGAGATTAGTAGGGATGAGGTGAGTGGGTGTGGAGTAGGGTAGGGTGGTGGGAAAAATGTAAAGGGTAAGATGATGGTAGGCTAGGGTGGTGATAGGGTAGGTGTAGCATAGGGTGGGTAGCCGAGAGTAGAGGAGCGGGTTGGCTGGAAAAGTTGTTAAAAAATAAATAAAGTTATTTATAAGTAAAAAAAGTTTGATCGTGGGTGGGTGGGTGGGTGGGTGTGAGTAGTGAGAGTTGTTAAAAAATAATTTTAATATAAATAAAAATAGTGATTGAGAGTTGGAGAGTTGTTAAAATATAGTTTTAAAATAAAAAAAATGACCATGAGGTGATAGTGGTTAGGGATGGCAACGGGGCGGGTTCTTCATTTCCCAAACCCGCCCCTATAGTGATCTAACATTACCCGAACTCGCCCCACCCCGTTATTTACATTACCCGAGCCCGCCCTGCCCCGCCCCGATAGTTAACCAAAGGTGAATGCTTTAACATGATGACTTGTCTACTTCTCTTCTGCCTTCAAGTTCTGTCCAAAAAGATAAGAAACAGCCGAAAACGATGAATAAATAGCTGAAGCTTATATTAGCTGTAATTTTCTCATTCTTATACACTGTAATCATTAATTCACATAACAAAACTGATCCAAATAAGCTTAGATTAGCTGTAATTTCCAACATAATTACTGGCAGTAAAATAAAAAAGCACAAACTGTATAGAGGCAGTATTCAGTAAGGATATTTAAGTAATTTCATACCTAATCGGGACGGGTTCAGGGCGGGGCGGGGGTAAACCCGAACCCTATAAAAATTCGACAGGTTTTCAAAATTGCTTCCCAAACCCGGCCTATTAGGGGTGGGTCTTTTCGGGTTCGGGGCGGGTTTCGGGTTTTTGTCATCCCTAATGGTGATAGTGTGAGTGGGGAGTTGTTAAAAATAAATTTAAAATAATTATTTTTTTTTTATCCGACCCGGGGATTGTGGTGGTGGTGATGGGGGGATTGTAAAAAAAAAAAATTTTATAAGGGGATGGGGTATGGGGTGGTTGATGTGGGGTGAGTAACGTGTGTGGTGTATGGAAAGTTATGTGTGTGTGAGAATGTTACAATTTTTCGAAAAATCTTTTATTTAGAAAAAATTCGTAAGTCGTTTTACTTATAAAAGTGTGGAAAATATTTTCTCCATTTTTCGATGATTACCAAACACAGAAAAATAGATTTTTTTTTTCAAAAAACACTTTCCTCAAAATAAACGGAGCATAAATTTAAAATCCATTTCGCACATAAACGTACAAAAACTTATCAAGATAAACAAATTGGAACCACATGCGAAAGCTCGCATGAACGAGTTTGGCAGGAGCCAAGTTAAAAAAAGAACCGGAGAAAAGTCGTGTCACCGGACCCACCCCACCTTGCCTGCTGGTCTAGCCTCCAACAAAGCGTGCGTGAGCGTGACGCCACGTTTCCTGAGCTAGAAAAAGTAAAAGGAAAAAAATCACGAGCGGAAAGAAACGTAAAATTGAACCAATAAAGAGGCGGCGCAATTAACGTGGCAAAAGTTTGATGCGTTCTCTCACATCACATGGTAAAACTAAGGATGTACTCCCTCCGTCCCGGAACAATCTTCACACTTTCCCTTTTGGGCGTTTCAAAACTTACTTCACACATTTAAAATTTACCTAAAATAGAAAGGAATCTTTACTATTCCCTCCACTCATTCTCTCTCCTACTTTATTTTAATACTCACAACACCATTATAATTTACTATTCTCTCCACTCATTCTCTCTCCTATTTTATTTTCACACTCACAACACTTTCAATATAATACTCCTTCCTTAAAACCAGTGCAAACAGTGTTTGTGAAGATTGTTCCGGAACGGAGGGAGTATGAATTAAAAAAAAAAAAAAACCCTAATGGGCCTTGGCCCAGTAGTATAATGGTGGTCTTTCGAAGAAAAGATCACCGGTTTGATTCCTCCCAAGGGAAATCTTTGTGGTTTAATTTCTACCTTGGGTTTCAGGGTCCTTAGGAGTCTCCCGGGACACATCCGTGCAGTTAATGAAGCAGCACTGCTGGACTTGCAACCTCAGAGTGGGGAGTTCAAATCTTAGCAGGAGCACTGGAGCAGCCATTTGGTGTTGTAAAAGTGATGTAATTGCCTCGGCAGGAGCAGCTGGAGCAGCCATTTGGTGTTGAAAGAGTGTAAATGCCTTGTAGGAGGGCTCCCTTGGGGCCAGGAGTATAAGGTAGGACACATCCCGCGATTTACCTCCGCCAGCATACTGAGGAGCCGGTACCTGGTGGTCCAGGATTGATCCGGCGAAGCTGAGGAACCTGGGTAATAAAAAAAAAAAGGATGTATGGAAAAAAAAAATCCGAACTCGCCCGCCCCTCCCCCCTCTCCCCACAATTCGAAAATATTCATTTCTAATAGATCGGGTTGGGACACAAATTTGAAAACTCGTCAAATTTTTGGGGTTCGGATTTACCTGCCCCGCCTCAAATATATAAATAAATTACATAAATATCCTTATAGACCTTATAGAAAATTATTTAAATACCTCGAATATATAGGAAATTACTATAAGGGTCCTTGAATTATGGGTAAAAGGAAATTACTTAAATAACTATCGAGGCCGATTAAACGGAGCAGGCTCGGGTAACGCAAAACACGGGGCGGGGCGGGTTTGGACAATGGTAGATCACTACAGGGACGAGTTTGGGAAATGAAGAACCCGCCCGTTGTCATCCTAGGTAAAACCTTTGTTTTGGAAAATAGAAATAATTAGAACAATCAATTTTGGGATCGTTACGTCAGAACGTCTCGTACCGTCATATAATTGAGATGAAATAAAATATTATATTCTAATCTCTTATAAAAGCGACTTATTTGGGACATCCCGCTTGAAACATGAGACAAGTCGGGACAGAAAGGGATGGGACGGGACATCCCGCATTTTTATAGTTTTAATTTTAATTTTAACTATTCTAACCTCAAAGGTATTTTAGCACTTAATTTTTTGTTTTTTGTTTTCAACTATCCATTCATTTTTTGTGTTGATTAAGCTATTTTATAAATTTAAAAAGTTTTTATCTTGTTGGATTGCAAAAAAAATTAATCTTATATTTTCAATTTTACGTTTTGACATCATCTCAGTTAGATTTACGTTTTATAATATTAACGTGTTCTTGTCACGTATTATCCCGTGCCCTAAGGTGGGATGGAATGGGACGGAACGATGATTTTCTCTCTCGCAAATAATTCGGGACATTCCGTCCCATCCCATAAAATTACGAGACTTCATAGTTACGTCCCACAACTCTATTAATAATACACCTTTATCTTAACAAGATAAAATGTACCAAAACAAACGAGATAAATAAAAAACGAAATTTGTAAAGGTAAATAATAGTTACAAAAACTTGTTTACAAAATTTTAAATGTAATGATTTTATTGATGTTTTTAATTAAATTATAGTGGGTACACTATCGATTCAACCAATAAAATATCATAAATTCATTTTGTTAACAATATTTTGTGACTTTGTTTTTTGTCCCTATCATTGCTCCTATTTTATAATGATAGATATATTACATATACATTGGTAAAATTGATGAACTTTTTTTTAATTTAGAAATATGACGTATATTTTGAGAAGTACCAAAAAATGTGATATTATTATAAGATGAATGGAGTATAAATTTAAGAATTAATCATTTCAACAAAATATTATGAATTATTAAGATAACATTTCTAAGCGTACCAATATAATTTTAAAGCAACAATCATAAAAATTAAAATGCATTAATTTTTGACTATCGTTGTTTACCCGTGCATTTATAATAACACTAATCAATAATTGTTATAGACAAAACAATATGATCGAAATGAGTAGTTTTTGTAACAAAAAAATGCGTTTTTCTAACATTTAGGAAAATAAGTTTTTATAAAAAAATACGTGTATTTTTAAGTGTCAATGTTAATCATAATAATCATTTACACTGAAACTTATAAACATTTAAACTTACTTTTTTAACACTTGTTAATAAATATCAATGTGTTTTAAAGAGTATCGGTATGTTAAAAAAGACTGTGCTAATGTTAATAATTATTGATGTGTTTTCGTAAATTGTGTCAGTGATAGTGGTACAATTTTTTTTATTTTTTTTTATTATTTTTTTTTTTTTTTTGTTACTCGTGCTCGCCTTCGCCGGACTAATCCCTGACCACCAAGCACGCCCTCAAGATATATTGGCGGAGGTAAATCGCGGATGTCCCTATGCCCTGGGTACTGTTCCCTAATACCTTCCAGGCTGAGCCTCCTACAAGGCATTTACATCACTCTTACATCACCAATTGGCTGCTCCAGCTGCTCCTGCCGAGGCAATTGCATCACTCTTACAACACCAATTGGCTGCTCCAGCTGCTCCTGCCAAGATTCGAACTCCCCACACTGAGGATACAAGCCCAGCAATGCTGCTTCTAGTTGTACAATGTTAACCAATGTCACTAATAGTGTTAATGAGTTTTATTGTGTTATTTTTATTATTTACAAAGACATTATCGCGTATTTTGATTATGTGCTAATCTAAAAAGTCCATATAAATTAAGGCTCCGTTTGTTTGAGGGAAAATATTTTTCGAAAAATATTTTCTCAATTTTTCGGTGTTTGTTTAGCACCGAAAATCGGAGAAAATATTTTTTTCACTTTTCTAAGTAAAATGATTTACAGATTTTTTCTAAGTAAAATATTTTTCGAAAAATGGTAACACTCTCACATACACACACATCCCCACGTTACCCACCCCACATCAACCACCCCTACCCCATCCCCATCACCACCCCTTGTCACCCAACCCCCACCCCCACCCCCCGTCGAGTAAAAAAAATCATTTTAAATTTATTTTTAACAACTTCTTTTCCAATCCACTCATTTTCATTTTTTGAAAAATATTTTACAGGAAATCATTTTTCGTAAAATGTTTTACGCTAATCAAACGAGTCTAATTAATTATTTCTTTAATTAATTAAATCACAAGTGAAAAGTGAGTCCAATTCAAAAACCAAAGGCGGCCATTTCATTTCTTATCTCATTAAAATAATCAAATCGAAACCATTAGACGACAACTCACAAATAACTACTCCCTCCGTTTCAGCTCAATGTACACTTATTTCTCTTTTGGTCCGTTTCAGCTGAGTGTGAACTACCCCTTTTGGCAAAGATTTTAATATTTTATATTCTTCCTACCCCACCCACTCATTAACTCCACTCATTCTCCACCATACAATTTATTCAATCAACCACTCATTAACTTCACTCATTCTCTCTCTTCATTTCCTACCACACATTTTCATTATCTTAATAATATTTCTTAATTATTATGCCCAAAACCATGATTCACAGTTGGGTGGGACGGAGGGAGTATGCAGTTGTTCTAGATGCCGTTTTGACCATCGTTAGTTCGTTACCATTGACGTTACTTTTAAAACCAAACAAACCTACTAACGTTTGTTTTATAATTTGTTGATCCTTTAAGTGGTCACTAATTTTATGTGTTTTAAACTCAATGTGTATGTAAGAATTTGCATTGTTAATTTTTAGGAAAAAAATATGTTATTTTTTTAATTAAAAACTGATTCATATAGTTGAACTATTAAAAGTAAAATTAATCTGATAGTTAACTATAAAAGTCAATCTTAATAAAATATCAAACCTTATTTTAGATTTTTATAATAAAATAAAAAAAATAAAATGAATTTTCTAGGTTAACTATAAAATTAAACTGAGTCTAATAATTAAACAATTAGAATCAATTTTAGTAAAATATCAGTTTTTTAAACATGAAAATTGATTTTTATAGGTCAACTTTAAAAGGCGGACTAGTATTATATTTTAACAATAATAATAGCTAGTATTTTACAAAAAAAGCGTAGACATGTGTAAATGGCATACAGGTCAACGAAGTAAGGATTTTTGTAAAATTTTGAATTTAATATTTTATGGCATTATATGCTTAGGCAGAGGAGCCATAGAAAAAGTAGCCAAAGTCAAATTGACTTAAATTCGATAATAGAATCATTTAGGACATGTTTGGTAAAACTGAAAATTAATAGTTTTTTCAAGACAATCTTAATTAATTAATTAATTAAGTAATTTTAATTCATCTTATCAAATACTTCCTCCGTTCCATTCAAGTGTGTACCAAGATTTAGGACACGCAAACTAAGAAATACTATTAAGATAATGAAAATGTGTGGTAAAAAATGAAGAGAGAGAATGAGTGGAGTTAATAGTAGGTTGGTTGAATAAATTGTATGATAGAGAATGAGTGGAGTTAATGAGTGGGTGGGGTATGGAGAATATAAAATATTAAAACCTTTTCCATTTTTAGTAGTTCACACTCGGCTGGGACGGACCAAAAAGGAAATAAGTGTACACTCGACTGGAACGGAAAGAGTATATTTAATTTTTTAATCTTTTAAATTTTAAAGTGTTCCAAATTAAAAGCTTAATTTAATTACCAAACAAACCCTTAATATACACTATTTACATGTAAAATAAATAAATCAATCAAATTGCATAAAAAAAGAAATAATTGTAAGGGCAGAAAACAACATTTAATAAATGAGAGAGAGAGAGAGAGAGAGAGAGAGAGAGAAATTAGATATACTCCACTTTAAAAACCGAACCAAACAAAGAAGAAGTAAAGATAGAAAAAATAAGTTTATTAATGGTCCATGTATTATCCAAAATTTTATCATTAGGCTTTATATTTAGATTTTGCATGTCATTGGCCAAGTTTTATAATTTTGTACATATTGGCCCCTAACCCTGATGTCATTATGTACCAGTATAAGTTAATATAAGGAGCTCAAGTGCGAAATTGAAAAATGAATGATTTGAAAGAAATTCTCATTCACATCTCATATCACCCACTAGACGTGGCCGATTCGATTAATCGGCGGTTCACGGTTATCGAACTGACGGTTTCAACCTTCAAATTTTCCAATCGAAATCGAATCGGTTAACCGCCTTAGTCGATTACGATTTTACGATTTACCGGTTAAACCTGTTTGCCGGTTAACCGTTTTTAATTTTTTTCCTTTTTCAAACTAGGTTTTTTAAAGAAATTTTTAACAAAATTAAAAACAGTTACGAAAAAAAGTTAATTTTCTAACAATTTTTGAATTAAAAAGTTAACTTTTTAACGGTCAGGATCGGTTAAGGCAAGGCAAGGCAAGGCAAGGATCGGTCAAGGTCAAGGCAAGAATCGGTCAAGGCAAGGAAAGGCAAGGATCGGTCGAATTCAAACTAATATTGCCGATTCTTCCGGTTAAACCGACGGTTGACCGGTTTCCTTAACCTCCCAACCGTAACCGAACCTCCAAAAAATCGGTTAAATGGTTCCTGTTCAACCGCGTTAACCGGTTTTGAGCGATTTTGAGCGGTTGAAAATCGACCGGTTAATCGATCTGGTTCGATTTTTGGTCACCTCTACCACCCACCATCAACTTACCCGCCCATCGTCCCCACCCTCCACACACACTTACATTATCTTCTTCCTCTTCTTCATTTACTCACCTGACCTCCAAACGCACAATACACAACATACGATGAGGGACCCTTTTTCCCCCTTCCATATGTCACTAAGGGCGGGGACAATGGGACTGGTGGATTGACTGTGGATGGTGAAAGATGAGAGTGGTGACTTAATTACTTTTTGCGAACATTTAGTTTTAAATTTTTATTTGGGCCTTTTACATTTACGGTGCAACTCGAATTTTAGTTAAATGGGGAAAAAGTTATGAACGGACTAAAAGTGACGAGTTAGGCCCAGCGAGTATGGCCCAATCATTTATCTACTATCGCCACCACATTCTCAGCGAGTTTGGCCCAACGATTACTAGGCCCAAGGCCCACTAATAGGATCAGTCGACCTAAGCTCATTGTCCGACCTACGAGGTCCCGACTTAGCTTGGTCCGACTCTACGATTCATGCCCTATTTCGGGTACGGTCCAGCCCTACCCATCAGTCAGGTCGACCTAATCTTAACAGGCGACCTCGACCTACGAAGCAAGCGTCGACCTATTGAAGAAAGACGTACGCACTACTCTTTCCATAACTAGCCCTCTACAAATCAGGAGCCACTCAAGGACACGATCTCCAGACACATAACTGTCCCACAAATTACGGGATTCATGCAGTCCTACCAAAAATATCACCCTCATCAAACAGCTATAAATACATAACCACTACAACGGTTTTGAGGTAACTGCAATTTTGTCATTTTGAATCTCTTTGTTCAATACATTATTTGCTCTCCGAAATACCATACATACTCTCACGCCCGAGAGTCTAAGTCGGAGACCATTCCGTCTAGTCGTGGGTTTTGATTTCAGGTCAAGGAGTCAAGTGATTGGTCCTGCCACGTGGATGAAGATTGATAAGCACCTTTCCTGCAGCATCAGTTTGGTTCCATTGTCGGGAAACGTGCATTCTTGACTTCGAAAGTTTTTCTTTCAACCCACAACCATGGTGACAGCAGACGAACATGTTTCTGATGCCTCAGACGAACGTAACGAAGAAAATACTAACGCCAATGCTGGAGACCGCAACACTGATCTGCCTCCTCCCCCTCCACCTCGTCATCACCAAAGAGCGACTCGATCTAATAGCGTTGCTGACGGCAGAGGCTTGCCTGATGGAAGAAGAGACAAGCGGCCTATGGACGGACAGGGAGCGCCGCCTCCTCCAAAGCGTCAAATGGGGCGAATGACTGCAGGAGACAGGGCAGGTCCCTTAACCAATCCCCTAAGCAGAAAGAAGATGCTGCTAGAGCGAGCTCAAATTCTAGCAGAGTTAATAGCAATGGAGGAGGCAGAGCAGGCCGACAGAAGGTCAGAAAGGGTAGCCCCCTCCCTGGTTTCTAACAGGCAGCCCGTGAGAAGTACTAGGCAGAATGAGACCGAGGGACAGAATGTCGAGCGCCGAATAGTGCGGCGGGCTCAATCCCCTATTCATGTTCCGAGTGACGACCTGAGGGCCAGCCTCAACAGGAATAGAGAGCAGGAAGCTCAGTCAGATCTAAGACGACAGCTAGAATCCAGTCGAAGCTTGCGTGGATCGCCTGCCAGGACGCAAAGGTCGCAGTCCCACAGAGGAGATAGGCGCAGATCGCCGGTTGGAGAAAATAGGCGCAGATCGCCGGTTGGAGAAAATAGGCGCAGGTCGCCGGTTAGAGATGATAGGCGCAGGTCGCCAGTTAGAGATGACAGGCGCAGGTCGCCAGTTAGAGAGGAAAGGCGCAAGTCGCCAGTTCAGTCAGTGAGGTCGCCCTCTCACAGAGATAGAAGGAGCAGACAGATAACTCCCCATAGGAGTGAAAGGCAAAGATCCAACGATATCCCCCAAGCTAGAGACGGCAGACCAGATGCCAGGGAATGGCTATTATGGAAGAAAAAGTTTGAACAGTGGGAGGCTGATAAGAAAGAGGATGCTAGAAAGGGCGAACGAAATGATTTTGCTCTTCGTCCCTTGTCCAAGGAGCTGCTCGACCGTCGACCTCCTCCCGGCTTCAGACTACCCGTCCTGGAAAAATATTCGGGTGCAACCAATGCCAAAAGCCATATACAGCATCTAGAGGCTACGATGTCCTTTGTCTCCAATGAGGACGACATGATGTGTAAAGCACTTACTAGCACTCTCACCGGGGCAGCCCTCACTTGGTTCAATGGCTTGGCACCAGGTTGCATCTCGACTTGGACTTATATGAGAAAGAAGTTTTTGGATCGCTTCTCGACTGCTGGAGCTCGGAAGACGACAGTCACCGACTTGAATAATCTGGTACAGGGAAAGAACGAAAGCTCGATGAGCTACTATACCAAATTCAAGGAGATGGTCGACAAGATCGAGGAGGACCTCACGGATAGAGAGGTGATCAATTGTTTCAGGAATGGAATTGCTTCTGCAGATATGGACTACGAGCTGACAGTCCGAACTGTGACTACTCGACAAGAGTTGTTCGAGAAGGCCTACAATGTGGCATTGGCAGAGGAAAGAAAAGAGAAGAAAAATGGGAAAGGTCCCAAGGCTGAGGTCGCTGATGCTGATAAGAAGGACGCAGCCAAGAATGGGGGAAACAACAAAAATGGCAAGAATAGAACTAGGGCGACTGAGAAAGTGCCCAAAGCTTTTACTCCCTTAACAGTGAGTCGAACTGAGATAATGAATATAGTCGAGTTGGGCCCACCTGCCCCTATGAACCCAGCAAATAAGTTCAGAAGGGATAACAGCAAATACTGCGAGTACCACAAGGATACGGGCCACACAACAGAGGATTGTATGAGCCTGAAACGTATCATTTAGAGGTGGGTCGACCAGGGAAGGCTCGACGCGTATGTGAAAAGACCTCAAGAAGGTGGTGGTGAGCGAGCTGTTGGTGGACATCAAGAGCCGATGCAGCCTAGATTGAATTTGGGCGTTATTACGGAGCAAGCTAGTAACACTGCCATCAAACACAAGATATTCCAGCTCAGCAAGGCGCCCCACGTACCCCCTAGAAGCTATATTAGAGACGAGATGATTAGTTTCTATCCGAACGAGCTGGCAACCGATGTAGCAGCTAGAGAACAGGTTCTCGTTATCCCAGGATTAATAGATGGGTGTACGACGAGGAGACTCTTGATAGACACGGGGGCCTGCAAGGATATTTTGTTTTACAAGACATTCCAGGAGATGGGACTCTCAAATGAGCAGCTCGAGCGATATGATGGCAGATTGGAAGGCTTCACCAACCACCAGGTCGATGCCAAAGGACAAATTGAGTGGGATATCGACATAGGCCAACATCCTTACAGGGTCGTCTCCAGGGTAAAATTTATTGTCATTGATGTGAATAGTGATTACGCTGCAATTCTTGATATCCCTGGTCAGGTCGCACTTGGAATGGTGGCCTCGATCCCCCATCAGCGAGTTAAGTTCCCGACGCTAGTTAGAGTCGGCTGTGTACGAAGCACAACTCGAGAATATCTTGACCATGTCCTACGAACTAGGAAGAAGAGGGAACTGGAGATTGAAACTGCTGAGGGGTATTTGAAGATGTCAAAATCAGTCACCACAACTTCTAGACTATCTACAATCACCAGCGTGGAAGAGTCGACCTATCGCTCACATGACGAGGTCATGACTGAGTCGACACGTCACTCTGAAGTCACCATGGTCGATCCAGATACAGTTATGGTCGACCAAGTCTTTATAGGCAAGCTATGCCTCCAAGTCGACAATAACTCGGGGGCCACCACCAGCGAAATCGCTGCTGAGTTGGATGATATGATCAGTGAAGAAGCTCCACACTTGGGGGCCAAGGAAAGACAGAGGGTTCGAGAGATCATTATCGAGACCTTACAATTCAGAGATGGTCCAGAGCTAGAGGCTGTAGACGAGCTGGAAGCAGTGATCACAAATCCCTCTTATCCTGAGCAAAAGATTCAAATTGGAAAGCAATTATCAGCCAAGGAAAGAGCAGAGATCATCGAGCTACTAAAGGAAAGCAATGACGTCTTTGCTTGGCAAGTAGAGGATATGAAGGGGATCAATGAAGAGGTCGCTGTTCACAGGCTGGAGGTCAACCCGACCATGAAATACAAAGCACAGAAACTGAGGAGCTTCGCTCGTGACAAAGAGGAGGTCATCAAACTTGAGGTACAAAAACTCTTAAGTGCAGGTATCATAAAGGAAGCCACTCATACCACCTGGCTAGCTAATGTGGTCATGGTGAAGAAATCTAATGGCAAGTGGAGAATGTGCGTCGACTTCACCAACCTTAATCTTGCCTGCCCAAAAAACAGCTATCCTCTACCTCGGATTGACAAGCTCGTCGATTCTATTGCTGGATATTCCACACTCAGTTTTCTCGATGCCTATTCAGGCTACCATCAGATCAAGATGCATGAAGATGATGTTGTGAAGACGGCTTTTCAAGCCGCTGGGGGGCATCTATTGCTACAACATGATGCCATTCGGATTAAAGAACGCAGGAGCGACCTACCAAAGGATGGTGAACAAGGTCTTTGCTTCACAGATTGGCCGAAATATGGAGGCTTATGTCGACGATATGATTATCAAAACAAAGGCCGGACTTCACATAGTCGACCTAAAGGAAACGTTCGCCAATCTACGAGCAAACGACATGAAGCTTAATCCGAGCAAATGCGTATTTGGAGTAGCAGCTGGCAAATTCCTTGGGTTTATGGTGTCACAGCAAGGTATTGAAGCCAATCCAGAAAATATCAAGGCTCTGGTTGATATGTAAGATCCCACAAATATAAAAGAGATGCAGCGACTTAACGGTAGGGTGGCAGCCCTAGGTCGCTTTATATCCAAGTCGGCGGAAAGATCTCTCCCCTTCTTCAAGTCTTTGAGGGGGACGAAAAACTTTGAATGGACGATCGAATGTCATTCTTCGTTCCAACAGCTCAAGGAGTACCTCACTACTCCACCTCTATTGAGCAGCCCGACCATTGTCGAGACTTTGTTCGTATATCTGTCTGTGGGTGATCAATCAGTTGCAGCAGTCCTAGTTCGAGAGGAAGATGGGCTTCAGAAGCCCGTATATTATGTTAGCAAGGCTCTATCCGATGTTGAGGGCAGATATTATAACGCGGAGAAGGTTGCATATGTCCTGGTAGTGGCCTCAAGGAAGTTACGAGCTTATTTCTTGGCTCACCCCCTTGTTGTGCTCACAAATGCACCTTTAAGAAAGATTCTACACAAGCCAGAGAGTTCAGGTCATTTACTCAATTGGTCAATTGCTCTCACATAATTCGACATCGAGTATCGACCTCGAAAGGCGTTGAAGGCTCAAGCCTTGGAAGACTTCTTGGTCGAGTTGACATGCACCAAGGAAGATAGCGAGGTGCGAGCTCAGAAGGAGAAAGTTAAGGGAAAAGAGCCAGAGTCCCAGCCCGTCACTAGTCTACCCGACGACTGCTGGAAGGTGTACTGCACGGTCAAAGAACGAAGAATGTTAGTGGAGCCGGGATAGTATTGATCGAGCCTAATCCGGGAATGCCCATGAGGAAGCATTGAGGTTTAAGTTTGAGGCCTCCAACAACCAGGCGGAGTACGAAGCTTTGGTCGCAACCATCGAGTACGCCAAATGCTTTGAAGTGACCAAAATTATAGCACATTGTGATTCCCAGCTGATAGTCAACCAGGTCCGAGGGGAGTACGAGGTGCTGAACTCTACTTTGATCAAATACTACGACTTGGTAAAGGAGTTGATAAAAGACTTAGAGTTTTGGGAAATTCAGAGGATTGGTCGAGAGGACAATGAATTGGCCGACCTACTCTCGAAGCTGGCTACCACAGATGAGCCGCATGAAGAGCCTATCTCCTACCTCGAGAATCCAGCATATGAAAGGGTTCAAATTCAGTGTGTGGAGGACACGACGAGAAAATGGGTTTATGACAAGTGTTGGATCGAAGAAATGAAGGCATACTTGGAGACGGGCGAGCTCCCTGAGGACGAGAAGACAACTCGAGCTATCAAAAAGAAGGCTTCGAGATATGTCATTCAAGGAGACATGCTATTCAGAAGGTCATACACCAAGCCGTTGTTGAAATGCATCCACCCCCAAGAAATTACTCAGTTAATGCACGAGGTGCATAGTGGGGT
The DNA here is from genome assembly GCA_022495995.1 of Adenophora triphylla var. japonica. Classification (NCBI taxonomy): domain Eukaryota; kingdom Viridiplantae; phylum Streptophyta; class Magnoliopsida; order Asterales; family Campanulaceae; genus Adenophora; species Adenophora triphylla. The sequence continues at coordinate 176,213 of JAFEMH010002014.1, read as the reverse complement.
TTGTGGTGGACACCCGGGGGCCAGAACGTTGGCCGAAAAACTGATTACGTTGGGTTATTACTGGCCACACATGAGAGCTGACACTCATAACTTTGTTCAGCAATGTGACCAGTGTCAAAGGTTTGCCAACCTGCCTCAACTTGATATGTGGGGCATCGACTTGATTGGACCCTTCCCTCCCGCCCGTGGAAACTGCAAGTACGTGATCGTGGCTATTGATTACTTCACGAAGTGGGTCAAAGCCAAACCTTTGGCCAGAATTACAGAAGAAAATGCCATCAATTTCATTCATGACTTCATCTGGTGTCGATTTGGGATCCCTTGAGCTATAGTCTCAGACAACGGCCTACAATTCTCCCGGGCTTTCGAAGAAGAAATGAATCGAGTAGTGATCAAGCATTGGCAATCATCTATTGCCTATCCTCAAGGCAATGGGCAAGCTGAAGCAGCAAATAAGCTCATCCTATCTTCACTTAAGACAGGCTTAGTTGGTCGACGTAGCAACTGGTTGGACGAACTCCCCCTTGCTCTTTGGGCAGTTCGCACAACCACTCGGGGGCCTACGGGGGAAACCCCATTCGCTCTTACATATAGGTCGAAGGCCATGGCACCAGCCGAGCTGCGATTTCCTACAGCCAGAGTGGTCTTCTTCGATCAAGAACAGAACGACAACAACAGGTTGATCGACTTGGATTTGATTGACGAGAAGCGAGATACAACTTACTTACGAATGGTCAACTATAAGCATAGGACAAAGAGTTACCATGATAAGAAGGTGAAGACGAGATCATTCCAAGTAGGCGACCACGTGCTGAGAAAGATCGAAGCAACAGGAAGGAGAACCCAGCAGAACAAGTTATCTCCCAACTGGGAAGGTCCCTGCATTGTTACTCGAATTATCAAGGAAGGAACTTACATGATTGCTCACCCAGGTGGTGAAGAGTTGAAGCACCCATGGCACACTACTCATCTTATCAAGTATTATTTCTAGTTCGGCTATCTAGTTTAGCTTCAAGGATTAGCTCAGTTTTCAAAAGTTTGAGTTCGTTATAGTTTTAGCTCTCCACTTTTGATGTAAGCATGCTTCTTCTTCAATAAAAGTTGCCGATCTATTCGACTCAACGTTGTGTTGCACTTTACATTAGTTCCAACAGACTCGATTCTTAATCAGTCTCGTTCTAACAAAGCTCAATTCTTAATCAGCTTCGTCCATTCAACAAGTCCTACTCTTAGTCGACTTCGTTCTAACGAGCTCGATTCTTTATCAGCTTCGTTCATTCAACAAGTCCGACTCTTAGTCGACTTCGGTCTAACAAAGCTCGATTCTTAATCAGCTTCGTTCATTCAACAAGTCCGACCCTTAGTTGACTTCGTTCTAACAAAGCTCGATTCTTAATCAGCTTCGTTCATTCAACAAGTCCGACCTTTAGTCGACTTCGTTCTAACAAGCTCGATTCTTAATCAGCTTCGTTCATTCAACAGATTCGGCTCTTAGTCGATCTCGTTTGCAAAAACTATACAAGTCCCAGGTAGATTGTGTTATCAAAAAACCAGTCCGACCAAAGGCTTAGGGCGACTTGTTTGTCCTACTAAATCTAGCTTGACATATGTGCTGGAATCAAAAGCATACAACTCAAAATGATAAAAGTCAGCTACGATTGAATAAAGGTTCAGTCCCCCAAAAAACGGGCCAAGACTAGAACTAACAAAAAGTTATAAGTTAAGATGCCTCCCAAAAAACTGTGCTAAGGCATTAGCATTTACAAACACAAAGGCAAAAATTATTTGGAACTTGTTCATTATACAACCATTCAAGTTAAAATTCAAGGGGACGGGTCAGCTTCAACCTGACTACTTGTGGTAGCCTGATCACCTACGGGTCCTTCTTGCTGCTGGGGGCCTATGGGTTTACCCGATTTGGAGAATCCATGTTGGGGAGTATCACCATCAAAATCCGGCTCGTCAGGTTCCTCAAGCTCCGCTAAAATAGTGTTGAAGTTGACAGACTCAACGGGAGGAGGGACCCAAGGGTCTGCTTCTGCATCCACATCATCTTGTGCAATATTAACCAAGTCGTTATCATTATAAGGCACTAAGTGATGGCCCTGACGAGCTGCCGTGTTGTATTGATCCTCCGATGCCCATTTAGCTAGCTGCTCGATTGATATGTCAACAGAAGGGTCCACCACGATACGTCGAGCCATATGGCTTCGACCCACGTCAAAGAATCCTCTTTCCTTCTCTGTGACATAATCATGGAGCTCGTCGCTCTCCTTGTAAGCTTTCACGGCCTCCTTGCCAGCAGTTTCCTTGGCGGCACTCACAACAATCGCCAGCTCCGCTTCCCACTATAGTCGAGCTGCTTTTAGATCCTCAATCTACTTAGTCAGCATTGAGTTGTTTTCTTCCATGGTTTGAGTCGCCACTTCCAAGTCCCGGTCGACTCTCTTTTTCTCCTCCTTGAGGGCTTCCAGGTCCTTACGAGCTTTTCCAAGGTCGCTCCAAGCCTTCTCCTTACCCTTCAAGGCAGCATCTTTCACCAACTTCAAAGCTTCATAAGCAGAGTCCAGATCAGCATGGTCCTCCTTCAGCTTCTCATGGACCTCCTTCAACTTGGCATGGTCTTCCTCCAGCTTATTCAACTCTCCATTTTTGTGAGCCAGAATGGACTTGGCCAGCTTCTCTTGCTCTTCAGCAGCCTTCCAGTAGCTGGTTGATAATTCTATCATAGCAAGAGACTGAAACGTCAGGTAAAGAAAGGAGATTAGATCTATCAAAATTAGGTCGAAGGTCCTAGACAAATGAAAGACTGTGATACAAAAAGAGTACAAGTGTTACCTCGGAATGGGCCAACCCAGACCTAGCGCGGCAGGCTTTAGGAGTCAAACCTCTGTTAGTGTATTTCTTGACTAAGTCTTGGTCAGCTGCCCTTCTCACCACCACTTGACCATACTCAAGCTCGGGATACTCTCTAGCCAAACAATTCACCCCAGTAAGAGGAGTAACTTCACTCAGCTCATCTACTCGAGCTCGAACTAACTCGACATAAGAAACCTGGATAGGAGGAGATAGGGAGCCCCTAGCATTGGCATCCACATGTTCAGTAGCATCCACCTGCTCAGATGGTGGGATAACCTTGGATTTCTCAACTCTAATTTTCTTGCTCAGGGGAGCATCATCATTCTCTTCCTCCTCATCAATATCTATAATGGGTGACTTGGCCTTGGAGACAGCTTTGGACTTGGCTTTGGCTTGAGCTCGGGTTTTGGTTCGGAAGACCTCCCTCGCCGGCTCCACAGTTTGTTCAGACCCATCTACCTCAACAGCGTCGACCTCCTGGGCCTCTCGAGCGTCATCTCCAGCTCGCTCATCATCCAATTCCTCGAGCCCATCCTCCGCAGGAATGTATTGGGTAGTCTCTTGGTCAACCAGCTTCAGAAGCTCATTGCGCTTTGCCCCCTCGGCCTCGTGGTTTTCTCGGGCATTGGCAGCCCCTCAGCTTCTCTTACTCTTCCTGACGTCAATAGCTCTGCCCATATTAGCCTCTTGAGCAGGAGTCAGAACTGCACAAAACCAAAGCAACAAAGTGTTAGCTCAACAATTCAAGAAAGTTCTATGTACGAACTACGAGTTCTACATACGAGCAAATTGTCTACGAACTAAAAGTCACAACAACATATTCTATGTGCGAGCCAAAAGTTCCACGTACGAATTGAGAGTTATACACACAATTCAAGCAAGTTCTATGCACGATCTCAAGAATTCTACATACGAACAATGAAAAGACGAACAAATTCTTACCACCAACGTGCTCCCCATCATCTTTACAGTAATTGGGCGTCTTCTGACAAAGTGTGCATTTCTTCTCAAATCTACCCAAGGCATGGGTGACCCAATCGGGATATATTGTGCACCTTACAACGGGGACTAGAGGCACCACATCCCCATCTCCAAGCATCATCCCAGCCTGGATGTAGTTATTTTTGGTAGTTCCTAAAACTTTCCAGCTGATGGGCCCCTTATTAGCCAGCTCAACCAAGCTCTTATACAGAATCGACATGCCAGTAGGGCTCCCAATGATCCTCCTCTCTCACTACCTTGGAGTCAGTATTGGGTAAAGGAAACTCCCATCCTAATCTGCTCTCCACCACTACCACATGGGAATTCCAGCCACTTGCCTTACCAGGAAGGTTTACAAATAACTTAGGGGAATTTGGCTTGGAGGGAGTGCTGATCCCTGAATCGACCTTATCGAATTTCACACAAAAGAACTCCCTAAAGACCCTCATACAAGGCTCATACCCCAGGAAGCGACACACCATAGCAAAACAGACCAAAACTCTACAAGTATTGGCTCCCAACTGGAGGGGTAGGGCGTTCGTGCACTCCAAGAACTCATTTATGAATGGATCCAAGGGTAATCTCAGGCCAGCTTCAAATTGGCCATAGAAGAAAGCAACTCTAGTAGAATCCTCCTTATAAGTACCACCAAACTGGGACATAAAGTCCTTCTTGCTATAAATGGTAACATCAAACTCTTCCTTGTCCACCTCACAGAAGTTGTAAATCATTTCTAGCCGAGATGGAAAGTTTTGCTTCCCTCTGCGTGGCCTAGGAGCCACATAGCCCCTTTCATTCCTCCTAGGTACAACGGAGGACTCGAAGGCGTTAAAAATGTGAGGACTTGAGGAGGTCGAGGCTGAAGCTCCCCCTTGAGTCGTCATATCTGTATAAGAAGAAGAGGAAATAGGGGAATCAGTCCTATACGCAGTCTCAAGGGACCTAATAGACACACTAAGGGGTGACCTAGATTCCCCCGGAAATCCTGTTCTGTTCCTAAGAAAAGAGGGTTTGATGGGACCTCGAACATAGAACACAACTATATGGTCAAGCAGCCCGTGGAAAAGATTAAAGGACACAATTCTTGGGTCGTTCGTTTCTAAAGCACCTATGGTTTCTCCTACGGGTAAACCTAATTCAGTGAAACGCAAACCCCACCGGGTCAAAATTGAGGAACATTCCTCCACCGTCATCTCTCTCCATACCCCATTCAAGTGTTTATAAACTCTCCGATTGACATTATAGTAGCCATACCAAGCTCCGGGATCACTGCTAAAAGTCCTAGCCATGGCGAAATCAAGGAATGCGCAGAAATTAAGCCCTAATGCTGAAGGATGAGAAGAATACCTTAATCAGTTAAAACGAGGAGTTGTTACTGGAGAAGACGAAAGCTCAATTTAAATCAATTGCTGTTTCAGTTGCCGTCGCCGGAGTTGTGCAAGAGTTTGGAGAGAGTAAAAGTTCGAAAAGGAGAAGGACTCTGGTATTGTATTTTCCGAAATTGAGAAGGAAAAAGAAAAATTCAAACGTTATTTTCCTAATTAAATGTGAAAAACAGTTCCCAAGGTGGTTCCCAAACGTCAAAACAGTAATGATTGCAAAATACGACGCTTCCAGCGATCCAACCGTTCAACAGTCAACGATTAGGATTGAGCCACGTCACTATCCGTCGAGTAAACATCAACTCAAGTATCGACCTGCGAGTTACTGTAGGCTTCATCAGAATTTCTTTAACTTCCTGGTCGACAAAGTCAACTCAGAAAGTTGGGGGCCAATGAACAGACTAAATGTGACGAGTTAGGCCCAGCGAGTATGGCCCAATCATTTATCTACTATCGCCACCACATTCTCAGCGGGTTTGGCCCAACGATTACTAGGCCCAAGGCCCACTAATAGGATCAGTCGACCTAAGCTCATTGTCCGATCTACGAGATCCCGACCTAGCTTGGTCCGACTCTACGATCCATGCCCTATTTCGGGTACGGTCCAGCCCTACCCATCAGTCAGGTCAATCTAATCTTAACAGGCGACCTCGACCTACCAAGCAAGCATCGACCTATTGAAGAAAGACGTACACACTACTCTTTCCATAACTGGTCCCCTACAAATCAGGAGCCACTCAAGGACACGATCTCCAGACACATAACTGTCCCACAAATTACGGGATTCATGCAGTCCTACCAAAAATATCACCCTCATCAAACAGCTATAAATACATAACCACTACAACGGTTTTGGGGTAACTGCAATTTTGTCATTTTGAATCTCTTTGTTCAATACATTATTTGCTCTCCGAAATACCATACTTACTCTCACGCCCGAGGGTCTAAGCCGGAGACCATTCCGGCTAGTCGTGGGTTCTGATTTCAGGTCAAGGAGTCAAGTGATTGGTCCTGCCACGTGGACGAAGATTGATAAGCACCTTTCCTGCAGCATCAAGTTATAACAATTTAAATTTTTTCTTAACAAAAAGGAGAGGGGATAAAATATCATATACTCTCTGCGTTTTATTTGAAACTACACTTTTTATTCAAAATGTTGTATCATTTGAAACTATACTTTTAATCTGAAAAAATTTATAATATTTCTTTAATCAATAAGACTCAATTTTCGCACTAACAACAACTTTTCGGTTGTTATTTCCCCCATTTTCTCTCTTCTATCTCATTTTTCATATTTATAACACTTACTCCCTCCGTCCCAAAATGTTTACTCCCTCCGTCCCGCTAATATTAGCACACTTTCCTTTTTGGGCGTCCCGCTAATATCCGCACACTCCCAAAAAGGAAACTTTATATTAATAAAATATTCACCCAACCCCACTCATTCTCTCTCCTACATTATTTTAATACTCACAACACCATTATAATTTATTACACCCTCCACTCATTCTCTCTCCACTCATTCTTTTACACTCACAACATTTTATTAAAATATCATATTCCTTAATTCCCGCGCAAACAGTGTTTGTGCTAATATTAGCGGGACGGAGGGAGTATACCATTTAATTTTTTAGTTGAATTTTGATCACAAATATATGACAATTTAATTATGTTCATGAAATTCTAAAAATTCCTATTGATTCACCATTAATAATATTATCAACAACAACTTTTAGAATTTCATGAACATGATTAATCTCTCATAAATTTGTGATCAAAGTTCAACAAAAAAGTTAAATGGAACAAACATTTTGAAACGGAGGGAGTATTTCATTATCATTTTTCTTTTATCTTCATGCCCAATCTAAAATGTGCAGTTTCAAATGGATTAAGGGAGTACTCAATAACTTATAACTATAAAAAGTTAAAGATGCAATTGCCCTCACTTGTTAGATCGATGCTCCACCATTGCTTTAGGCTAACTTACATAATAATGGTGCGCGTTAGACCTAAGGATCAATGGCATAGGGATGACCAAATCCGGTCCGGTTTCGGTTCCGGGCCTTGAACCGCCGGTTCCGGTTCGGCGAGGAGCTGAATCTTAATCGGCCCGCTTTTCTCACGGTTCCGGTTATCCGATTCCGGTTTTCTCACGGTTTTGGTCCGGTTCCGGGCTTTTCCGGTCCGGTTCCAGGCCGGTTCTATTGAAAAACAACAAATTTTCGTCTGATTCCGGGCTTTTTCCGGTCCGATTCACCATTTTGGTGAACCTTAACCGGCCCGCCTCCAAACCGGTTCCGGTTACCCCGATTCCGGTTTTCTCCCCGGTTCATGGCGGTTCCGGCTTTTCCGGGCCGGTTCCGGTCCGGTTTTCCGGTTCCGGTCCGGTTTGGCCATCCCTACAATGGCACATTAAAAATCATATATTTTGGTCAATTACATACAAAGTCTAAAGGTAAAGACTAATTACAAATTTTTGAATAGTTAAGGGACCACTGATAAAAATGTCCAAACAAAATACTCCCTGCGTCACACTCAAGTTCAAACTTTTCCAAAAAATTATCCATCCGAAATTTCAAAATATCAAAATGAATTTTTTGTATTATTTTTTTATTTGTGGGTTTCATATATCATATTTATAACAATTATTCATTAACTATTTTTTACTTACTTTATTTTTTTATCCTACTATCTGTACTTATAACACATCAATTTTTTCAATTTTTGTTTGAAATACTTTATTTTTTGAACTTTCGAACGGAACAAAACAGGACAAGAGTAATTAAAACGCAAACCATTAACCCACCTTCGGTTTCGCCCAAGAACCAGTCCCCATTTTCAGTTCTCCTTTTTCTTAGTTTCGCTCTCTCCTCGAAATATTCACAACTCTCATCCGGTACTATATTTTTATATCTAACAATTATATTACCTTTTGCATGTTTAATAATATTTCATTATTTTTGTCCATGGATTTTAATTCTGTCCCTCTGTATTTTTTTGAAATTAGATAACCGAAGAAAATTTCAATGGAGTGCATTGAAGCAAGGGCCTTAAAATCGAGTTTTTTATCAGAAAAATCGACCCATAATCAGCAAGGACCATTTTGTGATGAGTTTTGGTGTGTGGCCGGAATTAATAACGTTGTTAACTCCGATGATTTTTCCGTTGACGACCTCCTCGACCTTTCCGACAAAGATTTCGTCAAGAATAATGGTTGTTTTCTGGATTATTCCGAAGAAGATGAAGAGAAAGATTCCATTTCTGTCTCTTCTCGTGATAACGACGCTAATTCCATTTCCAGCTCCTTTTCCGGTGACGGAATTTTCGGACCTCTTCCCGCCGAGAAACTTATTGTTCCGGTAATTATTTCCGGTGAACCGAAGTTGTAACTTTTCATTTTTTTTCGGGCTAATTAAGTAATTATTTGAGATTTATGCTTTAATTTAGTTATTTATTTAATTATTTTGGTAACGTTTTAATTTATTTTTTTATTTTGGTAAGGTTCATGAAACTTAAACTTTATCTTCAATTCATTACGTGGGTTCATCATATTGTTTTTTTGTTTTTTTGTTTTGTTTTTTTTTTTGGATTTACGTTTTAAAAATTTTATGACGCTATGTAAAATTATCTGGCTTAATTACGTAATTATATTTTTGCTTAATTTCTTCAATTTTTTGTTATAATAATTTATCTATAAAATACTATTGTCATGCAGTAATTTTCATGGCTTCCTTAATTTCGAAAAGATTATACTCCCTCCGTCTCACACCAATTGATACTTATTTTCTTTTTGTATTTTCTTTTTGATCCGTTTCACACCAACCAATTGATACTTACCAAAAATGAAAAGAAATCTTCACTATTTACCCCACTTATTCTCTCTTCTATTTTATTTTTTCACTCACAACATTCTCTCTCTTAACTATTCCTCCCATTCATTCTCTCTCCTATTTTACTTTTACACTCACAATATTCTCTCTCCACTTTTTCTCTCTCTTACCTTTCCTTAATTTGCGTGCCCATTTTTTTGGTATCAAATGATGTGGAACGGAGGGAGTATATTTTAATTTTATTTTTTTTTCCAAAAAAAAAAAAGAGAATAAAAATGAATTGTTTTTTTTTTTTTTACTTGAATTTTGGTTGAATTTTTTGTAAAATAAGATGAATAATTAATTTTTCCAATAAATTTTACAGGCAGATGAGATGGAGAATCTTGAATGGTTATCTCAAATAGTCGATGATTCCGTCGCAGATATGTCCTTGTCATGTCCGGCTGGGACTTTCAAGGAGAAAATGGAGAGAACCTCGATGAACCGGTTCATACCCGTTCCCAGACTGCCGGTTCAAGAGTACACAATTATAGGGTTTTCATATCCGGTTCCAAAAAAACCCAGAACGCAACGGTCCAGACTGAGCCGACTGATCTGGCCAATTGGGTCATTATCACTAGTGGACTCATTGTCAGCTTCGTCCTCTTCCTATGACTCCTCAGTAACTTCTCCGGTTCTCTTCACCAACCAGGTTCAACTCACGGACTCATTTTGGACTTTTGGTAAACCACCGGCAAAGAAGCATAAGAAAAACTCGACAATGGGATCCGCCGGTTCAGTAATAAGTGGGCGACGTTGTAGCCATTGCCTCGTCCAGAAGACCCCACAGTGGCGAACCGGCCCTTTAGGTTCGAAAACACTTTGTAACGCGTGTGGTGTCCGGTTCAAATCAGGTCGGCTTTATCCGGAGTATAGACCGGCTTGTAGCCCGACTTTCTCCGTCGAAGCTCACTCTAATAGTCACCGGAAAGTTTTGGAAATGAGGCGGAAGAAGGAGATGTCGGAAATGGGTTCGATGAGTGAACCCGGTTTAGGTTTAAGCTCAGATGATTCAAAGCTTTTGAGGGGTAGTTGTAGGTTCAAACATGGCGAAGTCAGGATTTTCTTGGAATGAGATCAAGTTTTTTTAGCGTAACATTATGATTAAGGTATTTGAATTTAATATATAAGGGGCTCAAAATATTAATTTAGTGTCAAATTTTCTCAAAATTAAGGGGGTCAAAACATACAAATTCATAATTTTTAGTAATATAATGTCATTTTCTAAAAATTGATAGTACTAAATTTACACATTTCAAAATTAAAGGGGTCAATGACCCCTTTGCCATTGCCATAAGTGTAGCCTCGCCACTAGGTTCAAAGTAGGTGCCAAATTGGATATTGACCCGGTTCATTATTCTTTTCTAGTTCCGGTTCAATTTGTAGAATTTTGGTGGGAAGGTAAGGCTATGTCCAATAAGGTCAACTACCAAAAACATTCAACTACCCTAATATTACGACACATCATCTTCTCTCTCCATCCACTTAATCATTCAACTACTTTCTCAACTATACCCCCCACAATAAGCTAGTTTAGTTTAAAATTCAACTCCTCCCAACTCATCATTCTATATTTCACCACTTTTTATTTTATTTACAATATTTAATTTTATAATTAAAAAATTAATAATAATAATAATAATAATAATTTATTATTAAAAAATAAATTATAAATATTTTTATTTATAAATTCGAGATTTTGTTTTAATTTTTTAATTCAAGATTTTATTTAATTTTATAAATTCGAGATTTTATTATTAAAAAATAAATTATTAATTTTTTTGGTGTACAAAAAATATGAAAGTTATGTCATTTTATAGAGAAAAAAATTTCCAGAATTTTGGGCAAAAAAAAATAAAAATAAAAATTATTTCTGTCAAATAATTGAGCTCAAAAAACGGGGTGGAAAAATAAAAAGGAAAAGGAAAAACCAACCAATCACAGGCGGACACTTGTCCCTTCGGAAAAAAAAAAAAAAAAAAAAAAAAAAAAAGAAGGACGCGCTGGATGGTTGGAGTGAAGCTCACGCGCCAATGAGAGTCCGACAAGTGTCCTCTTCAACCGGGTTGAAGGTTTCCAACTCCCCCAACTCAACTACCCCCATTCAACCCCCTTATTAAACACATTCAACCCTCCACCTCACCCTCAACCCCCAACTCAATCACCTTATTGAACATAGCCTAAGACTAGCAGGTGTAGGTTGTAACGGAAAGTTAGGGAGGGATGTGTGAAGTATTAAGTACTAGTAAAAGTCCGTGTCCGACGACACGTGTTTTTTTTTTTAATTTTAAAAAAAAAATTAAAGGGTAAAATGGGAAAGGGACAACTTAGTGATGGCAAAATGGAAAATTTGGCATTTGACACTATTCATTGTACTGTTCACATGGCTGAGGTGGCATGTTGTAATTTATACTATACTCCCTCCGTCCCACGTTAGTTGAGACTTCTTTCCCTTTTGGGTCGTCTCACGTTAGTTGAGACTGCCCAAAATGGCAAAGGAATCTTCACTATTTACCCCACTCATTCTCTCTCCTATTTCACTTTTACACTCACAACATTCTCTCTCCTAACTATTCCTCCCACTCATTCTCTCTCCTATTTAATTCTTCATACTCACAACATTTTCTTTCACTTTTTCTCTTACTTACTTTTCCTTAATTGATGTGCCCAAAAAGTTAGTCTCAACTAACAGGGGACGGAGGGAGTAGATTTTAGCATTTAGTTTTTTTTTTTTTTTCTCTTTTAGGTTTTATTTCATGTAAGCCATTTATTTAAGGTTAATTTTAATGAAAATAGTGGTATAAATAGGTTTGTTTAAATTTCGTGGTTATTAATTTCTTTAGAGTAAAATTAAAGTTACAAAAAAAAAAAAAATTACAACTTTTGAATTATAAATACAGTTGATTGTGTTAGTAGATCTAACCACTCTTTAATTCAATATTCAATTATTTATTATTAACTGTATTTATAACACTAACTTTGTAGAAATAAATGTAACCCTAGCATTGCTTATTTCTCCTTTTTACTTTGATTAAGGTTTATTCGAGTTTCCTTGTCGGACATAAAGAAAGAATTTTTGGTTTCACGAAATTTGTGTGGCTAGGCGACCTTTTATTCACTTTGTAGAATGCGAAAACATGAAATTTGTGTGGTTGTGCAACGTTTTATTCACTTTGTGAAATGCGAAATGAGTTACGTAATGCTTTACGATCGTGTAACGTTTTATAAAACGAGTTGTATAATTTTTATTCACTTTTTCGTAACGTAAAATGAGCGAATTTTGGTATCAATATTTTGTGATCAATTGTTTACCTAATCTATTTCTATTTTGAGATGGATTATATTTTATTTTCCTTAAAGTGCTAGATAGAAATTTCACTTTTGGGACCAAAAAATGTGTTGGCCAGTTTGTATTATTATGAGTAGGTTGGCAAAGCACCGAATGTGTGTGGTGTCGACTGTCGAGTTCTTAAGAAATCAATTAGGATTTGAGTTTATGCAGAAGGCTGCTTAATGATTAGGTTTAAATATTTTATAAATGGATTGTTTTATTGATGAAAAGATTTGGTCAAATTTTAATAAAGTTTGAGATTTTTTATTTATGAAAAAACAATTTTTTTTTTTTAAATTTTATTTGTTTTTTATTTGAAAAGGAAAAACAAACGAAAAAACACACACACTCTCATAGGTCAACAAAGATACAATAATCAACTGCATTTCGATCCAAGGGACTGCCCTTAGCCAAGGCCTGGAAAATTGTCCAGTGACTAGTTATGTCGCGTGACACAGGACAGCATGGTACAATCCTGTCGCACGACCTGACTAGTCACTGAACCTGAACCTGCAAATGGAATTCAGCCCCTGCCTTCCATGGCAAGGAACAAAGCATAATAACAGAGCATAGCAAAATAGCCACATGAAACACACAAAAGGCACACAAGTCTCAAAATTTCATAAAAATACATGTACCACACAAGGTCATCAATGATGCACACAAAATGAATACGTTGGATGTTTAAATGAAGGAAAGCATGACCCTCTTAATTTTGAAAAACAGGTTTTCAAAAGTTGTCCCCAGCGGAGTCGCCACTGAATGTACGCTCGCCGAAATTTTTGTGGAAAAAAAATAGGAGTCGCCACGCCATGTTTTAAGGTACACTTTGAAAAACCTTTGAAAAGAGAAAAGGGTCCGGGGGTCAGGTTACGTGTTGGGAAGAACCGAGAGTTCACCCAACACGCCTCGTCCGTGGACGAGTCTTTCTAATTAAACATCCAAATAATTCAAAGTGTGTGCAAACAATGAGGACGAACAAGTGTGGTAAAATGAATTTTATTGATTTAATGAGATCTTACAACTTGTGAACTATTTGGTTAGGGAGACCACATCCCAAATACAGAGATTAAACAGATTACAATTGGAAAGGGATCTCTGCAAACAGACAAGATGTGTCGCGTGACACATAACATGCCTGGCTAGATGTGTCGCGTGACACAGGATCTATCCAGAAATATTGTGTCGCGTGACAAAGGATATCCATCTGCAGAGATCTGACAATTGAACAACAGAAGAACCAGAAATCAATACAGATCCAATTATACAATCAATTCAGCTTCGAAAATGAACAAATCAACAATAATTCAACCAAGGGGGCGTGGATATGGAGAGATCCACACTCCCTTGGAAATCACACAACAATTCCAACAAGTTTCAACTCATGAACATTCAATTATGCAAAACAAAAGGATTAAACAGAGAGATTGCGATTGGGGTTCAGTAATCAGGACAGATGGAGTCGGATTACTGAACCCAAAGAGAATATAATGCTTGAATTATGGAAATGGCAAAACAAGAGAGAGAGAGAGAGAGAGAGAGAGAGAGAGAGAGAGAGGGATGTAATAGATTAGTTACCCTTGATAATTTCACAATTCTATACCAAGTCTGGTATAGAACCCTTCAAAAGCTGCTTCTGAGATTGCTTGAGCTGAGGAGGATTGATGGATGGAGGATCTAAATGGTGATGGGTGGATTCAAGTGAATTGGAAGGGATTGAGGGAGGATTGGATGAATTTGGGTAGGAGAGAGAGAGAGGTATGTGTTTGCAGTGTGTGTGGTATGTTTCCAAATTGGCAGAGTAACAGTAGGCAAAAGTGGGATCCAAATATGAGAGGGGTAGGGTCTTATTTATAGGTTGCAGATGATGGACACAAGGTGTCGTACGACCTCCTGCGACCACTTTCCATGGCTCGAGTTGTCGCGTGACACAACATGTCACCAACTGTTTCAGGCGCCAGAACCTGGTTCTGGAACATTCCAGGTTAATACCAAAAGGTCCAAAACTGGTTTATTCCTTGTAGGTCCTTTAGCATGAGCAAAGTACTGAAAAGTACTTCCTTCGCAAGAAACTTATGAAATGTTTTCAAAAGTCTCAGAATAGACCGGGAATTTACCAAAACGCCCCTTAATGCAATTTTATCATATTAAAATGCACCTAAAAAGGTAGCGAATTGGATTGGCGTACTTACAGAGCCCCTCGGCAACGTCACTTATGGAAGAAGTGAGGTTGTCGATAAGAAAAGACCCAATCCCAATGAGCGGTTGGGGATATGGCGGATGGCTGGACGATGATCTGGGAGATCGGATGGCTGGACGATGATCTGGGAGATCGGATCGCTGGACCTTTTGAGAAAGGATTCCTACGTATCCCTGGAGGGAATCAAGCCGGTCGTAGTTCGAAAATGCCAGCAAGGAGCAAAAAGATGGTAGAGATATGCTTTCATACCTTTGCTGTGCTTACCTGTAGCTGTCGGAGGGATAGGCTACGAATGATCGTGGAGGGTTGCAGCTGCCGGAGGGTTTTAGGCTACAATTGCTGGTGCTGATGGAGAGTTGTAGCTGCCGGAGGGACTTATGCTACTGTTTGTGATGATCGTGGCTGCCAGAGGGACTTAGACCACTGTTGCTGGTGATCGTGGCTGCCGAAGGGACTTAGACCACTGTTGATGATGATCGTGGTTGCCGGAGGGACTTAGACCACTGTTGATGATGGGGAACGGAAGCTGCCAAGGGACTTAGGCTATTGTCAATGATCGTGGCTACCGGAGGGACTTAAACCACTGTTGCTGATGAAGAGTAGCTGCCAAGGGTCTTAGGCTACTGTTGATGATGATCGTGGCTGCCGGGGGGACTTAGACCACTGTTGTTGATAAAGAGTAGCTGCCAAGGGTCTTAGGCTACTGTTGATGATGATTGTGGCTGCCGAAGGGACTTAGACCATTGTTGCTGATGAAGAGTAGCTGCCAAGGGTCTTAGGCTACTGCTTGATGATGAGGAGTAGCTTCCAAGGGTCTTAGGCTACTGTTGATGATGATCGTGGCTGTCGGGGGGACTTAGACCGCTGTTGTTGATGAAGAGTAGCTGCCAAGGGTCTTAGGCTACTGTTGATGATGATCGTGGCTGCCGGAGGGACTTAGACCACTGTTGCTGATGAAGAGTAGCTGCCAGGGGTCTTAGGCTACTGTTGTTGATGAATTGCTATTTTGCCGTGCGAGGGACTGCCTTTGTTGATGGTTGGCTGACTTTGGAGTCATGAACTTTGTTCGATAGGACCTGAATTTTTCTTGCTAGATTACCATGAAAAACGGATTTTGCTGGCGACTTGGCGACGGGGCCGATGATCTTGATGAACATTGCTGGGGAGACTGATAGATTTGAACTCTTTCTCTCGATTTTGGTTGAGGGACAGTCCTCACGATTCGATGGTGCTCAGTTGATTATTGTACCTGCGGGGGGATTACAAAGTATGGCCATAGGGGTTAAAGTGTAAAACAGCAAACTGCAGGGGTGGTTTTGAAAAATTTGGCCAAGGGGCACTGTTATGTCACACGACGTCTTAAAGCCCTTGGACAGACCCTTTTAAACGTTGAACAATCGCCATTTGAAAGCCCAACTTTGAGAGGGAGACGAACGGAGCTTGAGAGAAAGAGAACCATACGCACGGATTGATTGGAAAATCAGGAGAATCAAGGGTTTGATTCGGATTCTACTCGGGATAATGCCTCCTAGATCACGCCCCACGAAGAAAGGGCTTCAACAAGCCGAGTTGGCTGCTCGTCGGAAGGGAGTCCAGCGAAATCAACGACTATTCATCCCTCAAGCTGTGAGGGGAGAGTTCTATCCTCAGCTCAAGGAGCATACTTCTGCGACCGAGAAGAAATCCACGGTATTTTCTGTAACCCTTATTTTTTTATTGGGACAAAATTGATTTGAAATTGAGTTTTATGCCAAAATGATTCGAATTTTGCATGTGAAACTATGAATTAACTGCATGAACTGTACTGGGGAAAGATTATGGACGCATGCTATATGTTTTAACCTAGTTTTGCTTGAAAAAGGGATAAAACAAATTCAAAGTAAAAAAAAAATGACTGCTTTTATGTAAATGGGACAAGTATGAACATTGATTGACATGCTTTTTAAGAAAAAAATGAGATATTCATACCTGCACTGTGTTTACCTGCAAGGATTGCGCACCCGGGGCTCGCCGGAGGTTATTGGCAGGTTGTGGGACAGCTTGTCTGGCAGCTAGGAGTTGGTTCATTCGCCGAAGGGCTTGATTTATGCTGCTGGATTTGGACAGTTCTTCGAGATGGCGAAAGCCATCGGAGATACTCAGCGGAGTGTTGAGCTGATGAAGGCATTCCGGGAGTTTTGGTGGGAGACTACCCACTCCTTTCATTTCTCTTGGGGAGAGGCGACAGTCACGCCCTATGATTTTGCTGTTATTACGGGCCTGCCTTTCACTGCTGAGCCCCTTTATTTGGATAAACCTGTGCCTGCTGCTGATCCTCAGCCTCCTACGGATGTCGATTTTATGGAGCTGATTGGCTTTGTTCCCCATGATAAGAAGGGGAACGGGTATGAGCTGGGCGAGCTCCATATTCATGTTGCTGAGCAGAGTAGGGACTATCCAGCGGACTTGGATGATTATGAGGAGAGCCGGCTGAGGGCCGAGAGGTTGGCGAGAGCCTTTGTGTGGGTCGGCCTGTCTGACATGCTTTTTATCAACAACGCATCTATTGCTCTGGTTTCATTGTTGGAGCTTCTGAGGACATGGGACATTGTGGGGACCCGATCTTGGGGTGAGGCAGGACTGGGTGAGATGTATCTGGCCCTCGATGATATTAGCAGGGGGAAGGCGACGACCTTCAACTGTTGTCACTTGGCTTTTGAGGTATTTCTCATCCTGGCTTCATCTCTTTGGATATTCTTCTTTCTGTCATTCATTACTGTTCTCTTACTTGTTTTGATTCTTTCTTTTTAGGCATGGGCCTACGAGGTCTTTGGCTGCTACGCCTGGCAGGTCCAGGATGAGTTCCCAGCTACCATGTTTCCTGCCTTGAGGCGCTGGGTGAAGGATGCACGGAGGAAGGTCAGGACAGCTGATTCTATAGGATGGGTGACAGCCTCTTATCCGGACACGTTGATATGCTTGAGAGGGACTCCCCAGAGCTTGAGTCTGTTCCCCTGGGCTGGCCGGTATGATGAGCTTGATCTGGGTCATGCTGCGCACTTTACAGAGTGTCGCAAGCTTCTTGTAGGCTTGTCTGGAGATGCCTTATATCTGGGAGAGAGAGTTTGCAGGCAGCATGGTCTAGGCATGGTTGCTCGAGTCCCAGTTGATCCTCCGAGAGACATGTGGTTTCCTCGGAAGCTGGATGATCTGATTATTTTGATCCAGGGGGATGGTGCATACAACCACCTTGAGGAGGGGGGAGATTATGCAGCATATATAGCAGAGAGACTCCGGTCCCCGCAGGTGGTAGCGAGGCGTAGTGCTTATGGCGCAGGCTCTTCTTCTGGATTTATGGCGAGCCCACCCTTACCTCTTCCAATTGTTGACTTATGGGATGGGAATCACATGAGACAGGCTCCTCTTGATACGAGTCGGATTCGTCCTCATTTCCAGCTTCCGGAGGGCTCCCAATCTATAAGTACTATCTTTCTTTTTCGTTGCTAGAGACTGTTAATGTCCCTTGTTTTTGTCATGACTGGCTTCTTGATTCTTCTGTTGTTTTCTTGTATATCAGGTCTCAGTTGATACTTATTGGAGCTTTGCTCGATATTATACCGGAGCTCTGGATATGATTGAGCAGCTGGAGAGGAGTGCCCGTTTCTGGAAGGAGCGGTTGTAAGTGCTCCAATTTGAGCTTGTTAGTATTTTCGTTAGAAAATTAATGAAAGTTATAACATTTCTAACAATTCCTAACATTTCTAACCAAGTAAGGGTAGATTAGGGATTGCCAAAAAAGGATAAACCAAAGAAAGAATCTCAAAAAGCAAAAGAAATTAGAAAAATCCGAATTGGGCAAGTTGAAAAACATAAACTGCTGGATTTTTGAATTTTATTCTTCCTGTCCAAAGCCTGGAGCTGCATTTAATGAACAGTGCACGTTTACAATCCCATCCGCGCGGACATGTTTGTCAATTTCGAGGGCTATAAATTGAACCCTCCTCTCTCGGTTTACACTGACACAAATCACTCACGGCAACGGACACCTTTGGCGAAAAATAGAGAAAAATAGTGGGAATTCACTTGAATTGCCACCATTTTCTC
Organism: Adenophora triphylla var. japonica; assembly: GCA_022495995.1. Lineage (NCBI taxonomy): Eukaryota > Viridiplantae > Streptophyta > Magnoliopsida > Asterales > Campanulaceae > Adenophora > Adenophora triphylla. The sequence continues at coordinate 157,508 of JAFEMH010002014.1, read as the reverse complement.
TCAATCTTTCCCAAATCTCACTCACTCACAAACACTTCAAAACACTCTCATACATACTCTCATACATACACCAATCCAAGCTCAAATCACCCCTTAGGAGGAGGATTAGAGAGAAAACATAGAGGACTTCATTGTTATCTACTTGTTTTCTCTTTAACCAACTCAAATCATCAACCCTAAACACTTTCAAGCCCTAAACACATTCAAGCCTTTGAATCCATTCAAACACAAAACACAAGGAAGATAGGTATAACCTCCCTCTCCTTACCCTAAAATTCATCCATGCATGCATTTTCAAACTCCAAAATGTAGTTTGTTCATCTTCTTTTCTTAGATCCAAGAAGATCACCATGGAAGTTCATCTCCATGGATGATCTTCTACAAGGATAAACATTATTTTTAAAGTGTTCTTACTTACTTGCAAAGAAAACACATTTTCAAAACCCTAAAAGTCATTTTCATACATTAAATCTCTTTTTCAAAGGATAAAATTCCCCTTCCCAAGCAAATGAAGTGCTTAGTCCTAATGTACCCCAAGGATGGTTTGATATAGTTGATTCACCACTAAAATTTCAAGTGATCACTAATCAAAACCTAGGGAAATGGGGACAAGCATGGATGCAAAACCCCCTTTAAAATCATGTTTTTCTTTCTTGAGAAGTTGCTGTCCAGTAGCAATTTTCTAAGACCCCAGTCCATGGTCTAATTTTTTGGACACAGATAAACTTGGAATTTGGTGTTGACTACAAAACACTTTTTGTATCCAACATCCAGATATTTCCAGACATATTTTTACTTTATTTTTTGAGTGAGTAAAACTCCCTTTTTCAAATTTTCCTTTAAAGGTCAGTTCATCAGTCTCTGGAAGTCCAGATTTCACATCTGAGATTTCCAGAAGGTTTTGGGTCCTCAAATCATCTCTAAAATGAAAAGTTCTTTTATATAAACCTTATTTAAGGTGTTTTGAACATTTTTCATTCTCGGACTTTTCCCAGATTTTGTAGTTTTCAAGCCCTAAAGTCCATTTCAAAATTAAGTGTCCACTGCCTTTTTCCTTCTGGCAGAAATGGTTTTCAACTTCCAAAAATCTTTTGAGTATCAAATCTCAACCCAAAAATCACACCAAAAATCATGGGATCTGTCAAAAGTCTAATAAAGAATTCCCAATTTTTACTTTCCTCAGTTTCAACTTATTTTGGCCAAAGTAACACACACACACACACAAATGGTTTTTAAGCTTGGAAGACTCGTTTCACGAGGCATTCCGGGTGCACACTAACGTCCTTTCCGGCGTGTAACGTGACCTCCGAACCCAAATTTCTAATCTCGGGCATTTTTCAAAGTTTTGGCCCTTAAAACAAAAATGGCGTGGCGACTCAATTTTGATTTTCACAAAAAAAAATCGAGTACATCACAGTGGCGACTCTGCTGGGGATTCGAAATAAGCTTTTTCTAAAAAATTTTTGATATTTGGTATATTAGTGGAAACCATTAAACTTCCCGTTATCGCCTCCTAACACGAGTCGGGGATAAATTGTGGTTTAACAATCCCACGTACCGGTATCATTGTTTTTTTTTTCAAAAAAAAGCTTTTGAGGGTCAAGCTTCCGTCCCGGCATTTAAAAAATCATTTGTTGTGTGTGTTGATTTTTGCACATTTTCGTGTTGTTTTGGCCGCCTCGGAAAAAGTCAAAATTTTGACTGTCGGAATCATGTCCCTAACTGTCGGAATTTTTGTGCTTATGTGCTTATGTGTTCATTAAATTTCAAAAAAAAAAATTTCAAAAATAATTTCAAAAAAAAAAGATTTTTCAAAAAGAAAATTTTCAAAAAAAAATCATGCATCATACTTTTTAAGACACATGAAAAATTTCTATTTTACTCAGAAAAAGAAGATAGACTGCTTGCACACTACGCGCACGTGACCGTACACTGCACACTACGTCCCTAACAGGGAAATCCTTGTCGCGGCCCGTTTGGTCTTATTACGCCTCTCGGTGCAAGCACGGGACTACCCAAACATCCCGTGGAGCCTCGTGTCGACCATGCACTTGTCAGTGACACACTTTGTCAGAGACCGGTTGGTTTTTAGTTTGGTGCAGTGTCATGCCCTGTACGTGTATAGACCTTTCCTTTCAAGCCTTTGTCGGCATACCGACTCAATATCTTTCGGGGACCCTAATCGGTTGAAGTCATGCCGATTTTTCGCCGCAGACTTTGACGAAGATATTGGCCAGGCGCCTTGACTTCGGCTACGGCGGCACAAATTATACACGACTCCCGGCATGACCTTTGAGTCATCAAGGATTAATGATTATTCCATGCCTAATTACGGCCTAATTGACGACAAGTCAAGATCAATTGTGGACATTTATCGGTCGAATCATGCCGACTTTTTGTCGAGCCCTCGGACATGATCTTGACTTTGACGTCGGCTTTGTCCGTAATTTACATCGAATGCTCGTTAAGACTCGATTACCGCCGGACTTTTAGGATCGTTTTTCTTTCGGTCGGTGGGACCCGCTTGCCCTATAGGACCCTCGCCGGGCATGTCCACCTGGGAGGTCGAAATACGGGTGGAATACGAGGGGCTTATAGACGTAGTGACGGGGCCCACTTGATCCAGGATCGAGTAGTTTGTGAAAAAGAAGAGCAATCTTTTCCAACCGATTAGGTTTAATAAAACATGTTTTAAGTAAATTTAAACAAATAATCGCATGTTGCATGAGCCCTAAGCCCAAACACCAACCTGTTCCGCTTTCCCAGTCGAACCACACCCTTTCGTGCCTTCCACAGTAAGCAAAGTTTGGATCAAGCCCCGGGTCATCGTTTGTTCGGCTCGGTCATTCGGAGTCGGATACTTCATCGGTTTCCTCCTCGCTTCGGCTCAAAGTTTCAGAATGGCCAACTCGAGAGGAGAACGGTGGGGGACGTACGGATCCGCACCCAGAAAATTCGCAAAATGCCGGCGGTGGAATCGAGATGTTGGAACGAGATAAGACAACATCAAGAGGCTCGGATCGAGTCGAGTTATGGGAAGGTATCGAAACCGGGGGCTAGCAATTGTTCGCAACCCTAATGGAACCTTTACGGTTGATGCGAAGGTTGGAACTAATTACCCTCCGGGTATGCCAACTACCGTCAAATGCCTGTTCCCTTTCGTGTGGAACTACTAATGGGCCAAGCATCCCCGACCTATCACTCGGCTGCCTCTCGGCCTCATCGTATCGATACTCCTCAGCAGTCCGATCTTGGTCAACTTCCCCTGGCACCTCTCGGTTTTCACCTTTGGGTTTCAATCGATCTGTTTACGCCGCGGCTTGGAATGGGTCGATTCGCTACTCCAAAACCTCGGTCGGCCGGGCCATCGATGCAGGGTGGTCGGTTCGGTACATCTCGGCCCTACGGCTCGATACTCCTCAGCAGTCCGATCTAGGTCAACTTTGCCCCGGTGCCTCTCGGGTCTCACCACCGGGATTGAATCGGTTGCCTTTCGCCCCACGGCTTGGAAGGGTCGGTTTACTACTTCACAACATCAGTCTGGTTTGGGTCATCATCTCGGAATGGAGTCGGTTCGCGACTTCTCAAGCCCATTAGTGTGACATGGCTCCATGAGCCATTTTGGGTCGGTTGCTTCTCGGGCTCCATGGTTCGAGAGGGCCGGCTTGCTTCCTCCAATTCTCAAAGCACTTGCCCCTATGATCTTGCAAGATCACATGGGCCACCGAGGCTCTTATCACCACTTCATCGGGTTTACCGTATTCACAACATCCTCCAAGCTCTACCTCGTCCCTCAGGTTGGGAAGTCAGACAAGGTCAAATGCTCCTCATCAAATTCTCCACCGAGCATTACGCAAGATGCTCCTGCTCATCAAGTACGGTATGCACATTACCCTTGTAGTCACGTTCCTCGGTGTGGTCAAGACACGTTCGGTCCTCTTTGTTACGATGCCTCAAATCTCATATCTTCAACGGCCTTTTGGATCCACACTCACTTTGCTCCACTGGTATCCAACCATTACGAGCCATATATCCTCATCTTCGGCAATTGCCGAGGCCTTATGAGGAGGGTTACGGTCACGATTTTAATGCTCAGTTGTCATCCCTCCCACCAAAGTACTTCCCTCTTGTGGTTTCATTTGCGATGCCGATCTTGTGGCGGTGTCGTGCGATCTAGTGTTCCTATTGACTCGTCCAATGGATTATTGAAAGAACCAATTGAGAAGGTACAAGAAAAGCCTAGCAACGAGAGTATCGACGATCGCTCGACTCGGGCCATCTCAACATACCAATCTTGTGTATCTGACACGAATGAGGTTTACAAAAGGTCAAATCTCGACGATTACATCGATGATTACATCAAAAGGGTTCGTGCACGGGGAAGCACTACGGGTCGGAACATGTCTCATCGCTATAAACCTTACCCTTCCAACACGGCTGCAACATCCATCAAAGGAAAGAAGGCATTGCATACAAATGACGGCATCCAAAAGCAACCAAGAAATGGTGGTACTCTAAGGCAACGAGAACATTTTGATGATTTTGGGATGCCCATGGGCTTAATTTTCAAGGGTTTAGTAAAGGAAGGCCTTTTGGAGCCTCTCAAGGACTACCATCCGAGGAGCTCAAATACACCCCTCGACATGAGTAAGCGTTGCGCCTTCCATGATCATTATGGCCACACGATCGACAACTGCACAGTCTTGAAGAGAGCGGTTCAAAGGTTAATCGAAGCGGGCAAGCTTGAGTGCCCCAATGGACCAAAACCGGTGAACCCCGTTCAGAATGGTGACCAAGTCAATGACCAAATCTCGAATCAAAGAGCGTTAAGAGTTTATTCTCCCCCAAAGGAAAAATCACATCCCAAGGATTTGGGTGTTCCCTTAAGCAAAGTTTTCAATAGCTTGCTAAAGCGGGGTCTCCTCGAACCCATGAGAAACTATCGGCCAGAGAAACCCCAATGCTCCTTTGGATACCTCCAAGCATTGTGCCTTTCATCAGTACCATGGGCACTTGACAGACGATTGCGCCCCCCTGAAAAAGGCAATCCAAGGTTTGATTGAGCAAGGGAAGTTAGAGGTGCTGAAGGGCCCAATGCATCGGTAACCCGTTCCCTAGAAATAACAACATGAGCGTCGACATGGTCGAGTTTGGTGATTCAAGACTCGTGGGCATAATGGAATTTGACTCGCCCTTTTGTGATCGATGAACAAGTCATCGCAGGCAATGAAAATGGCTGGATTGGGCAAGGGATTGCCAAAGAAATCCTGGTGGAAAGATCTGCGATAGTTCCCATCTCCAGCGTCGAAAAGTAAATGCATGGTCCAACAGCAAAGAGCGGCTAGACTAGGGGCTACCTATCTCTAAAATAGTCTTTTAGTCAACCTTCGTAGGTTCTAGTACCTCTCTTTCACCTAAGTCCTTCCTGGACATTTGTCGTTGTAGTCCATTTTGGACATAATAGTTAAATGTCTAACTTTTATATATATGTCTTCTTTCTTTTCTTGCTAGACTAGAGACATCACTTGCGCACCCACGTTATACTTAATTGAAATGGTTTTATCCAAAATGATCACTTGTCTTTGCTCAACCACTAATTCTTTGAAATGATTAATATTTAAATTAATCGGAGTGAGAAAATCAATTGATATCCTTTTCAAATTGGGACTTACCAACTCCTCACCTTGCATCTCATCTGCTCACATCCCTTTCAATCATCATCATCTCGTTGCTCAATGAATTTGCATGGATCTTTTCTCATTTAAAGCTTAAGCAAGCAATGAAGACTTAATCTCGTTTAGGTCATCCGGTAGGGATTGCGGTTGAAGCCTTTCACCCATAGGAAAAACATTACCTCACCCCGCTAAACAATACCCTTTCATTTCAAGATCGGCGTGTTTTGAAACCCCATTCAACCATCACCTTTGCTCCTTGCCAAGAGAAGTCCAAGCAACGCCAAAGAAGTTAGCTTCGAGAGTCGACGATGCAAGGAAAGATAATTCCCAATTCCTCAAAGAGGCCTTCCAAATTATCAAAAGAAGGATTTTAAATCCTCACAATTCAGCAAAAATCCTCAACGTCTCAGGAGGCTCTTCAAAAAAAAAGAAGAAAGAGAAAAAAGAGCTCAAGCAAAAGAAGCTTAAAAAAAAAGGATTGTCGATCCTCACAATTCAGTAAAAGTCCCCAACTCCTCAAGAAGCTCTCCAATGATAAAAAAAAAGAGCCTGAATTCTCGAAGATTCGCAAAAGTTCTCGATAGCTTGGACTCCCTCTCACCATTTCCTTAACCAATCCCAAGCCATCCTCTCAGAGGATATCCCCGTTACCATTATCCTCGCCTTTGGCCAAAATCAAAATTTGACCTCTCATTCTTAGAGGCAATCAATCCTCCCGCCATAGATTTCCTAAACACATCCCTACAAGACAACCTCTCATTTTTAGAGGTTCAGTCAGCAAAAGGCCCAGCCGACCTCTCACTTTAAGAGGTCATAACTTCCAAAATTACCCGATGGCCGATCGAAGCCCGGAAACCCAGCTGCAATTCCTATCGGATAGCAATTTCATCATAATATCTTTAAGATCTAAATCAAATTAACGCTTCATTGCTTGCTTAAATTGGAATCTAATCCACCTTGGTTCAAAATCATCAATCAAAGATTGTGCAAATTCAAATCTGATGTGAGCATAATTCATTTCTACTCCACAAACACTTGCCGTGGATGTCCCACTGGGGCTTCGCATCCGTGTCTTTCATGGACACTCTAAGGGGATATGTTATTCAATCCTCCGAATCCTCAAAATCCCCAAAGGTCCTCAGATCCTCGAATTTCAACACTCATTCTCTCTTCATTCGGGATAAGCCCGAACTACGGCGACCTGAGCTCTTCATAATGAAGGGAACGTAGGCAACCAGAAATGGTCCGGTCGAAATCACACACAAATTCCAAAAAAAAAATCCGTTCTCATCAAGGATTGTCCCTATACACTTTCCGCCCTTCCGAGCTTGATTCTCGATATCAGTTGATTTTCTCCTTGTGATTAATCAAAATATTTGTTCATATCAGATTTAGGGGTTGAATAACCCGAACATTAACAAAGGGTTTTAAGTAGCCTTGTGATCATCACGAATAAAACAAGTTTTCAAGTGTCTCGACAAGTCTTCTCTCTCTCCATCATAGGGAAATAGAGTCAAACACTGTCTTTCTGTCAGCAGGGGCTTCCATACACTTTTCCACACCTTGTGATGCTTATACTCTCTCAAAAGAGTCAAACCAAAAGCGAGAGTGTCATACACAAATTCGGGAGAAATTCCCACCTTTCAAAAGATATGCCCCTGCACGTAAACATTTCTGAGTCTTGTCCGATAAGCTGGTTGACTAAGGTCCGAAAAGATGGGTGCCTCCTACTGTTAGACTACTCGAATTTCTTCACGTTGGGGCTTTGCTAAGCGGTTCTCCCGGGTTCTCTGTATCGGCTCTTCAAGTGGGGCTTATATAGTCGTCTTTGGGTCCACATTGGGTTCTTCACTACAAGATAGATTCGATCTTCATCAGATTATTTTCAGGATTGCTTTGTATTACCAATCAGATTGGGGCTCTGCTAATTGTGTCGAAATCACAACGAGGTTATAAGATTGGGGCTTTGCCAAGTCACTTCTTCGAAATCTGGACGTTGCCAGTGGTCCTCTGGACTGAATTTTATCAAGTCACAAGAAAGGTCTAGTCACATCAACGACCTAGATTTTCGCCTTCGGGAACTTGGTACATAGCAGCTTCCTGTAGCGTCGGAGTCTAAGATCTGGGTTTCACCCGGCATTAGCAATTTCATCAAATCATTCTCCGAACAAAGTTTCGGCCAAGTCACGGCTCACCCAAATGAAAGAAGTTTCATATCGACATCGGCATCAACTTCGAATGACCAAGATTGAGAGGGAAAACTTCAACCAAGACCCGGGATCCGAATCCAATCTCATCAAAATTGAGGTCCATGCGATACTGTTAACAAAACCTCATTAACAACCGCTGTTTAAATCGCGATCGAGCTCTCACCTCCCCCACTTGCTCAAAATCTGTTCCAAACAGTCTCCAGACACATACATCCCAATGCATCCCCTCTCGTCACCATGAATCCCCACAAAAATATCCCAAGGGCTCATGTAGCGTGCACAAAACTTGAATCAATAGGAAAAATCCTAAGTGATTGAAGATCATAAATCATAATTTCCACTGCCCAGCTTAGGCTAAGTGCATCTTCGAAAGCAAGTAAATGCATCATCTCGCGAACACATGCAGTGATATTGTCATAATCATTCTGATTCTATGCATGCATCTGTCATCATGAATGTCATATATACATCTTCCTCTCTACTAACCAATGCAGGGATTCGAACGTGAAAGACCATTTTCCTTCGCTATTGAGACTTACCCTCAACAAGGAAGATATTTACCAAAGTCCAAAATCAATGGTTTCAACAACATCGCAAGAAATCAAATGCCCCTTTTCGACAAGAGATGATTCCGGGCAAAACATGTGCAGATCACCTCCAGTGTCTACAAATCGGTCAGAGACGCCAAGTTCTCAAATACAGTACGGTCAGAGACGCCAAGTTCTCAAATGCAAATCGGTCAGAGACGCCAAGTTCTCAAATACAATGCGGTCAGAGACGCCAAGCTCTCAAATACAATACGGACAGAGACGCCAAGTTCTCAAATGAAAATCGGTCAGAGACGCCAAGTTTTCAAATATAATTCGGTCAGAGATGCCAAGTTCTCACAAACAATTCGGTCAGAGACGCCAATTTCTCAAATACAATTCGGTCAGGGACGCCAAGTTCTCAAAATGCAAATCGGTCAGGGATGCCAAGTTCTCAAATGAAAATCGGTCAGAGACACCAAGTTCTCAAAAGCAAAGAAATCCCAATGTGAAGACAAGCTCAACAACTTCTACAAGGTTGACGATCACCAGCAAGATGCAGACTCAACCAAACTCCCCCCTTCCGGTCAAAATGCCTCCAAAGACAGCAAATCGTCAGCAGAAACCGTCCCACGAACGGCAACCCAACAACTCTTCATCAACATCAGCCGTAGCCTCAGTCCTTCCGGCAGCTACAGGTAAGCACAACACAGGTATGAAAGCATATCTTAGTCAACTACCTTTCTAAAAGAACATTATCATCAAATCTTAGGGTGACTTCCCAAAAATAGTCAAATCTTAGGGTGACTTCCCAAAATAGTCAAACCTCGGGTGACTCCCAAATACCGTCAAACCATCAAAGACCATCCCCAGCAGTTGTCGAACTACGTCCAGACTTGATTCCCACTCGGGATACGTAGGTAGCCTACCATAGGTCCAGCCACTTGACCAACACGGTCACCCTTTTCCTCGGTAATCCTCGTAAGCTCGAATCTTCCCCAGCGAGAACGCCCTCGAACAGTCTCCCTCAGGTATAAAACCTCGACTTAGGTTCATACTCCTGAACTAGGTCCCCATTTAGGTTCATACTCCTGAACTAGGTCCCCACTTAGGTTTATACTCCTGAACTAGGTCCCCACTTAGGTTTATACTCATGAACTAGGTCCCCATTTAGGTTCATACTCCTGAACTGAATTCTCATTTAGGTTCATACTTCTAAACCTCAGCTTAGGTTCATCCCCGACGAAAGTTAACGGAATTTCGATCCCTTCAAATGAAGTCCACCAAAAGACTGTCTATCCCCTCGGAGTCTGTCCCCAACGAAAGGATACGAACATCGAAGGAAATCATTTCAAAACAAATTGATACCTCCAGATCACTCTTCATTAAGGTTCGAGGCACCTAAGACGCCATCATCAAGGTTTGAGGCACCTAAGATGCCATCATCAAGGTTCGAGGCACCTAAGACGCCATCACCAAGGTTTGAGGCACCTAAGACGCCATCATTAAGGTTCGAGGCACCTAAGATGCCATCATCAAGGTTCGAGGCACCTAAGACGCCATCACCAAGGTTCGAGGCACCTAAGACGCCATCATCAAGGTTCGAGGCACCTAAGACGCCATCATCAAGGTTTGAGGCACCTAAAACGCTATCACACACAACACGAGTAAAGCGATAAATCGCAATTATCCCCTAAACCATTACCAGGGCGACTTCCCAAAAATAGTCAAATCATAGGGCGACTTCCCCAAAAATAGTCAAACCATAGGGCGACTTCCCCAAAATAATAGTCAAACCATAGGGCGACTTCTCCAAAATAGTCAAATCATAGGGCGACTTCCCCAAAAATAGTCAAACCATAGGGAGACTTCCCCAAAATAGTCAAACCATAGGGCGACTTCCCCAAAACAGTCAAACCATAGGGCGACTTACCCAAAATAGTCAAATCATAGGGCGACTTCCCCAAAATAGTCAAACCATAGGGTGACTTCCCCAAAATAGTCAAACCATAGGGCGACTTCCCCAAAATAGTCAAATCATAGGGCAACTTCCCAAAAATAGTCAAAGCATAGGGCGACTTCCCAAAAAAAATTCAAAACCTTAGGGCGACTTCCCAAAATAGTCAAACCATAGGGCGACTTCCCCAAAAATAGTCAAACCATAGGGCGACTTCCCCAAAACAGTCAAACCATAGGGCGACTTCCCCAAATAGTCAAACCATAGGGTGACTTCCCCAAAATAGTCAAATCATAGGGCGACTTCCCAAAAATAGTCAAATCATAGGGCGACTCCCCAAAGCAGTCAAACCATAGGGCGACTTCCCAAAATAGTCAAACCATAGGGCGACTTCCCAAAAATAGTCAAACCGTAGGGCGACTTCCCAAAATAGTCAAACCATAGGGCGACTTCCCAAAATAGTCAAACCATAGGGCGACTTCCCCAAAAATAGTCAAACCATAGGGCGACTTCCCCAAAACAGTCAAATCATAGGGTGACTTCCCCAAAATAGTCAAACCATAGGGCGACTTCCCCAAAATAGTCAAACCATAGGGCGACTTCCCCAAAATAGTCAAACCATAGGGCGACTTCCCCAAAATAGTCAAACCATAGGGCGACTTTCCAAAAATAGTCAAAATCATAGGGCGACTTCCCCAAAATAGTCAAGTCATAGGTTGACATCCTAAAACAGTCACTCCAGGGTCGACGACTGAAGATAGTCGAAAAACCCGAACTACGGCCGGCTTGATTCCTCTTAAGGATACGTAGGTAGCCTATTAAATAGGTTCAGCCACTCGATCACTTGATCATCCTGCCAAATATGGAGCCTTACTCTTATCGACGACCCCGTTTCCTTCAAAAGCGCCGTCGCCGAGGGGCTACTGTAAGTGCTCCAATTTGAGCTTGTTAGTATTTTCGTTAGAAAATTAACGAAAGTTATAACATTTCTAACAATTCCTAACATTCCTAACATTTCTAACCAAGTAAGGGTAGATTAGGGATTGCCAAAAAAGGATAAACCAAAGAAAGAATCTCAAAAAGCAAAAGAAATTAGAAAAATCCGAATTGGGCAAGTTGAAAAACATAAAGCTGTTTGGATTTTTGAATTTTATTCTTCTGTCCAAAGCACGGAGCTGCATTTAATGAACAAAGGTGCACGTTTACAATCCCATCCGCGCGGACATGTTTGTCAATTTCAGAGGGCTATAAATTGAACCCTCCTCTCTCTCGGTTTACACAACACATATCACTCACAAAGAATAAAGACTGGCGAAAAATAGAGAGAAAACAGTGGGAATTCACTTGAATTGCCACCATTTTCTCTCCAATCTTTTCCAAATCTCACTCACTCACAAACACTTCAAAACACTCTCATACATACTCTCATACATACACCAATCCAAGCTCAAATCACCCCTTAGGAGGAGGATTAGAGAGAAAACATAGATGACTTCATTGTTATCTACTTGTTTTCTCTTTAACCAACTCAAATCATCAACCCTAAACACTTTCAAGCCCTAAACACATTCAAGCCTTTGAATCCATTCAAACACAAAACACAAGGAAGATAGGTATAACCTCCCTCTCCTTACCCTAAAATTCATCCATGCATGCATTTTTAAACTCCAAAATGTAGTTTGTTCATCTTCTTTTCTTAGATCCAAGAAGATCACCATGGAAGTTCATCTCCATGGATGATCTTCTACAAGGATCAACATTATTTTCAAAGTATTCTTACTTACTTGCAAAGAAAACACATTTTCAAAACCCTAAAAGTCATTTTCATACATTAAATCTCTTTTTCAAAGGATAAAATTCCCCTTCCCAAGCAAATGAAGTGCTTAGTCCTAATGTACCCCAAGGATGGTTTGATATAGTTGATTCACCACTAAAATGTCAAGTGATCACTAATCAAAACCTAGGGAAATGGGGACAAGCATGGATGCAAAACCCCCTTTAAAATCATGTTTTTCTTTCTTGAGAAGTTGCTGTCCATTAGCAATTTTCTAAGACCCCAGTCCATGGTCTAATTTTTTGGACACAGATAAACTTGGAATTTGGTATTTACTACAAAACACTTTTTGTATCCAACATCCAGTTCTTTCCAGACATATTTTTACTTTATTTTTTGCGTGAGTAAAACTCCCTTTTTCAAATTTTCCTTTAAAGGTCAGTTCATCAGTCTCTGGAAGTCCAGATTTCACATCTGAGATTTCCAGAAGGTTTTGGGTCCTCAAATCATCTCCAAAATGAAAAGTTATTTTATAGAAACCTTATTTAAGGTGTTTTGAACATTTTTCATTCTCGGACTTTTCCCAGATTTTGGAGTTTTCAAGCCCTAAAGTCCATTTTAAAATTAAGTGTCCACTGCCTTTTTCCTTCTGGCAGAAATGGTTTTCAACTTCCAAAAATCTTTTGAGTGTCAAATATCAACCCAAAAATCACACCAAAAATCATGGGATCTGTCCAAAGTCTAATAAAGAATTCCCAATTTTTACTTTCTTCAGTTTCAACTTATTTTGGCCAAAGTAACACACGCACACCCACACACACAAATGGTTTTTAAGCTTGGAAGACTCGTTTCACGAGGCATTCCGGGTGCACACTAACGTCCTTCCCGGCGTGTAACGTGACCTCCGAACCCAAATTTCTAATCTCGGGCATTTTTCAAAGTTTTGGCCCTTAAAACAAAAATGGCGTGGCGACTCCGTTTTGATTTTCACAAAAAAAAATCGGGTACATCACAGCGGTGCCTAGCCCGGACTTCAGATGACGATGATTCTACTCCCAGCTTACCTGATAGGAAGAGGGCTCGATTTGACACGGCTGCGAGCGATCAAAAAAGACCTCGGACCAAGAATGTTTCATACCCTTCCTCCAGCTCTTCTAGCTCAGAATATGATAGTGATGATGCTCCTGTTGACCCCCATGAGATTGAGACTACTGCCATCCCTGCCGTTGACGAGTTTTATCGATCGGACCCTGTCATTTACCGAGGTCCTGCTGCCGACCCGGTTCATGCACAGGCTGAGGAGGATGATGCAGCGGGAGAGGAGAGCGAGGACGATGATGATGATGATGACGATTCAGAGGATGATGACTCGGAGTAGCACCTCGGACGGATTGCGACCTTTTGATTACTGTACCCTTGTCACAAACAAACACTTTTTGTCTAAACTATTTTCTAAGGATTACTCTGAATTTAATACATTACTATTAGCTTTTGTTATTTGCACGAGTCCAACTTTTGGAAGATGAGAATGAATGGAGTAAATGTTTATGATATTGGTATGTATGTATGGTTTGCATGGTTTGATTGTGGAATGTGTATATGGAATGATGGTTTGTATGTGTATGGTAAATGTGTATACGGGTTGAATCAACCCTCTCCCAGGTTATTTGCAGGATGGTGGTTGATAATTGCAGCTTTGAACAAGTCGGGGCGTGCCCTGGTACAGAACTGATTGCAGATTACTGATGTTTGGTGTGAAGCTAAAGATGCCGCACGACCCAGGACTCCTGTGGTGAGTTGTGTCGCGTGACACAATAAGTCCTACTGACAGGTTTTCTCAACCAATCTTCAACATTGTCTCAAGACCTCCCCCCTTTTTCTTAGGGTAAGAAATTTAGCAGCCCCATCATGAAGTAGGCCTCAAGTTCAGAGCCATTCCCAAGGATCGATATTATAAAGCAAGCCCCGAAATCTGCACAAAATGCACACACCATTCCCCTTTTGCCTGGCCAAGCCCCAGTTTGTCATGCAGCCTCATTGCAGGTAGACACATCACGTAGCCAAGGAAGAGATTGTTCTTCAAGCTTCAGTCAATCAATCGACGGACAAGACTCAGAAATGTTTACGTGCAGGGGCACATCTTTTGAAGGTGGAATGAATCCTGATTTTTGCGACACACTCACTTTTGGGTTTGACTCTTTTGGGAGAGTATAAGCATTACACGGTGTGAAAAAATGTATGGAAGCCCCTGCTTGACAGAAAAACAGTGTTTGGCTCTATCTTCCTATGATGTAGAAAGAGAAGACTTGTCGAGACACTTGAAATCTTGTCTTATTCATGATGATCACAAGGTTGCTTAAAACCCATTATTGATGTTCGGGTTATTCAACCACTAAATCTGTTATGGACAAATATTTTGATTAATCATAAGAAGAAAGCCAACTGATATCGAGAATCAAACTCGGAAAGATGATTTGTGTATAGGGACGACCCTTTGATCAGACCATATTTTCTGAGATGTGTTTGTGATTTCGACCGAACAATTTCTGGTTGCCTACGTTCCCCTCCTTGGGAGAAGCTCAGGTCGCCGTAGTTCGGGCTTATCCCAATTGAAAGAGAATGGAAACTCGAGGATCTCTTGAGAATTGGAGAGTTAAAGCACATGTCTCCTTGGAGTGTCGATGAAAGACACGGATGTGAAGCCCCAGTGGGACATTCGCGGGAAGTGTTTGCGGAGGGGAAAGGAAATATGCTCACGTGAAGCGTCGAAATGAATTGGATTTGGATTTGCATAATCTTATGAAAGAAACAAAGTATTAATCTGATTTAGGCCTCGAGGAGATTTAGAATGAAACTGTTATCCGGTAGGGACTGTAGCTGGGTTTCCGGGTTTCGATCGGCCCTCGGGTGATTTGGAAAATTTATTGCATCGTGACCTCTTGAGATGAGAGGTCGGCTAGGCCTTTTATTGACTGAACCTCTAAAGATGAGAGGTTGGATTTTGGGGATGTGTTTGGGATTTCTATGGCTAGGATATTGATAGCCTCCAAGAATGAGAGGTCCAAATTTGTTTCGGCCAAAAGTAAGGGTAATGGGAATATCCTCTGAAAATGAGAGGATGGCATGGGATCGGCTGGAGGTAATGATGCGGGGACATCCGTGTTGTGTCTTTGTTCGCTCTGAGACTCCCTTTGAGTAAGCAACTCGATCCTTTGACTTTTGCTTTTGAGAGGATCACTAGGGACTAGGCTCTCTCTCTTTTTTTTTCATTCTTTTTCGAGAGAGAATTTCAGCTAGTCCCCAGGATGAATCACTGCCTTTCGCCGTTCTCGAGCTTGGAGACGGTCAATCTTCTTTTGAATCATGGGAGCCTCAAGGATAGTCCCTCTTCTTCTGGAGATGGCTAAACGGGTTTCAAACATGCCGATCTTGAAATGAAGGGATATTGTTTGGTGAGGGTGAGGTAATGGTTTCCCTATGGGTGAAAGGTTTCAATCGCAGTCCATACCGGATGGTCTAAACGAGATTAAGGCCTCATTGCTTGCTTAAGCTTACTTGAGAAAGATTACTGCAAATCTATTAAGCGACGAACGATGAATATGATGAAAGAGATGAGAGCATATGAGATGCGAGATGGGGAGTTAGACCAGCCCCAATTTGAGAAAGATATCAGTCGATTTTCTCAATCCGATCAATTTAAACATTAATCATTTCAAAGCATTAGCAATTGAGCAGCCCAAGTGATCATGTAGAATAAAAGCATTTCAATTAAGTGTAACGTGGTGTGCAAGTGATGTCTCGAGTCTGGCAAGAATAGAAATAAAGACCTTTATTACTAAAATAAAAAGACTCATAACACAGACATGATAGACTCAAATCATAAAAGGGACATTCCCTACCAAAATAAATAAAACAATCTAGACCCTACGATGACTGATTGACTTCTTCAAATGGGAGACCCTTGGAATCGTGGAAGAGGGTTGGTAGTCGCATTGGGACGAGCCTTCTCAATCCCGCCTTCATCAACAAGCCTTTGAATAAGCAGCTTCAAAGGAACGCAATCATTGGTTACGTGGCCAGGATATTGTTGATAGTAGCAATACTTGCTGCGATCCAAATCCGGATTGGGTTTGATGGGATGGTAATTGTCAAGTGGCTTGATCATTCCTCTTCGCACTAACTCGTTGAAGGCTTCCTCAGTTGTTATTCCGAGATCATCAAATTTTCGCTGCTTATGGGGTGGAAATTGACCATGGTTCTGAACACTACCTTCTTCTTGAAAGTCTCCTTCAATCTTCCTTTCATTGATGAGCTTCTGGATGATCACCCTCAACTGTTTGCAATCGTGAGTGGTATGGCCAGGATATCGGTGGTAGTAGTAGAACTTTCTTGTTTCCAACTTTGGGTTGCGATGAGGAGGGCTATAATTGACTAGTGGCTGAACCAGTCCTCCGCTTACCAAGACCTTGAGGAACTTATCCATAGGCATTCCCACATCACCGCAGTATTGCCTTCTTTCTCTCATCTGAACCACTTTTGGAGGTGACTCAGGTATTGGCGCCCCTTGCGGAATGGGATTCACGGCAGGAATGAAGGACATTTGACTGACGGTCACGTATGAGGCTGGTCCTGAACGCTGATCTTGCGTAGACGATGAGTTGAAGCCATAAGATGAACCCATTGATGGTTGAGAAAAATTTCTTTGAAGAAGAGTTTGGTCAGCGGGGAATGGCAGCAACCCTTTCTGGTTGAAATGGTTGTTCACATAATGACATGATCCTTGGGAATCTTGCTGATACTGACACTGTAACCCAAATTGATTAGGAGATCCAGAAGCGTTGGGAATCGGTTGTCCACCCGAAATCTGAGCTTGGCTAACTTATAGCGCTGGAGGAGGAATCTTATCTTGTTCATTCCCAATCATCCCTTTCATCACATTTCCAGTCCCATGATCAACGCTGATAGCACCAATTGTAAGTGCTCCAATTTGAGCTTGTTAGTATTTTCGTTAGAAAATTAACGAAAGTTATAACATTTCTAACATTTCCTAACAATCCTAACTTTTCTAACAAAGTGAGGGCAAAATGGGCATTGCTATTTAAAGATAAACCTTCAAAGGAATCTCAAAAAGAAAAAGAATTAAGAAAAACCCGAAACAGTAAGTTGAAAAACATTTTCTGTTGGAATTTTTGAATTTTATTCCTTATGTCCAAAGCCTGGAGCAGCATTTAATGAACAGTGCACGCTGAAGGATCCCATCCGCGCGGATAGGTTTGTATTTTTCAGAGGGCTATAAATTGAGCCCTCCAGTCACAAAAATAAAGAGGACCAAGAACACAATTCACAGTATTTGGCGAAAATACTCGAGAAAACAGTGAGAATTCTATAAGAATTGTCACCTTTTTCTCTTGAATCTTCCCAACTTTCACTCAATCAAATCAAACCTAAACACTCTTGCATCCAAGCCTTCAAACACAAAGCACAAAGAAGATAGGTATAACCTCCCTCTTCTTACCCTAAATCTCTCATCCATGCATGCATTTTCAAACTACAAAATGTAGTTCATTCATCTTCTTGTCTTAAGATCCAAGAAGATCACCATGGAAGTTCATCTCCATGGATGATCTTCTACAAGGATCTACATTATTTTCAAAGTGTTCTTACTTTCTTGCAAAGAAAACACATTTTCAAAACCCTAAAAACCATTTTCAAGCACCAAATCTTGATTTCAAAGGATAAAATTCCCCTTCCCAAGCAAATGAAGTGCTTAGTCCTAATGTACCCCAAGGATGGTTTGGTATAGTTGATTCACCACTAAAATGTCAAGTGATCAATAACCAAAACCTAGGGAAATGGGGACAAGCATGGATGCAAAAACCCCCTTTAAAATCATATTTTCTCTCTTGAGAAGTTGCTGTCCAGTAGCAATTTTCCAAGACCCTAGTCCATTGTCTTAATTTTTGGACACAGATAAACTTAGAATTTGGTGTTGACTACAAAACACTTTTTGTAGCCAACATCCAGATATTTCTAGACATATTTTTACTTTATTTTTTGGGTGAGTAAAACTCCTCTTTTCAAATTTTCTTTTACAGGCCAGTTCATCAGCTTCTGGAAATCCAGATTGCATATCTGAGATTTCCAGAAGGTTTTGACCCCTCAAATCTTCTCCAAAACGGAAAATTCCTTCGCAAAAATCTTATATAAGGTGTCTGAACAACTTTCATTTTCTGAGTTTATCCAGATTATGAAGTTTTAAGGCCCTTGAATCCATTTCAAAATCAAAGGTCCACTGCCTTTTTCATTCTGGCAGAAGTGACTCTCAACTTCAAAAGGTCTTTTGAGTACCAAATCTCAATCCAAAAATCTTTCAAAAAATCATGGGATCATTTTAAAGTCTTAAAAAGACATCCCAATTTTTACTTTTCTGAGTTTCAACTTATTTTGGCCAAAACACACACACACACACACACACAAATGATTTTCAGCTTGAAAGACTCGTTTTACGAGGCATTCCGGGTGCACACTAACGTCCTTCCCGGCGTGTAACATGACCTCCGAACCCAAATCTTTAATCTCGGGCATTTTTCAAAGTTTTGGCCCTTAAAACAAAAATGGCGTAGCGACTCCGTTCTTTTTTCGGGTTTTATTTGGTTTTTTCAAAGAAACGCAAAAATCGAATTTTCCCGCGAATGGCACATCATCACAGTGGCGACTCCGCTGGGGAATAGCTTTTTCAAAAAAAAAATGATATTTGGTATATTGGTGGAAACCATTAAACTTCCCGTTATCGCCTCCTAACACGAGTCGGGGATAAATTGTGGTTTAACAATCCCACGTACCGGTATCATTGTTTTTAAAAAAAAAAGCTTTTGAGGGTCAAGCTTCCGTCCCGGCTTTAAAAATCATTTGTTGTGTGTGTTGATTTTTGCACATTTTTCGTGTTGTTTTGGCCGCCTCGGAAAAAGTCAAAATTTTGACTGTCGGAACCATGTCCCTAACTGTCGGAATTTTTGTGCTTATGTGTTCATTAAATTTCAAAAAAAAAAAAATTCAAAAAAAAAAGAAAATTTTCAAAAAAAAAAAATCATGCATCATATTTTTAAGACACATGAAAAATTTCTATTTTACTCAGAAAAAGAAAATAGACTGCTTGCACACTACGCGCACGTGACCATACACTGCACACTACGTCCCTAACCCGGGGAAATCCTTGTCGCGGCCCGTTTGGTCTTATTACGCCTCTCGGTGC
This sequence comes from Adenophora triphylla var. japonica, assembly GCA_022495995.1. Taxonomy (NCBI): domain Eukaryota; kingdom Viridiplantae; phylum Streptophyta; class Magnoliopsida; order Asterales; family Campanulaceae; genus Adenophora; species Adenophora triphylla. Next base: position 138,113 of record JAFEMH010002014.1, on the reverse strand, counting down.
AAGCACAGGACTACCCAAACATCCCATGGAGCCTCGTGTCGACCATGCACTTGTCCATGACACACTTTGTCCGAGACCCGGTTGGTTTTTAGTCTGGTCTGTGTCATGCCCTGTCTGTGTATAGACCTTTCCTTTCAAGCCTTTGTCGGCATACCGACTCAATATCTTTCGGGGACCCTAATCAGTCGAAGCTCTGCCGGTTTTTTGCCGCAGACTTTGACCAAGATACTGACCGGCGCCTTGACTTCGGCTCTGACTAGCACAAATTATACACTGACTTCCAGCATGACACTGAGTCATCAAGGATTAATGATTATTCCATGCCTAATTACGGCCTAACTGACGACAAGTCAAGATCAATCGTGGACATTCATCAGTCCAAATCATGCCGACTTTTCGTCGAGCCCTCGGACATGATCTTGACTTTGACGTCAGCTTTGTCCGTAATTTACATCGAATGCTCATTAAGACTCGATTATCCGCCAGACTTTTAGGATCGTTTTTCTTTCGGTCGGTGGGACCCGCTTGCCCTATAGGACCCTCGCCCGGGGCTGTCCACCCTGGGAGGTCGAAATACAGGTGGAATACGAGGGGCTTATAGACGTAGTGACGGGGCCTACTGATCCAGGATCCAGAGTAGTTTGCGAAAAAGAAGAGCAATCTTTTCCAACCGATTAGGTTAATAAAACATGTTTTAAGTAAACGTGAACAAATAACCGCATGTTGCATGAGCCCAAAGCCCAAACACTTACCCTCCTTCCATTCCCAGACATCTGAACCTTCGTGTCCTTTCCCCCGCAGCTCCTCACAAAGGTTGGTTCCGGACACCGGGTCACCGTTTGATTAGTTGGGAAGAGTCAAGCGCGTCATCAGCTTCGCCGTTTGTGCCGATTCGGGTTTCAGAATGTCTGCATCAGCCGGTAATGATGGGGACAACGTCACTCCGCCTCCGGGACCCTCGGACGAACGGCGGTGGAATCAGTTAGCAGAACAGATGAGGTTACGACAGGAAGCACAGTTGAATAGCCTTATGGAGGCTATCAAAAGCCACGGTTTGGCCGCCAGCCTCAATCCCGATGGCACCTTCACCGTGGAAGAAGACGAGGATGCCAACCCCACTCTCAGTCGCCCTGACTACTCCAGGATGCCACCACCCACCTCCTATGGTGACACTACCAGAACCCATGCTCCTCGGTCTTCGGGTCTCACCGGCCTCCCCAACCACAGACCACTTTGGATCCATGCGGCCCGACGACACAAATCGCCTTCAGGGCCCCTCGGTGGGAGCAAAGCCGATACGGAATGTCTTCTCATGGTTGGGGTTATCTCGGAATGCCCCAACAAATTGGAATGCCACCTCGGTTCGGAACCGATCAATCCAGGACCTTCACAAAGGCCCACAATTCGGAATGCCGCCACAACTTGGTTACGGGCCACGATCGGGAGCCCTCCTCGAGAATAGTACTAGTTCAATTTGCTCCTCACACAAATCCGTTTCTCACTCAGACTTCTATGGGTTACCAAGCCTCCATCCCGGTGTCATCCGAATCACCAGGACCGCAGTATCCCCCGGGTTATATACCCTCGCCTCAGCCGGTCATGCAATTCAACAGTCAGGGACAGCAGCCCGCACCCAAGCCTACTTATGGGCCCCATTTTGGAAATCCAAGTTATCCGGCTACATCGGGGCTACCTCCACCTACTTTGCCAGTTGAAAATCAATAGCAGGCCGCAAGGTTCTATCCCTTCGCCCAGGCTCCTACTCATGCTCCCAGGGCAATTTGGGCCAAGGACAAGGTTTTCACCTACATCCCCGGATCGGCCGTTCCCTCCACGATGCCGCCAGTGGTAGCTCCTCTCTCTAACTCAGCCACTAGCTTGAATGCCATGGCTCCGCCACAAGACCCTCATCTGGCCTGGTTCATGGAACAACACAAGGAGATGAAAGCACAGATCGCCGAATTAACCGCTAAGAAGTCTGCCTTCCGGCCTACAGACCCGGACTCCATTGTTCCTCTGCCCCACAAATTCGTGATGCCTAATCTGGATCTCTTTGATGGGACTGCATGCCCGAAAACCCATTTGGACACATATACCATGGCGATGAAGGCCAAAGGATGCACCAATCAGCAGTTGGCTGATTATTTCAGTCTATCTTTGAAGTCCAGTGCCTTAAAGTGGTTCTTCCGTTTGAATCCTGAAGCCAGGGCTACATGGGACCAGATTACCAATGCCTTCACAGAGAAATATAAGGCCAACTTGGAATGGGAAACAAATAGGGTTGACCTACAAACAACAGTGCAGCGTCCCGATGAGAATGTTGGGGACTTCTACAAGCGGTGGAATACGAAACTCGGTGAAATGGCAATCCCTCCTTACGAAGAGGAACAACTGGATATCTTCCGGTCATGCTTGAAACCACATCTGAGAGCCTCCTCGGTCACTTCCCGTACTCGAGACTTACGGGCCATGGTTAACTCTGCAGCTAAGTTTGAAAAGGCTTACAATCGGCCAACCATTCTTGCACGCCTACAGATATCGGGCTCCTCCTGCAAACACGCCCTGCTTCGCCAAAGGCAAAGAAATGATTAACTATGTGGGACGGGAATGTAATAACACAACTCCTTTTACTCCCGGAAAACCAACCGAGCCCGGACCACGGGTCATGAACCTCGAAAACTTTGGAATGCCTCTGAATGACATCTTTAGGGACTCGGTGAAGGAAGGTTTGCTTTGCGGCCTTTGGAAAATTTCCAACCCAGAAATCCGAATGCTCCCGTGGATACTACAAAGCATTGTGCTTTTCATCAGGCTCACGGACATCGGCCCGACAACCGCTTTACTCTGAAAAAGGCAATCCAGGGGCTAATAGAGCAAGGAAAATTGGAAGGCCCCGAGGGACCTAATACGATCAAAAATCCTCGCCAAGGAACCATAATCAGGTGAATATGATTGAATGCGGAGAATCTTCGCATGCCCAGGAAGATGCTGATGAAAGTCCCCAAATACCCGTGGCCAACCTCGTCGAGGATCCTGAATTCGGATTCCCCCTCAGCCTTGAGGATATCGAACGAATCAACCCATCTTGGTCTCATGTCAGAGACTCCTTGCAAAAATACGAGGCCCGCTATTTCTCGGATGAAGGGAAAGCCGATACTGGAGAACTGGGGCTGTTCCGGTCAAAACATGAGAGAACCATTTACACAAGATGGTTGGAACAATCAAGAAAAATCGAACAAGAAAGCTTCAGACGGGCACCCGTACTGGGGCTTATCAGCAAAGAAGCCGAAGAGCATCTGGAGCTAGTACACTTCTGCAAGTTGGCTTTGGGAGAGGCTGAATATGATCCCGAGAACAGCAAAGAATCGGAAGAGGAGGACTCCTTCTACATTCTACCTGGTGTCAAATACGTGCCACCCCCTCTCACTCTTCCCCCACAGTTTCTGGGAGGAGAAGCCGAATCGCAATTATCACTTCCGGGAATGGGAGCATATGACAATTTCTGCGGCTGCACGCACCCATATTCCCCTAACGGGTTCGATCGGCGTTCCCTCTCTGCCGAAATCCCGGTAGTATGGGAAGATGATTCCGATGACAGCGACGACGATGATGATGACGAGAGCGAAGAGTCAACTGAGGCCCCAGATCCGGAAACAATCTGGAACAATCATGCCGGAAATGAGCCCATGGGAGCCAGGCACAATGGCTGGTTGTCAGCAAGCGACGACGAAGACACTTCGGGAGACGAATATGAAACCGAGGACATGAAGGCCATGAAGTTTCCTGGATCTGAGCACGTGGATGTCTTAAAATTCAACACTGCCTACCATGCTTTGGGGAAAGGGTTTTCAGGCGTCCGATCCAGGCTGATAGTCGAAGATCTGATAGAGAGAGGGAAACTAACCCCCATCCGCCCAAATGAGAAAATAACCATGGTTAGATCAAATCCACCCCAAAACAAAGTAACACTCCTTGTCAGGGTTGCCCAAGAAGAGGTCACCTTCCCCGAATGTATGTCAGCTTTCAGAGAAGTCCTAGAAACTGGCATGATACCGGATGCGCCTCCAACACAAAGTGCTATAATCATCTCCAACTCTGAATATTACAGAAAGGAACCAGAATGGCTGCACTATACCGGGGATGAGATCGAAAAACCGTCGAGTCCCAACAATAGCGACTCTTGTTGCATGATAACTATGAGCCAGGCAGGCTATGAAAGTGAATCGGAGGACGCCCTAGCTCTGTGGGCCATCCAAGGGGCAACGAAACAACCCCAGACTCAAAGCCCGCTGACTTGGGAAGCGGTTATAAGGGCCGCCCGGGAAGGGCCGATGCAGCTCAGCCCCTCACTGTCGCTAGGCTCCGTCAGAACCAGTGGCCGATAGCCAAAAAGGCTCCCCCATTGACCCTAGCAGCACTCAAGAAATCCAGCCAAGAAGCAACTGATGAGGAAGTTAACCTGTTGACCCGATCCGGACAAATCTTCCAAGGGAATCCCAAGGCAGATAAGAAGGCCACAGACCAAGCACCGAAAGAAGATCGCCGCCCCTATGCTAAGACAGCTGAAACTCCGGACTCGAAAAAGAGGATCCCGTGCTTACCGGTTGAAGCAAACACAGGCCAACATCTCTATGGTCCCTGCTCACCTCATCCTATCCCCACAAGCTAAAGCTGGAAGAAAGCTTAGCCGCACCTTGGTCCCTATCGATGCTACTCCCGATGACGTGGTACAGCTGATTGGAAACATCCATTACGGGAACATAATCACTTTCGCGGATCTCGACCTCCCTCAATTTGGGGCGATCATAACGAGCCTCTCTTCATCACGCGTCCAATTGGATGAACGACGCCTCCTCGGGTCCTGGTTGATAACGGGTCCGGAATGAACATTCTCCGGCAAAGATCATGAGCCTGCTTGATATCAAGACTACAGACTTGAAGCCTTCCTCCCTCACAGTCAAAGCTTACGACTCGACATCTCGAGCAGTCCTTGGAGTTGCTACCTTGGACCTCTGGTTTGGCCAGAAATTGATACCTGTGGAATTCCAGGTTATTGACATCCCGATCACTTTTAATGCCTTATTAGGAAGACCTTGGCTCCATCAAGTCAAAGGGGTCGCTTCAAGCCTCCACCAGTGTGTGAAATTCGTCTCGGATGGGGATTTGACTACCATTTATGGAGATTTAGTCACTTTAGAAGGCACAGATACGGGTGGAATACCTATTCTGGAAATCAAACATGACGAGGAAGGTCTCATGCTAACTGGCTTCACGGTCGAGCCTCCCAAAGCCCAAGTGTGCAACATAGATCTGACGATCACTCGGGATAAAATCCCACCGGTCTTGAAAATGGTGAGAAAAATGAGCTATCTATCTGGCCTCGGTCTGGGGAGGCACCAACGAGGAACTCACAAACTCATCAAGGTGAAAGGACAGAAAACTCGCCACGGCCTGGGATATGAGGCCTCCTCAGTGGACACTGCAAAAGGAAAAGGATTTGGATCTATCACAGAAAGGGTCCCGATCGACGACCCTAAATCTCTCCCTTTCAGTCCTAATTTGGCTGACTACTTTGTAAAGGGTCCCACACAACCGGGTAACATCACAGAGCCCACTCCTACAGAAGGATGGCTAAAGCTACTGGATAGCCTCAACAAGTTCAGGGGAGCCAAAGCTAACCCGGCCCGCAGAACGTTCCTGGACCTACCCAAGATATCCGGGGCTACCACTACCATGAGAAGTGAGTACACCTTCAAAGGCGTGCCAAGCCTAGTGGAACAGTTCGAGAAACTCACAACCACAATTCCTACTGCCCAGGAAGGTTCGAAACCTGAGTTTGAATTGACCGTGCCGAAAGCCAAAGCCACAGAGGTCTTTTCAGATGATTGGGATGTTCCGATCATGCAACAGTTGTTCGGGGAAGAGATCCAGGTGCCAGACCTGATTGACTTCAGCTCAGTCAAAGAAATGGTAGCAATGATCGAGGGAGGAGAACAGAAACGAGACATCCCCTGAGTCATGAGGTCACTGACAGCAATGCCGCTAAAGAATCAGGGAAGCTCTCTCAGGCCCGTCCGCGACCAAAGAAGAAATGATCACCAAACTTGGATTGGTCCCCCGTCCCTTTGTGTCAATCTAGGACAAGTCCTCCCAGTCTCTCTGTGTTAAGGTCGAGTCTCTAGGGTCGTCCGATGGCCTTACGCCTGAAGACTACGAGTCTGTAGCAAGCGCTGTATTCCTTTTCGTTTTCAATGAAATGACGAACCTTTCTGAGTATCCCTTGATTGCCACTTTAACTAATGATGAATTAATTAATAAAAATTTTTTTTTAATAATAATTCATTAGATAAAGAAGCAGACACATTAAACAAAAAAAATAAATAATAATCAAACAAAAAAAAGATCTTTAAGCAGGTTGTCCGGAAAAAGGAAAATCGAGCCCAAGCTGCCGAAGAGATTTTGACAAGTATGAATTTGGGGAACTGCGGAAGAGCCTAAAGAGACGCAGATTGGTAGTTTCTTCGAAGGAACTGGAAAGGATGCCTTACAAAATCCTACAAGGTCCTCAACTCAAGAAAGGTAGCCCTCTTCATTAAAGAGAACATCATATGCCGATACGGGTTACCAGCCGAGATCATCTCAGATAATGGATCCCACTTCGAAGGGGAATGCGACAGGCTGCTGGCAGAATTCAGAATAACCCGTCACAAGTCATCTCCTTACAGGCCCCAAACCAACAGAGCCGTCGAGGCAGCAAACAAGACTTTGGAAAACATCATCCGAAAAATGGCTGTACAAGGCAGAGATTGCCCTGAGAAGTTACACCTGGCACTCTGGGGCTACAGAACATCAGTCAGAACGGCAACTGGGGAAACACCGTTTGCCCTCACATACGGAATGGAAGCCGTACTCCCAATCGAGCTAGAAATCCCCTCACTCCGTATACTGCTGGAAAGCCAGATCAACGAGGTCGAATGGATCCAGAGTCGCCATGATGAATTGGCCCTGCTAGATGAGCGCCGATTGAAAGCCATGGAACACATCCGAGCCTACCAAGGAAGAATGGCCAGAGCCTTTGACAAGAAAGTAAAGCATCGGGAGATCCGAGAAGGGGATCTCGTTTTGAAAGAAAAGCCCCCGGTCCGTATCAACCCCCTCGGCAAATGGGAGCCTGTCTGGGTCGGGCCATACGTCGTCCAGAAGATCTTCTCCGGAGGAGCCATGCAACTTGCAGACCTCGACGGAAATCCCTTTGTACATCCAGTGAATGGTGACAAGCTGCGCAGATACTACGCGTAAAACACTGAGTCAAAAAAAAAAGAGTGCTAAAAGAGTAATACCCAACTAGGTTGAAAACCCGAAAAGGGCGGCCTAGGTAAAAAACAGGGTTGCACCAAAAAAAAAACAACAAAAACAAAAAAAAAACAAAAAAAAAAAAACAAAAACTAAAAAAAACAAAAAAAATATATCGGGTTGAACTACGAAGACCTGAGCTCCTCAAAATGAGGGGAACGTAGGCAGTCGGAAACGGTTCGGTCTAAATCACAAATAAAAGTCATACTCTGACATCAATACACTGATCAGACCATGAAAGCGTCTCGAAAAATTCTGAAGCAATTCAAATATTCATTACAAGTTAAAAACTTTTTGATGAGTCTAAGCCCGATTCATTCCTACAACTGGCAACCTGCTAAAAGAAATTAAGATACATAATCAAACTAATGTGTCTCCCATGGCAAGAAAGGGATACTCGGAAACCTCAGAGTCACTCCAAGCCACTCGTACTGGCCTCTCCCCTCTTCTTCCCCTTCGAGTCTTCTTCTTCTGAACAGGAAAAATGTCGGTCTTCCTCCTACCAAGCTCTGGTATAGGAACAGGATCTATCAAACCAGCCTCTGTCAGGGCCTTAGTAGCCCTAGCGTCATCTCTCATCTCCTGTAGCCTAGCTGGTAGCATAGGAGTCCTCCTCTCTTGTCTCTTGACATAAGCCTCATAGTCGGTCACCACATCTCCGCTCCTGTCATGAGGGTTGGCCCTCGCCTCGGCCCTCCTCCTCTCAGAAACTGTCAGGACCTCCGCACCCACAATGGCCTCACGCCGCCTCAAAATAGCCATCTGAGTCTCTCCCAAATGCCTCTCGTACCAATCCAGGTACCAAGTGGTCAGGAACACAGGTCTCGGACGCCTGAGGATAACCCGAGGAGGAAACACGTCATACCTCCATGCTCGGGACAGAAAGGAAAACACCGAAGGATCATCCATAGAAGCGGAAGCCACCACCCTGGTGGCTATATCATCAAAGTCCTCCAAAGGAACCTGCTCCAAGCCGAACTGTCTCAGAACCAAGGACGGAATATAGAAGCTGGACTGAGAAAGCCCCGGAAGCATGACCACATGAGACCCGTCCTGAAGCACTCTGCGAGTCTCCACCCGCCAACAAGGCACTGACCATCTGATATCTTCTGTCTGGAGACCAGCCATCCAACGCTCCCATGAGCCCTGATCATCAAAATCTACAGCAACCCCTCTCCTGGCGAATGTCCAAGGCTTGATCATATCGGGAGTTTCCCGAAGAATCCCCAAACGCTCCATCAGCCACAGGGTCAAGAGGAACGGGCTGCCCCCGTGCATATACCGCTTCCCAGTAGCCAGCCTATCGAGAGCATGGAAAGTCTCCCCCAGGATCAGAGGTACAACATCTCTGCCCAAACGACAATGAACGACTACATCCAGCAGAGACCGATGACAGATCCCAAAAGAATAGACCATGAACAAGGTCCCGAACATGCAAAGTGCAAAGGCATCCCAATAGGCATCGTCGAGCAACCCTAAGCCCCTAAATCTATCAGGGAGACTGGAAATATCAAAATGATCGGGACCACGGATCATACCTTGCGCTTCCTCCGGGGAAAGATGAAGGAGGATGCACAATCTGTCAACGAAAGAAGCCCCTCCGGGCAAAGGAATCGCTATCTCTTCCACCTCCGGACCACCAAGCAAGGTCCGAAATTCTTCGACGGTTGGGACCATCTCGTTAAAGGAAAGACAAAAGACATGCCTTCTAGTATCCCAAAATGAGGAAGAAGCCCTCAGAAGATCGTAGTCCGGAATCAATTCCTTGAGAGACCATAAGCACTTCACCTTGTACCTTTCTTCAAAGAAGGACCTCCTCTCATGCATAATCTGTAACGACCCTAACCCTAGGCACAATTTTAGTATAATATTGTGTACTTTTAATATTATTGTTAATATTATGTGTTCGTTTTTATATCTTAGGTTACTTATATTAGGACGAGATAATTGAGAAAATTTAATAAAGTCTATGGAGAAAGTATAATAATTGACAATAAATAAAATGTGAGTAGTTAGGCTTTAGTTTGTGTAGGGGGAAAGAAATAAATGTTGAAAACCTTTAAAGTGTGGTATGGGGGACCATACTTTTGTCTTGACTTTCCCCTCCTTTCCCCTCCATATCCGCCCCCCCCCCTTCTCCTTTACCAATTATATACTCAACCTCCCTCCATCATCCTCCTCATTATACTCTTTCACTTTCTCTCTCAACTTTCCATGGAAACCCATTTGGGAGCACACCTCTTCTCAAGCCCTACCAAGTTCAATTCTTCATCATTTTTCAATCCGGGAGCACCTTTGAAATCGGGACATCTAGAGGAGTTTTTCAAGCTCAAGAAATCCGTAATCCGTCTCCTATTCCAAAGTAAGTTATTATGACCTTTCCTTCTATGAATGCTCATGAACTAGCTAATGTTGTTCTTGTGATGATAATGGTTGTTTATTGCCTTAGAACTCTTTTTGGACTTGAGGATGTGATAAATGACATAGAAGGATGTTATGATTCTTAGAAGTTGATTGATGGAAAGAAATGGGTGGAGTTAGATTTAGAATGTTAAATCTTGAAAATGGTAATAAATTGGGTGGAAAATCAAGTGGTAATAAATCTAGGTTTAGATCACTTTGAGTTTAAATGAAATAAAATGAGGCTTTTGTTCTTAGAAGTTGATTTAGAATGAAAGAAATGGGTTGAGTTAATTTTAGAGGATTTACTTGAAGTGAGTTGATAAAATGGGTTGGAAATCTTGTGGAAAATAATCTAGAATTATGTTATTTTGGTTTAAAGGATTTAGAATGAGTTTGTAAAATTTGGAAATTCTTTTGGGTGATTATGAAAGTAGGAAGATGTAAAAAAGGGAAAGAAGAACCTAAGTAAACAAAGGTTTGGAAATAGAGCTTCTTTGGGGGGGGTCTTGGGCGGTCGCCCAAGTGGTGATGAGCGGCCGCCCATCTTGACAGAAGTTAGGATGCCTAGAAATCCCTCTTGGGCGGTCGCCCAAGAGGTTATGGGCGGTCGCCCATGTTGGCAGAATTGGCCTAGTTCCTGTTTCGCTGAATTTTCACTAGTAACCTCCTAGCATGATCCTTAACCGATATAAAGTTTGGAACCTAACCTTTTCGGATATGAATTAATCCTTTTAACCTAAGTTATACTTAGAGCAATTGTATCACTTAATGGCACCTTAATTGGGTTTAAATGAAAATATGGAGGCACTCTATCTTCGACTTAGAAATCATTTGACAGTTTATTAAAGGTGACTTCAACTTGGTAGAGTTAACTTGGATACTTATAGAGATCATATATTGTCGTATAATGACTAAGTAAGATAGGTTGATGATATCTCATTATCTTACTTGAGTACCTATTCATGGATTGGATTATGCTTAGTGTATTACATAAATGCTGCACTCTGATTATTGTTGAACATGAGTATATTTTACCATGTGGCTATATTGCTTATTTATGCAAAGTGTATTAAAGAAATGTTGCACTATGATGTTGATTGAGCATGAGTATATTTTACCATGTTGCTATGTTGTTTATCCCCTTTGTGGATTTATTCAAGTATCTATTATGTGCTTGATAATGTGTGAGTCAGCTGACATTTGGGGGTATAACATAATACGATCAATTATGGAAGTGTGACCTAATGTGATCGGATTATGTTATATTCGTGGCCGTCCCCTCCCGTGGCCACGGGATGGGGTATAGCATCTGTATTGAGCCAAAAGCCTTACAGAGTTGCTACTGTCTTATTTGGTTCCCTGAAAAACGGGTCTTATAAGACGTGAGTATTGCTTAAGCAGCTCACTGTAAGATTGGAGTATTATTATACCCAATGTTGTACGACTACTGTTCAGACGGGAAAAGGTAAACCAAGGTAATGTAAGGTGTTTACAGCTTTTCCAACGTGTTATGTGTAATTTGTTATGTGTTGCATCTTATATGGCATATTGCTGCATTCATAATAACTTGCTGAGATTTATTCTCACCCCTCTCCCTTCTTGTTTTAGATTCTGAGACAGGTGGACCAGCCAAGTAAGGGCGGTGAGGAGTTTGGAAGTTATATTGTGGGAATTGTCTGGGTATGATTAGGTTGGTATAGAAAGTGTGCTTTGGTATAATTCATTTATGGAATTGTATTTATAAATCTTCATTTTATGTTATAACCGAGGCCTTTTTGTAATTAAAACAGTTTCTTACTTTCTAAGTTAGTCAACTATTCCTCCATTGTGAAGAGGTGTAGATTTATTTTGAAATGATTACAACAATTGTATTTATTTTTGAATGATAATTAAAGGTTTTAAAAGTTAAGGAAATTTGGGTTAGTTTGAGGACGCTCCAGCTCGGGACACGTGTAGGTTCCGGGTCGGGGTCCTCACAGTTGGTATCAAAGCTCGGTTAGAGTTCTCGGGTAGAGTCTAGCTGAGTGAGAGTGTGCGATAACTTACGTCGAGGGTTTAATGCAGGAATTTGTTCAAAGACAGAAAATGATATTGACCAACCAAGGAATCAAGGAAGGTGAGTTTTGGAAAGATAGATTTCCCCACCATCATTTGAGGTATTTTACCTGTCTCAGGAATTAGGGTTCATACTTTTATAAATCCTCGTACATTCGTTCTCATGTGGCATTACATTTCATCTTTATTTGCATAATTGGCCCAAAAGTTGCCTTATGTGCTGAAGGTTCTACTCCTATGGGAGAGTACCTCGAATCATTCTTGTGTATCATGGTAGTTGTGATTAAGTGGGCATGTATTGCCGGTGGATTTGGTCGAGTTACCAATCCGTGAATCATCGTTATATTAACCGAATTATTTGAGTAGTTGTTGTGTTTGAGGAGGACTGTCGCAAGAAGCGAGTCTCCTTATCTACGTTTGATTTACCTCCGTGTGTAATTGAGTCGGGTAAATTATTAATTGATATTATGTCACATATGCTTAAATGTCGAAAGTATGATCTAAAGAATGTGAAGGTTATTTGAGTTATGTGTTAAATTTGAGTAAAGGACACTTGGGTTATCTCCTGTACAGTGATAATTGAATTTGTGAACTCTTAGTTGAGGTTAGTTACATGGCCTAATTAAGAGTGGTTTATGGTTGTATAATTGCATGATTAGTTATTCAATGGTGTCTCATGGTGGAGACTAGATATATGAGACTAGTATTGAAAGTGATAGTCTAAGTGGGATTATATGGGTTGTAAAATATCGCGAGTACGAGATCTTATAGAACCAATATATCTCTGCCTTATGTGCTATTAGTTGATTAAGTGGTGTTTTCTATGTGAGTTTCAAAATGGGTTTTCATCGGGTATCATACCAGGATATTGAGATTTTGAGTTGCTATAAGGTATTATTTTGGCATTCGGATTCCTAGATAGAGGACACTAATTGGGATAATGGACTTGATGATTCATCTTGGGAAAGTATTTGATAAAGAAGATAATTAGCTTAGCGACTCTCCGTAAGGATAAATTAGTACTATATTTAGAAAAGATGATACTTGGTGGTTAATTATAGATTAGGGAGATCTCAAATTAGTAACTGTGAAGAATAAGTATTCGTTATCATTTGTTGATGATTTGTATGACCGATTCTAGAAACTAATAGGATACTCAATGGTTATTAGTTGAATTTTTCGGAGTGTTACAATTACAGTGAATATTTGCTTTAAGAATACACTTAAGACAACACTTATATCTAGTATGACCGTTTTGATTTGTGGATTGTGTACTAGTTATGGGAAGGTAAATAGAGTAAATGCGAAGAAGTATAATAGATGTAATTATTGGTGACTTGTAGGATCAACTTCAGGAATTGGTAAAATATGTATATGGGTTGTTTTGAGAAATGATTATCATTAGTTGAGAAAATAAAACGAGGATAAATCTTATTGGAAGACAGGATACTTTAGGATGATTACACCGTATAGGTTGACTTAGTTGCGTGACTCATATAAGGGATTGGTGTGATGCTTGGAAGATATTTACGTTATACGAATTTTGAGTTGTTGATGGTTATAGGGAGATAAGTTAGATTATACCGTTAATGTTTAATTGAAATTTGGGGATGATTGATCTATGTGAGTTCCAATTATATTTTCTGATTTAGAAATTATGGTATATGATCGGAAACTAGATGTTTACAATATGTTGTTGCTAAGTACAATACCAATATCAAAGGTAGGGAATAGATGACTCAGATTTAGTAAGGGTGTTGAATATTCAACTTGAAGAATTATTGAATTGAGGATGCTTTACCAAGTTTATAATCTTAATGAATGTTTTAGTGTTATAGTAATAAGTATTACGAGATTGTGTTTTCTCATAGGGAATTTAACTAAGTAAAAATCTTATGAGTAGTGGCTGCATTATAAATAGAAGTCAAACAAGAAAATTATGTTAGAATGTGCCTTAAAACTTTGGACTATATATTGAATTCGGTATGAGCAATTGTGCCCTTCGGGGATAGTTGATTTAATAAGGTCAGTAAACCGTTTTCGTGTAAATTAAAATCTGTGAGTAATTTAACTATCTACAACTGGTATGGGACGGTTGTAGATAATTAAATCACTCGAGTTAATTTTGTTAACTTATCAATCTTTTGAAAGTTCTTAAATTGTGAGTGGTTTAGTTAATTAAAACTGGTATGGGCCGGTTTTAAATAAATAAACCATTCGGATCTCTTTGAATCTCTTTTTATATTATCCTTTCGAATTCTGAAAGATGTTGTAATTTTTAGAAAGACTTGGTATCCTAAAGATATAAATTGTGCAGAAGCAAGTAGAAAAGCAACCTAGTTCCCCTATAATGATTAATTGTATTCAAGTTTTGATTCGAGAAATGATTTGATAAGTGTGGGATTATTATTGTGTCGGTCATAGTAGACTCGGTTTTGTTTTGGAGTTGGATCGGCTCCGTTGTGGGCGGCCAACCATTCAATTTGAATATTGATTTGTCACTAGGCCGGAACATAATTGAAACCTTTAATTGTGATAATAGAATATTGACGTTAGAAGATTTATTAAAGCATTTAGAGTTCTAGGTTGAACTTGAGAGTTTTATCACTATAGATTTTGTGATTGAGTTACATTGGAAGTAAAGAAGGGTATGTTATTTTGTTATAGAAAGTTGAATTATATTTTCTACTCGTTATATATATATAGCTTGATGAGATGTTATTAATAAAGTCCTCACATAAGTTAGGGGATGGTTCGATTGTATAAAACCCATAGTGTTAAATGGATTGGATAGACAACGTTCGGGAAGGTCCTTTTGGGAAGGTAGGAATGCTATTAAGTTTAACCTTGTAAAAAGTTGAGGAATCATTACTTGTTGTTGATGATATGCTACGGGCATGAACAATGGATGTTAGTAGTCAATAGTACGTATGGTTACCAGTGGTTGAGTGCGTATAATAGTAGTTATCATGCTAACATTAAGATAAAACTGTATGAGGCATAGTTTGAGAAGGAAATATCGATCTCTAATTTGTTGGGGTGAGTTTGGAGAGGCAAGGCCTAAGGTAAATTGGCGCCAAGGTTCGTTAACCCATTTGAAGCTTTAGAAAAGGTTGGTAATTTGACTTATAGACTGGCTTGGAGAAGCTTATAGAATATTTGAAGTTTTTATGTGATATTGTAATGTATTTTGTGACACAAGTTGTAATACATTTAATTGTTTATATTTTTATTGAGATCGTGAAAATTCGGGTTGGTGATATGTGTATAGTATTCTTGGATCATTAAGTGGTAATATCATATTATTAATGGAATTAGAATTTTTTTTTGGGAAGAATCACAACGTTGAAGAGACTGATTGGGGAGTGAAGTCTGAGGTATACATGTAACTGAGGCAGGTTGATCAGTTAGGTAAGTGACAGTCAAATTCGGGACGAATTTTCTTTAAGGGGGAGTGAGTGTAACGACCCTAACCCTAGGCACAATTTTAGTATAATATTGTGTGCTTTTAATATTATTGTTAATATTATGTGTTCGTTTTTATATCTTAGGTTACTTATATTAGGACGAGATAATTGAGAAAATTTAATAAAGTCTATGGAGAAAGTATAATAATTGACAATAAATAAAATGTGAATAGTTAGGCTTTAGTTTGTGTAGGGGGAAAGAAATAAATGTTGAAAACCATTAAAGTGTGGTATGGGGGACCATACTTTTGTCTTGACATTCCCCTCCTTTCCCCTCCATATCCGGCCCCCCCCCCTTCTCCTTTACCAATTATATACTCAACCTCCCTCCATCATCCTCCTCATTATACTCTTTCACTTTCTCTCTCAACTTTCCATGGAAACCCATTTGGGAGCACACCTCTTCTCAAGCCCTACCAAGTTCAATTCTTCATCATTTTTCAATCCGGGAGCACCTTTGAAATCGGGACATCTAGAGGAGTTTTTCAAGCTCAAGAAATCCGTAATCCGTCTCCTATTCCAAAGTAAGTTATTATGACCTTTCCTTCTATGAATGCTCATGAACTAGCTAATGTTGTTCTTGTGATGATAATGGTTGTTTATTGCCTTAGAACTCTTTTTGGACTTGAGGATGTGATAAATGACATAGAAGGATGTTATGATTCTTAGAAGTTGATTGATGGAAAGAAATGGGTGGAGTTAGATTTAGAATGTTAAATCTTGAAAATGGTAATAAATTGGGTGGAAAATCAAGTGGTAATAAATCTAGGTTTAGATCACTTTGAGTTTAAATGAAATAAAATGAGGCTTTTGTTCTTAGAAGTTGATTTAGAATGAAAGAAATGGGTTGAGTTAATTTTAGAGGATTTACTTGAAGTGAGTTGATAAAATGGGTTGGAAATCTTGTGGAAAATAATCTAGAATTATGTTATTTTGGTTTAAAGGATTTAGAATGAGTTTGTAAAATTTGGAAATTCTTTTGGGTGATTATGAAAGTAGGAAGATGTAAAAAGGGAAAGAAGAACCTAAGTAAACAAAGGTTTGGAAATAGAGCTTCTTTGGGTGGGGTCTTGGGCGGTCGCCCAAGTGGTGATGAGCGGCCGCCCATCTTGACGAAGTTAGGATGCCTAGAAATCCCTCTTGGGCGGTCGCCCAAGAGGTTATGGGCGGTCGCCCATGTTGGCGAAATTGGCCTAGTTCTGTTTATTTGAATTTTCACTAGTAACCTCCTAGCATGATCCTTAACCGATATAAAGTTTGGAACCTAACCTTTTCGGATATGAATTAATCCTTTTAACCTAAGTTATACTTAGAGCAATTGTATCACTTAATGGCACCTTAATTGGGTTTAAATGAAAATATGGAGGCACTCTATCTTCGACTTAGAAATCATTTGACAGTTTATTAAAGGTGACTTCAACTTGGTAGAGTTAACTTGGATCCTTATAGAGATCATATATTGTCGTATAATGACTAAGTAAGATAGGTTGATGATATCTCATTATCTTACTTGAGTACCTATTCATGGATTGGATTATGCTTAGTGTATTACATAAATGCTGCACTCTGATTATTGTTGAACATGAGTATATTTTACCATGTGGCTATATTGCTTATTTATGCAAAGTGTATTAAAGAAATGTTGCACTATGATGTTGATTGAGCATGAGTATATTTTACCATGTTGCTATGTTATTTATCCCCTTTGTGGATTTATTCAAGTATCTATTATGTGCTTGATAATGTGTGAGTCAGCTGACATTTGGGGGTATAACATAATACGATCAATTATGGAAGTGTGACCTAATGTGATCGGATTATGTTATATCTGTGGCCGTCCCCTCCTGTGGCCACAGGATGGGGTATAGCATCTGTATTGAGCCAAAAGCCTTACAGAGTTGCTCTTGTCTTATTTGGTTCCCTGAAAAACGGGTCTTATAAGACGTGAGTATTGCTTAAGCGGCTCACCGTAAGATTGGAGTATTATTATACCCAATGTTGTACGACTATCATTCGAGACGCGAAAAGGTAAACCAAGGTAATGTAAGGTGTTTACAGCTTTTCCAACGTGTTATGTGTAATTTGTTATGTGTTGCATCTTATATGGCATATTGCTGCATTCATAATAACTTGCTGAGATTTATTCTCACCCCTCTCCCTTTACTGTTTTTAGATTCTGAGACAGGTGGACCAGCCAAGTAAGGGCGGTGAGGAGTTTGGAAGTTATATTGTGGGAATTGTCTGGGTATGATTAGGTTGGTATAGAAAGTGTGCTTTGGTATAATTCATTTATGGAATTGTATTTATAAATCTTCATTTTATGTTATAACCGAGGCCTTTTTGTAATTAAAACAGTTTCTTACTTTCTAAGTTAGTCAACTATTCCTCCATTGTGAAGAGGTGTAGATTTATTTTGAAATGATTACAACAATTGTATTTATTTTTGAATGATAATTAAAGGTTTTAAAAGTTAAGGAAATTTGGGTTAGTTTGAGGACGCTCCAGCTCGGGACACGTGTAGGTTTCGGGTCGGGGTCCTCACATAATCTCCCGGGACCAATCCTTGAATTTGTTAAAGAATGACATTTGGGATTCTTGGGACAATTTTGATGGAGCTTTTCTAAGATTTTCCATGAATTTTCTCTCTTTCTCCCCGAAAATGGCTGTTTGGACTGGAGGTTGAAGAGGATATTTGAATTTGAAATAAAGTGAGACCAGATCTGAAGCAAAATTAAAGGACAATGTCAGATGCAGGACTCCTCCGCGCGGACATGATTGTCTTTTATCAGAAAAATCTGCAACAGTCCAAACTGCTGAACCAAAGAGGAATATTCCGTCCCGGTTGCTTGAAACCTGTGCAAAAAGAAAAAAAAAAAACCTCCCCAAACCAGTCCATATACCAAACACTAAACACCCTTGCCAAAAAACCAGGGCTCATGCAACATTGCATTCATACTGCATTGCATTCATAAAAATAAAATCCTAAATTATTACATTCCAAAAATAAAGGGAGTGTGCAAAAAAAAAAAATCAAATAAAAAAAAAGTAGGTAACAATAATCCTAAATTATTACATCAAAAAAAAAGAAAAAAAATGTGCATAAGCTGTACAAATCTCAATCCCAGTTACAAATCTCAATCCCAGAAAAACAGTCTAAAAAAAAAGAGAGTCCCTAGCGCCCGACGTCTGTCCCCGGTCCCTCTTGCGACTCGGGCCCGCCTCCTCAGGAGCCCTGAAGATCTCGGGCTCAGAATCGTCCTCGTCTCCAGAAAGAGGCTCGTCAGGACCAACCGGCACGCTCTGATAGGGCAAGCCAAGATCTGCGAAAAAATCATATCCGAAGGTGAAGGCGTCGGATTCCTGGACATACGAAGACGACCCACCATGCTGCCAAACGTGTCCCTGCCCGTGTGGATCCCCGAGAATGACGTGATCCGAAGGCAGCACCGCGCGGGGATCAATGAGAGGAGACAGAGGAGTCTCTGAAGATGTCTCTGAACGAATAGGGGAAGCCTCCCGCCTGACAGGCGCCGGCCGTGGTCGCCTCGCTCTAGCCTGAGGAGCCCCGCAAGCGACCATCCTCCGGATAAATCTCTTAGCTCCGATCACTTGCTTCGTCAGCTTCTCGACGACCACCTCCGAAAACTGCACAAAAGCAAAAGCGTCAGAAATAGTTGAAGCAAAAAAATGATGACAGAAAAGAAAAGAAAAGACAAAAGCAAAAAAAAAAAAGAAGAAAGGAGGGAAGGAGAAGCCATACCTTCATACCCGGACGAGGCCGGAAAGCTCGTGGAAGCCGCTCAGGCTGAGGGATCTGCACCCTCAATCGGACCCCATCCTGGACATATGAAAAATCCGTCCGAGGGTACCGCGGGATCCCAAGCCCTCTCTATCCGTAACTCCGGGGCATCCTCGGCCTCCTCAAAACAAATACGGGTACGGCTCAATCGCCACAAATGCCGAGAAGTGCCGGGCCGGCTCGATAATCATCCCAGTCGCAGAATCTGTCACTCGGGTGCATCATATCGGAGGGAGGCTCCACCGGTGTCATCAAAGGCGACCCACGCCATGCCGGCGCGTCACCCTCTCTCCCGGATAATAGGCATCGCAGAGTCGACCTCTCGTAATCCTCCGCCGCACGGTCCAAATCTCGGCGTCTTCGCCGCGCCACCTCGAAACGATCCTGGGGATAGAATATCATCCTCTCGTCCGTCTCAGCCTCCGACAAAGGAAGGCAATCCGCGTATCTAAGAGTCGTACGCCCCCTGGAACTTCTCTTCTCCCGGGCATGCTTGGACCAGGAGCGCATGGCCGGATACGCCCCGACGTACTCCGCCGACTGTCGCCACATCGTGACGTGGAAGAACTCCAACGCCCATACCTGCGAAAGGTAAAAATCAAATCAATCCAGTGCAAAAAGTGTGTGCTCAAGAAGAAAGGGAAAACAAAGAGAGAGCTTATACCTCCAGGGCAAACTCAAAGCAGTACAAGGAGCTCACAGCCCTTCCCATTGCACCTATCAAGAGCAAAGTAAAGCTCACGGCCCGGCTTCTCCCAGAAACGCCTCCACCATCTCCATGTCCTCCAAGGACCTCAGCAAGGCAAAGAATGCCGTCCCCTCAGCATGTCCAAAAAGGGTGCTCGAAAAAGCAAACCATAAGAAGGCCCTGGCAATCTGATCGGCGCCTATCCTCTCCTCCCCAGCCTCGTAGCTCACAATGGTCTCCATAATCTTCCCGTAGACCACGGCATACTCCATCCCCATCCCCTTTTTGGGAATAGGGGAAAATCCCAGAAGAGCCTGCAGATTTGCATCGCTGTAGCCATCCCGCCACTCAATGCTGCGTCCATTGAAGGACAAACCCGTGATCGCAGCATAGTCAGAAGGCGTAACCGTAGCCTCGCCCCAAAAGAAGTGAAACGTGTGGGTCGCGTCCCACCGTCTTTGCGCCAAAGCAAACATCGAGGCCCTTGCTCTTAGGGAACTTGACCAATCCCCTCAAACACTCAATGAACTCCCAAAGCCCGGTCTCAACAACAATCTGTCTCGGACTCGGCAAAGCTCCTCGGCCCGCATTCGGAAGCCGGTCCCACAAGTCAACTACAGACTCCACCGATCCTCGAGTCTTCATCCTGTTCAGCTACTCCGTAACGTAGTTGTTTCCACCCTGCAATAAAACAAAAAAAAAAAAAAAGAAAATGTTGCATTTGCACAAAAAAAAAGAGCATACATATGCATCATGAAATTTCAAAGAAAAGTCGACAGCATAACAGCATACAATGAGCATAGCCCCATTTTTCTCGCACAAAAAAAAAAAAAAAAGACAGTTTTCAGCAAATCCCAATAACCATTCATGAAAAAAAAAATTCATACAAAGAGTCAACGGAAGTAAAAACTCCGTCCCATTTTCAAAAAAAAAAAAAGAAGTTCCTATGCATACATGCATATCATCCATCATCTCAAAAAAAAAAAAAAATCCTACATTTAACAGAAGGAAAAATCCGTCCCACTTTTCGAAAAAAAAAATCATACATACATTCATATCATCATCACCTCATATTGGCAAAATGCCCATTCTTTTCAAACAAAATGCATGCATTGCATCATTTTTCAAATCACAATTCTCGAATTTTCAAAAAAAAATAAATATAAATAATGGCGAAAATGCCAATTCTTTTCCCAAGCAAAATGCACATTTTGGGACACCCACAAATTCATTGCAACATGCATATCATCAAAATCAATATTCAAATTTCAAAAAAAAAAATCACAATTTTCATTCATAATTTTCGGATACTAAAAAAAAAATGGCGAAAATGCCAATTCTTTTTCCCAAGAAAAATGCACATTTTGGGTTACTCATATACTCATTACAACATGCAAAGCATCAAAATCAAGATTCAAAGCCAAGAACATCAATCATTCGAATTTTCAAAAAAAAAATTCAAAAATCACCCAAAATTCAAGCAAGAAATCAACAAAGGGAATGAAAAGATTCGAAGTATACCGTTCGGAGACTCGGATCAGAAGCCCAATGTTGCCAAGCATCGGGGTATGGCTCCTCCGCAATCGATTGCGAAAGAGTATAATGCCTCCTCATTCGGACGAGCTCCAATCGTCTCTCCGCTATCGGGCCACGTCCTTGGCCTTGAAAAACACCTTCCCCGTGTTCCATTGCTTGAAAATCGAAGAAAATCGGAAGATTTTTGAAGCTTTTTGGACAACAATGGCGGCTTGGGGCGTTTTCTCTCTTCCTCTCTCGTAATTTTCAAAAAACTGAATGGGGAAGAAGAAGGGCGTTGGCCCCTCATTAAGACCCTCTGACTTTCAGATCCCCTCCGCGCGGATAGGGTTGTAAGGGTCAAAATGACCCTTTTGCCCTTTAAAAATCCAAGACTCTGCAATTCAGTCCTCAACTTGACAAAGTTAACCAAAGTCAACCCCCTGTCAAGAAAATCATCAAACGGCAGTCAAACGTAAGACCGATCTCCTTGAGAAAGATAACGAAATCCCGTATCTTTCATCAAAATTATTCCCCGGCAGTCAAACGTAAGACCGATTTCCCCGAGAAAGATAACGAGATCCCGTATCTTTCATCAAAATTACCCCCGGCAGTCAAACGTATGACCGATTTCCCCGAAAAAGATAACGAGGTCCCGTATCTTTCATCAAAATCGTCAAACGGCAGTCAAACGTAAGACCGATTTCCCCGAGAAAGATAACGAGATCCCGTATCTTTCATCAAAATTACCCCCGGCAGTCAAACGTAAGACCGATTTCCCCGAGAAAGATAACGAGGTCCCGTATCTTTCATCAAAATCGTCAAACGGCAGTCAAACGTAAGACCGATCTCCTTGAGAAAGATAACGAGATCCCGTATCTTTCATCAAAATTATTCCCCGGCAGTCAAACGTAAGACCGATCTCCTTGAGAAAGATAACGAAATCCCGTATCTTTCATCAAAATTATTCCCCGGCAGTCAAACGTAAGACCGATCTCCCCGAGAAAGATAACGAGATCCCGTATCTTTCATCAAAATTATCCCCCGGCAGTCAAACATAAGACCGATTTCCCCTACAAATACGTCTGATTTTCCCCAGCAAAGGCTAACGAAATCCTCAGCGAACCTAACGGAATCCCAAAAGCCAACGGAATCTCGAGTAGAACTCGAACTACGAAAGGGCTTGATTCCCACTAGGGATACGTAGGTAGCCTATCATTAGGTCCAGCCCCTCGACCAAAATGGTCACCCTCTCCTTCGGCAGCAGACAAATTCCACCGAAAGGCCATTTCACAATCAAGGTCCGAGGCACCTAAAATGCCATCATCAAGGTTCGAGGCACCTAAAACGCCATCTCAAAGGTTCGAGGCACCTAAAATGCCATCTCCAAGGTTCGAGGCACCTAAAACGCCATCTCCAAGGTTCGAGGCACCTAAAACGCCATCTCCAAGGTTCGAGGCACCTAAAACGCCATCTCCAAGGTCCGAGGCACCTAAAACGCCATCTCCAAGGTTTGAGGCACCTAAAACGCCATCTCCAAGGTCCGAGGCACCTAAAACGCCATCTCCAAGGTCCGAGGCACCGTAGATGCCATCATCAAGGTTCGAGGCACCTAAAATGCCATCATCAAGGCTCGAGGCACCTAAAACGCCATCTCCAAGGTTCGAGGCACCTAAAATGCCATCATCAAGGCCCGAGGCACCTAAAACGCCATCTCCAAGGTTCGAGGCACCTAAAATGCCATCTCCAAGGTCCGAGGCACCTAAAACGCCATCTCCAAGGTCCGAGGCACCGTAGACGCCATCATCAAGGTTCGAGGCACCTAAAATGCCATCATCAAGGCTCGAGGCACCTAAAACGCCATCTCCAAGGTTCGAGGCACCTAAAATGCCATCATCAAGGCCCGAGGCACCTAAAACGCCATCGTCAAGGTTCGAGGCACCTAAAACGCTATCACACACAACACTAGGAAAGCGATAAATCGCAATTATCCCCAGCAGAGCGGATATACAATTTCAGCCACCAGACCAAAAATGGTCATTCCTATCCCCAGCAGAGCGGATAGCCATCAGACCAAAAATGGTCATTCCTATCCCCAGCAGAGCAGATAGCCCTCCGACCGAAAACGATCATCTCTTATCCCCAGCAGAGTTTCTCCCCAGCAACCGACTGCAGAACTCGCTCATCAGGTTCGAGGCACCTAAAACGCCATCATCTCCAGGGTCGAAGACCCGAACTACGACCGGCTTGATTCCCACTCAGGATACGTAGGTAGCCTATTAAATAGGTTCAGCCGCTCGATCACTTGATCATCCTGTCAAATATGGAGCCTTACTCTTATCGACGACCCCGCTTCCTTCGAAAGCGCCGTCGCCGAGGGGCTACTGTAAGTGCTCCAATTTGAGCTTGTTAGTATTTTCGTTATAAAATTAACGAAAGTTATAACATTTCTAACATTTCCTAACAATCCTAACTTTTCTAACAAAGTGAGGGCAAAATGGGCATTGCTATTTAAAGATAAACCTTCAAAGGAATCTCAAAAAGAAAAAGAATTAAGAAAAACCTGAAACAGTAAGTTGAAAAACATTTTCTGTTGGAATTTTTGAATTTTATTCCTTATGTCCAAAGCCTGGAGCAGCATTTAATGAACAGTGCACGCTGAAGGATCCCATCCGCGCGGATAGGTTTGTATTTTTCAGAGGGCTATAAATTGAGCCCCCCAGTCACAAAAATAAAGAGGACCAAGAACACAATTCACAGTATTTGGCGAAAATACTCGAGAAAACAGTGAGAATTCTATAAGAATTGTCACCTTTTTCTCTTGAATCTTCCCAACTTTCACTCACTCAAATCAAACCTAAACACTCTTGCATCCAAGCCTTCAAACACAAAGCACAAAGAAGATAGGTATAACCTCCCTCTTCTTACCCTAAATCTCTCATCCATGCATGCATTTTCAAACTACAAAATGTAGTTCATTCATCTTCTTGTCTTAAGATCCAAGAAGATCACCATGGAAGTTCATCTCCATGGATGATCTTCTACAAGGATCTACATTATTTTCAAAGTGTTCTTACTTTCTTGCAAAGAAAACACATTTTCAAAACCCTAAAAACCATTTTCAAGCACCAAATCTTGATTTCAAAGGATAAAATTCCCCTTCCCAAGCAAATGAAGTGCTTAGTCCTAATGTACCCCAAGGATGGTTTGGTATAGTTGATTCACCACTAAAATGTCAAGTGATCACTAACCAAAACCTAGGGAAATGGGGACAAGCATGGATGCAAAAACCCCCTTTAAAATCATATTTTCTCTCTTGAGAAGTTGCTGTCCAGTAGCAATTTTCCAAGACCCCAGTCCATTGTCTTAATTTTTGGACACAGATAAACTTGGAATTTGGTGTTGACTACAAAACACTTTTTGTATCCAACATCCAGAGATTTCCAGAAATATTTTTACTTTATTTTTTGGGTGATTAAAACTCCTCTTTTCAAATTTTCTTTTAGAGGCCAGTTCATCAGCTTCTGGAAATCCAGATTGCATATCTGAGATTTCCAGAAGGTTTTGACCCCTCAAATCTTCTCCAAAATGGAAAATTCCTTTGCAAAAATCTTATTTAAGGTGTCTGGAACAACTTTCATTTTCTGAGTTTATCCAGATTATGAAGTTTTAAGGCCCTTGAATCCATTTCAAAATCAAAGGTCCACTGCCTTTTTCATTCTGGCAGAAGTGACTCTCAACTTCAAAAGGTCTTTTGAGTACCAAATCTCAATCCAAAAATCTTTCAAAAAATCATGGGATCAGTTTAAAGTCTTAAAAAGACATCCCAATTTTTACTTTTCTGAGTTTCAACTTATTTTGGCCAAAAAACATACACACACACACACACAAATGATTTTCAGCTTGGAAGACTCGTTTTACGAGGCATTCCGGGTGCACACTAACGTCCTTCCCGGCGTGTAACATGACCTCCGAACCCAAATCTTTAATCTCGGGCATTTTTCAAAGTTTTGGCCCTTAAAACAAAAATGGCGTGTCGACTCCATTCTTTTTCCGGGTTTTATTTGGTTTTTTCAAAGAAACGCAAAAATCGAATTTTCCCGCGAATGGCACATCATCACACCAATGATCTCTTCGTAGGACCCATCTTCGTGACGAATTACTGTGATCCCTCGAACACGCATGGCTTCCACAAACCTAGCGTGCGTTTCTTCTTCTCGAGCCCTAGCAATTTGGGCAAGCAACTGAGCTTTGCACTCACGAACCATGGCAGCTTCAAGAGCAGCTCGCAACTCTACCACCGACAAATCATTCATATCCAACTGACCCAAAGCAAAAGGATTTCCAGACCGAGCGGACGACATATCCTTTGTACCAGACATCTCAGATATCAGAACAGATGAGAGCTTCGCAAGAACTGCAACTACTTCGGAGACACGAATCAAACGAACACTGGAGGCCGGAGCACGCACCCAACTTGTTGCAGCTACAGAGGGTAGATATGGATTGATAAGGTAGTGAAGGAAGAGATTTTGAGGAAGTACGGGAGAAGGAAGGAATAAAGGGAAGGACTCGCGCAAACAATTTATTTATGTTCAAGTATAAATCGGTATTTTAAATCCTAAATAAGGTTGGGAAAGGAGAAGCCTTTATTTACGCAATCTATACCTCGGGGGAAACCTAGAGACACCAAATGCTTTGCATTGAAATTAGTAATAGGTAGTGATACCTAAATAAGACCTAAACACAATGTGAGACGGACGAGTGGTCCAAATTTTTGGGGAAATTTGGGTAGCATAACGGGTATTCTTGAAGAATTTCAAAGAAAAATCTGGCATGACCTCTCGTCGGTGCATGGTGACAATGCGGCATGATCTCTCGTTTAGAACACGTCACGAGAGTGACATGTCTTCGCCTGAAACCATGTTGCATTGGCAACATGGCCACAAGTGCAAGGTTTTGGGAAAGGTATGAAGGCCTATTGTAAATTTCAAAACAACTCATTTTAGGGTAATTTTAAAAATGTTGCATAAAAACCAACCATGGGTAAGCTTTAAAGTGTGGAGCCACCTATGATGCGCTAGGGAGATAGGTTTGATATTAGGCGCTCAAGCGTAGGCGACATACATCACCGTCCGCGATGCCGTCAATCGCACCCGAGGGTTCTAAATCTATGTGAAGTAGTGTGCGGATGACTATGTTATTTTAATTATGAAAAAAACAATTTTTTTTATTTTTATTTTTATTTTATTTGCTTTTTATTTGAAAAGGAAAAACAAACGAAAAAACACACACTCTCATAGGTCAACAAAGATACAATAATCAACTGCATTCCGATCCAAGGGACTGCCCTTAGCCAAGACCTGGAAAACTGTCCAGTGACTAGTTATGTCGCGTGACACAGGACATTATGGTACAATCCTGTCGCACGACCTGACTAGTCACTGAACCTGAACCTGCAAATGGAATTCAGCCCCTGCCTCCCCATGGAAAGGAACAAAGCATAATAACAGAGCATATCAAAATAGCCACATGAAACACACAAAAGGCACACAAGTCTCAAAATCTCATAAAAATACATGTACCACACAAGGTCATCGATGATGCACACAAAATGAATACGTTGGATGTTTAAATGAAGGAAAGCATGACCCTCTTAATTTTGAAAAATAGGTTTTCAAAAGTTGTCCCCAGCGAAGTCGCCACTGAATGTACGCTCGCCGAAATTTTTGTGGAAAAAAAAAATAGGAGTCGCCACGCCATGTTTTAAGGTACACTTTGAAAAACCTTTGAAAAGAGAAAAGGGTCCGGGGGTCAGGTTACGTGTTGGGAAGAACCGAGAGTTCACCCAACACGCCTCGTCCGTGGACGAGTCTTTCTAATTAAACATCCAAATAATTCAAAGTGTGTGCAAACAATGAGGACGAACAAGTGTGGTAAAATGAATTTTATTGATTTAATGAGATCTTACAACTTGTGAACCATTTGGTTAGGGAGGCCACATCCCAAATAATGAGATTAAACAAATTACAATTGGAAAGGGATCTCTGCAAACAGACAAGATGTGTCGCGTGACACATAACATGCCTGGCTAGATATGTCGCGTGGCACAAGATCTATCCAGACATATTGCATCGTGTGACATAGGATGTCCATCTGCAGAGATCTGACAATTGAACAACAGGAGAACCAGAAATCAATACAGATCCAATTATACAATCAATTCAGCTTCGGAAATGAACAAATCAACAATAATTCAACCAAGGGGGCGTGGATATGGAGAGATCCACACTCCCTTGGGAATCACACAACAATTCCAATAAGTTTCAACTCATGAACATTCAATTATACAAAACAACAGGATTAAACAGAGAGATTGCGATTGGGGTTCAGTAACAAGGACAGATGGAGTCGGATTACTGAACCCAAAGAGAATATAATGCTTGAATTATGGAAATGGCAAAACAAGAGAGAGATAGAGAGAGAGAGAGAGAGAGAGAGAGAGGAATGGAATAGAGTAGTTACCCTTGATGATTCCACAAATTATATACCAAGTCTGGTATAGAACCCTTCAAAGCTGCTTCTGAGATTGCTTGAGCTGAGGAGGATTGATGGATGAAGGATCCAAATGGTGATGGGTGGATTCAAGTGAATTGGAAGGAATTGAGGGAGGATTGGATGAATTTGGGTAGGAGAGAGAGAGGTGTGTGTTTGCAGTGTGTGTGGTTAGGGCTGGCAAAATTTTCCCTTCAGTACCAACCAACTCGTGTACCAACCGTACCAATTATAATTGGTATGTGATAATTGGTATACCGAAATGTTGGTACGGTACTACCGTACCAATTATGTCAAATTGGTTGGTACTCGGTACAAAATTTTAATTGGTTGGTATACCGAGTACCAATTGTAATTTTTTAAAATATTAATTTATATATATATATATATATATATATATATATATATATATATATATATATATATATATATATATATATATATATATATATATATATATATATATTTACTTGTTATTTCATGATATAAATTTGGAAGTAAATGGGTATTCCTATATTACATATTATTTTAATATTTAGATATGATAGATTACACATTAAAATATAAAATGTAATTTTTTGGCTAACATGGGGGGGTTTGGGGGTGGGTGGGGGGTAGGGTAGGCAGGGGGTGGGATAGCAGGGGTAGGGGTAATTTTTTTAATTATTATTATTATTATGTTGTACCTTGTGAAATATGAGTTGTACATGAGGGACACCATTTTTCGAAAAATATTTTACTTAGGACAAGGTCAGTAAGTCGTTTTACTTAGGAAGGGCGTAAAATGTTTTTCGGAAAACGTTTTCTCCATTTTTCGGAAAACAACCAAACAGCGGAAAACGAGTTATTTTCCGGAAAACATTTTCCGGGGGCTCAGCCAAACGGCGTAAAACAAGTTATTTTACGGAAAACATTTTCCGAAAAATATTTTACGGTAAAACAAACGGAGCCTAATATATAAGTTGATGTGGAAACATTATAGTCATCTGCAATCTCAATTCGGAATATTACTTCAAGTCAGAACAACCATTGAATGGGTGGGGCAAAAACAATCACATCAAAAGCCAATTACATGGAAGAGATACACTTGATTTTATTCATGCATAAGCCAGAAAATCTAATTGGAGTAGTGAGATAATTTAAACAGAGGCTCGCATGCGTTAGGCATTTGAAAGAAAACAGAAAATCCATCGATTATACTAATAGCAAACACTTGAGAAAAGATTTGCTAATTTATGTAGTTTCAAACAACCGGTAAACTATACTAATTAGGTTTCCCATTCCAAGATTTGCAACCTAAACAACACTAAAGGTGGAGACAATGTTAACACAAGAAATGTAAAAATAAATTCTAACATTTGCACCACCTTGTATCTGGTGTTGACTCGAAACCTGAAAGAAAGATCCTCTTCATAACAACTTTACGCAAATCACAGTAAGTCCGGACCTTGTTAACAGGAATCTGCAATAATAATCAAAGGTCAAACACCATAATATTAAAATTAGAGAAAAATCACTGCTGCAGAAAAAAATGATCAAAATATTTGGTAGAGTCTAGTACCAACCGTATCAATCGAGTACCTACCGTACCAACTTAATTGGTATACCGACTTAATCGGTTGGTACTTATATAGATTTTCATGTACTAAGTTAAACTTGGTAAGTAGATGGTATAAGCAAAATACACTTGGTATACCTACCAAGCCACCCCTATGTGTGGTACGTTTTCAAATTGGCAGAGTAACAGTAGGCAAAAGTGGATCCAAATATGAGAGGGGTAGGGTCTTATTTATAGGCTGCAGATGATGGACACAATGTGTCGTACGACCTCCTGCGACCACTTTCCATGGCTCGAGTTGTCGCACGACACAACATGTCACCAACCGTTTCTGGCGTCAAAACCTGGTTCTGGAACATTTCAGGTTAATACCCAAAAGGTCCGAAACTGGTTTATTCCTTGTAGGTCCTTTAGCATGAGCAAAGTATTGAAAAGTACTTCTTTCGCAAGAAACTTATGAAATATTTCCGGAAGTCTCGGAATAGATCGGAAATTTATCAAAACGCCCCTTAATACAATTTTATCATATTAAAATGCACCTAAAAAGGTAGCAAATTGAATTGGTGTACTTACAACTGGGTCGTGTGTATATATCGATTGCACACACACCCAAATATGACTAAGTTACTATAGTGCAGTGGAGTGTGAAATACTACCGTTGTCCCATATAAATGGAGTTAAATGCCTATTTCGTCCCTTATTTATATTTACTTTTTTCGTTTTAGTTCGAAATATTTTTTTTTTCATTTCGCCCCTTAACCTCGTGTTTTTGGGTTGATGTCGTCCTTCCGTCACTCATCCATCAATTTCTTCATTAAAAATACACATGTGGCATGATTACATCACCAAAATGCTGACTTGGCCCTAAAAGTTGATAAAAATGGCTGAGGTGTAAGTTTTAAAGAGTGAAAATTTAAAAACCTAAACTATTGATCCCATAAAATAAATTTTTATTATTAATATTTAATAATAAAAATTAAAAAGACTATTTTCATTTATAAAATTTCTAATTATTTAATGAAGTTATAGTAATC
Source organism: Adenophora triphylla var. japonica (assembly GCA_022495995.1). Taxonomy (NCBI): domain Eukaryota; kingdom Viridiplantae; phylum Streptophyta; class Magnoliopsida; order Asterales; family Campanulaceae; genus Adenophora; species Adenophora triphylla. Next base: position 107,686 of record JAFEMH010002014.1, on the reverse strand, counting down.
TTATTTAAAATAACTTTTTAAGAATTACTCCATTAATTTTTCTCCCTTTTTTTCTCCAATAATTTTTAATTGATGTTATAATAATTTTATTTGAAATTTCTACTTTCAATAATTTTATTTTTACACTACTATCAAACACCACTGTATGACCACCCTCGACCTGTCGCCACCATCACTACCACTACCAAACATCCGTCAACACCATCCACCACCACCCTTCGTACTAATCCATCTGGCCACCACCGCCAAACAACTGTCACCACCATCCATTAAAACACCACCAAACAAATCCTTCTAGTAATATAATACTCCTATTACTAAATCAACACATACACAACACCAATTTCAATTCAAACAAAAAAAATCCATATCCGAAAAAAAAAAACAAAGCACCTCGATCTGAATATAAAGAAAAATTCAAAATTTGAAAATATTGAATAAAATCTCAGATCTGAAGGGAGAGAGAGAGAGAGAGAGAGAGAGAGAGAGAGAGAGGCGATGAATTTGTAAATGGGTCAGCTTAGGGCAGCAGTCGGAGAGCAATTTGGCGATGACGGCGTTGCTTGCAATAGTTGGCAGGCAAAGAGAAGAAAGCGGATCGAGTTCATAGATGAAAGTCGGAGATGGAGAGTATTGGGACGGCGGTGGCTGGATTTTGATAAGGATGTTGTAGCAGAGGAGAGGAGAGGAGAAGGAGGTGATATGGGCGTCAGAGCTGTAAAAGGGAAGATGAAGTGGCCGAAGATTAGAGGGAGGTCGGAGTAGGCGACTGACTGGTTTCCGTAATGGAGTTGACGGTAAGTGCGCATAGGGAGAGGAGGGTGGAGTGTGGGACGCCTTGGGTGGAAGGGAAAAGGGGAGATGAGGCAGCCCTTGTTTTTTTTTTTTCTCCTGATCTGGGTCAAATTAGAGGAGGTGTAGGGAGGGTTAAAATAGGGGTCTCATTTGTAATATTGTTCTCCTTTTAATTTTTGTCTTTTAGGGTCACTAGTTTAGTAAATAACATTTTCAACCCTTATACTTCCATGTCAACAAATTTCATTAATGTGCAATGCCAACTAAGCGTTTTGGTGATGTAATCATGCCACATGTCATTTTAGACGGATGAGTGACATAAGGACGACATCAACAAAAAAACACGAGATTAATGGGAAAAATGAAAAAAATGTATATATATTATGAATTAAAACGAAAAAATGACTATACGTTAGAGACGAAATATAAACTTATCTCCATATAAATGTTGCATACTTTTGTATTAACACGATGGAATTTTAAACAACAATTTAAGATTAATTTAATCATTCTAATAAAAATATAAAATTTGTTATTGATATATAATTATGAATATTTTTAATAATAATTTTTAAATTTTTATTTAGACAACTGAATTAATTTAAAATTATTTTCAAAGTTTTTTTAAAATATGACATTTATTTTGAGATAAAAGGAGTATCTATTTTATAATTCAATCACTACTTATTGACTTTTGAGTCCACTTTTCTTTTCCTCTTCTTTTATGTTTCCTTTTTCTTTTTCTGCAATGGCCCAAATATGTGCTCATAATTTCAACACGCTCCCCTCAATTCATGGCACTTATTAATGTAAGAAATTTTCTCCCTACTGATTTTGATGGATGGAAAGCATAGTACTACGATTTTTTGTTTCGGTGTCCTTGCGTCCCAATCAATTTAGGATTTTTTTCTTCCGGTACAGAAATTAAAAAAATACTATTCCGTTTCAGATTAAGAGTTCTACTTTTTTTTTTTTGGTTCGTTTCAGATCAAAAGTCCTATTCTATAAATAGAAATATGTGAACAGTGTTTCAGACATTTATACCCTCATAATATTTATATATTTACAAAAAAATCATTCATTATACTGTTATAATTTTAACATATTTACAAAAAATAAATCATTAACTTACTATTCCTCCCACTCATTCTCTCTTATATTAAATACTAGTAAAAGCCCGTGTCCGAGGACACGCTTTTTTTTTTTAATTAAGCTCATGTCCGAGGACACGTTTTTTTTTAATTTAAAAAAAAATAATTTTTTTTAAGGGCAAAATGGGAAAGGGACAACTTAGTGAGGGCAAAATGGAAAATTTGGCCATTGGAACTGTTCATTGTACTGTAGCAAGGACAAGTTCCCATTTATACTATATATTTTTAACTTTTACTTTCTCTCTCCTCTAATCTTCTACCTACTTTCAATTTTTTATTCATATTTTTAAAATTTTATTAAAAGCCGTGAAATATGTTGGAACATTCTTATTCCAATAATCCGAAAGCACTCAAGCCTAGATTAAGTAAGAGAAGAAGATGAAGGCGGAAGCGTGATACCTGTTGAGTTCATCTTGTTACTTGATGTTGTTCTTGCAAAGGAAGAAAGAGAAGAAGAAGAAAATCAAGGAGGAGAATGTAGATCTTCTTGATGATGGATGTCTTTCTTAGAATTCAGATTATGGAGAGAGTATATAAGGATAATGTAGTAGTTTCTAGGCTGGTGGTATGCCTCTACATATAGGAAACAATGTCATCTCATCAAGGGACTACACCCTTTCAATTAAGCGGTGTGAAATTACCATTCTGCCCATCATAAATAGGTAATTTTCACCTCGAAAATTCTACACATTTAATTAATATTCTATACTTTTCAATAACATTATTTTAATGATTTATACATGTACGTCTACATGTCACTTATATTTATTAAGTATACACATTTTGCAATCCATGTTCTTACAAAATACTCCCATAGGACCCTTGGTCTGGAGCGGCGGGAGTATTATAATAAAAAAAGAGAGAATGAGTGTAGAAGGTATTGTGAGTACTCGATTTAGGATTCTCTATTTCGACACGGGATTAAGAAATAATATTATAATAATAAGAGAGAATGAGTGTAGAAGGTATCGTGAGTATGAAAAATAAAATGAGAGAGAATAATAAATAGATAGTTGTTGTGAGTATAACAAGCTGATCCCATTAAATATAAAAATGATATATAAACTTGCCATTTTGTATACTTCCTCCGTCCCGGCCGACTTAGGACTTTTTGCCATTTTGGGCGTCCCACCCGACTTAGGACGGCCCAAAATGAAAACCTTAAATCACTATTCTCTCCACTCATTCTCTCTCTTACATTATTTTAATACTCACAACACCATTATAATTTAATATTCCCTCCACTCATTCTCTCTCCTATTTTTAAATTACACTCACAACATTTACCTTTTCCTTAATTCCCGTGCCATTTCAAAAAATCCTAAGTCGACCGGGACGGAGGGAGTATATATATATATATATATATATATATATATATATATAAATATATATATACTAGAATAAGTCCGTGTCCGAGGACACGTTTGTTTTTCTTTTTAATTAAGCCCGTGTTTGAGGACACACTTTTTTTTTTTTAATTTAATTTTTTTTAAGGACAAAATAAAAAAGGAACAAAATAGTGAGGGCAAAATGAAAAATTCGGCCGTTGAAACTATTCATTCAACTATAGCACACCACTACCATTTATACTACATTATACTGCAGATATTCTCGCCCAAACACACTGGACCAGTTTTCCCCATTGATGAATTTCTTTTTAAGAATGTTCAAAGTTTATTACTCCTCCGCCTTTGTATCATAATAATAAATGTTGTATTTGATTTGCTAATGTTTTAAAAAATATATTTTATTTGTTTGTGTTTTAATTGTAAAATGGTAAAATTATAATAATACTATTTTTTTACTTCCTCCGTTCCAAAATGTTTGTCCTATTTAACTTTTTTGTTGAATTTTGACGACAAATATATGACAATTTAATTATGTTCATGAAATTCAAAAAATTTCTATTGATTCACCATTAATATAATCAACAACAACTTTTAGAATTTCATGAACATGATTAATCTCTCATAAATTTGTGGTCAAAGTTCAACAAAAAAGTCAAATGAGACAAACATTTTGGGACGGAGGGAGTATTTAAAAATATAATATTTATTTTGAACAAATAAAAAAATATTTTATTTATTTTTAGACGAATGAAATATTATTATATTGGGTCGATCCCAGTCACTTACAACACTCACACTCAATTTTTTTTTAATTTTTTTTAACATTCAATCTATTTAAAAAAAAAAAACGCAAAGGGCTTGCAATGCCCGCTAATTTTATTAAAAATAAAAATTAAACGTGCTTGGGCACTAGAATTTAGCATTCAACCTAATACTAAATAGTTAAATGATTACCTAAATGTCAAATTTCCTTAAATTTGTAACAAAATCCAATTTAAAAACATAAGATTTTATAAGAAAATGTTAGCTTTAAAACAAATTTATTCGGTTAATTTATTAACTAAACAATAGCAAAGAATAGCAGTCAGACGGTTTCTAGGCAGATACGATTTTCGGTTCCTAATTTCTTATCCGAATAGAACTGTCGTTTCCACATATTTGAATATGTTGGACCCCGCATTTAAACTGTGAAAATGTCAAGTGCGGTTCTTACAATTCCGATCCAATCCAGTTTCGCAATGACCGTTTTATATTCAAAAACCATTTTAAAAAGGTTGATATTTAGTAAATAAAATTGCATAAATATTATTGATATTCTCTTTCAACCTTTTAATTTTGCAAATATAAAATTAACTGTGACAAAAAAAAATTCGAAAAAACCATTATAGGATTTTTTTTTTTAAGAAAAAGTTTAAAATCATTTTTTTTTTTAGGATTAAAAAAAAAAGGTTATTTAATTTTGGGAGTGAGTGTGACTGCAAGTTAATGGGTAGCTTGATTGCTAGTGGGCCGTTGGACCCGGTAACAAAATTATGTTGGGTATGGCCCATGACCCATTTAATAATGTAAATGTACCATGCCATGTTAGAGTAGGTGGAAACATTTTGAAAGGAAGTTGAAACTATTCAATGAATTTCTTCCCAATTTCATTGGCATTTGTAGATGTACAATTCAATTCATTTTGACTTAAGCAATGAAATCCAATCATTGATTCAAAATTTTTTGCCTCCTCTACTAATTACTACTCCCCTTCTGCTCCGTCTCAAAATAAATGATAATTTTTTTTTTTTATAAATTTGCTCTTAATTAAAAGAAAAAATTAAAATGTTTTGCTTTCATTTCGGGCAAAACCAAATGAATGACTTTTTTTTAACCAAAATAATACCTTATTTTGTCCTAAAATATATTCCGAAAATTTTTTTACCCAATTTTTTCTTTCATAGGAGTTAGTCTTATAAAAAACGCGTTTTTTCTAAGCTTAAGAAAAAACCATTTTTAGGGCCTGTTTGGTAAAACTGAAAATTAAGCTCTGAAAATGTAGAGCTGAAATTATTAGGTTGCTGAATTTTAAGAGTTCAGTTTGTTTGATAATGACAAATCACTTATATCTGAATTTATTTAGAGTTTGAACTTAACATTCAAAAAATTATTTGAATAATCTTAATGAGTGTATAATAAAATAAAGTCTTCAACATATACGACACTATTATTATAATTAGATTATATTTTATAATATTTAAATATTTTTTATTAGTACTGATGCCGCAAGAAAAGTGCTTATCAATCTTCCTCCACGTGGCAGGACTGATCACCTGGCTCCTTGACCTGAAATCAGAACCCACGACTAGCCGGATGTGTCTCTGGCTTAGACCCTCGGGCGTGAGAGTAAGTATGTGTTTCAGAGAGAAAATATTGTAAATGAACAGTTGTATTCAAATGACAAAATTGCAGTTACCTTTGCCCCGTTTATAGTGATGAAGTATTTATAGGTAAAGATCGTTGTATATTTGGTGGTGCTACATGAGCTCCGAGATTTTAGCGGCAGTTATTAGTAATGTGAACGTGCCTGTAACGGTCCCTGATTTGTAGGGATGCAGTTATGGAAAGGTTTGACTCACGTGCGTCCACATCTGTTAGGTCGACACTTGGTGATTAGGTCGAGGTCGCCATTTGTGGAATGGTCGACCTGACTAGCGGGTAGAACATGGTTCGTACCCGAAGTGTAGTATGGATCATTGGTTCGGATCAAGCTAGGTCGGGACCTTGGAGGTCGGACAATGAGCTTAGATCGACTGATGCTGTTACTGGGCCTTGGGCCTTATGGTGATTGGGCCAGCTTCACTAAGAATGTGGATGCCACGGTTGTCTGTGATTGGGCTTTTACCCGCTTGGCCCAACTCGACACTTTTGGTATGTTCAGTGGCCCCCAACTTTCGAGTTGACTTTGTCGACTAGGAAGTTAAGGAAATCTCAATGAAAATTTGTTGTTACTCGCAGGTCGCTACTCGCTCTGAAGTTTAGTCGACCATAGATGACGTGGCACGATCCTGGACGTCGGCGATGAACGGTCAGAGATGAAAGAGCGCCATTTTTCTGTCATCATTACTGTTTTGACGCTTGATAGTCCACCTCGGAAACTGCTTCCTTGTTTAATTAGGAAATTAATTTTGAATTTCCTTTTTCCTTTCCAATTTTGGAAAATATAAATACCAAAATCCTTTTTTGATTTGAATTCTTACCGTCTTTGAGCTCTGAGAATCTCCGGCGAAAATAGCAAAGAAGCCATTGATTAAATTCGACCTCCGTTCTCTGCAACAATTCTCCCGTTCCGATATCAATCAAGGTATTCCTCTTTTTTCTTGTCTTAGGGTTTTGATTTTTGCTCTAAGTCTTCAATTTTTCATGGCTAGAACCTTTAGTAGCGAACCAGGAGCCTGGTACGGGTACTGCACTGTTAACCGTAGGGTGTATAAGAATGTGAACGGAGAGTGGAGAGAGATGTCTCTTGATGAATGTGCCTCCATCTTGTCAAGGTGGGGATTGAAATTTAGCGAAATAGGTTTTCCCGTTGTAGAAGACACTGTAGATTTAGTGATTGACGATTCGAATGTAGTGTCCTTCCATCTTTTTCATGAATTTCTCGACCACATAGCTTTGCTTTACATTAGGGATGCTGAGAAACCCTCTTTCCTTAGGAACAGAAAAGGCTTTCCAGGGGAGTCTAGGTCGCCCTTAGGTAGGTCGACTGAAATTGCTCACAGGTCTGACTCCCCTGTTTCTCCCTCTTCTTGTACAGATATGGCGACTCAGGAAGGAAACGCTGCTTCAACCTCTTCAGGTCCCAGAATTGTGGACGCATTTGATGATTCTGCCGTGCCTGGGAAGAATGAGAGAGGCTATGTTCCTCACGGGCCGTTGCGCGGAAAGAAAAATTTGCCCTCTAGGTATAGCATGATCTGGGATTTTTGTGAAGTGAGCAAGGAGGACTATAGAGTGACCATCTATACTCAGAAGGATTTCATGAAACAATTTAGGTCGACTTTCACCAAGGATGCCACTAGAGTAGCCTTCTTCTATGGCCAATTCGTGGCTGGCCTTAGGTTGCCAATGCCTTACCCCTTCAGCTCGGAGCCAATACCTGTAGGGTTCTAGTATGCTTCGCTATAGTATGTAGATTTTTAGGATATAAACCCTGTATGAGGGTATTCAAGGAATTCTTTTGTATCAAGTATAGTGGGGAGGATCTGAGCATCAGTACCCCTTCTAAACCCAAATCTCCCAAACTCTTCACGAACCTCCCCAGCAAGCACAGTGGCTGGAACTCGCATGTGGTGGTGGCAGAGAGTAGGTTGGGATGGGAGTTTCCTTTACCCAATGATGAAAAAGAAACCATGGATGAGAGGGATTATTGGGAGTCGTTCTGGCACTTTGACCTGTGTAAGTGCTCCAATTTGAGCTTGTTAGAATTTTCGTTAGAAAATTAACGAAAGTTATAACATTTCTAACAATTCCTAACATTCCTAACTTTTCTAACAAAGTGAGGGCAAAATGGGGATTGCCAAAAAAAGATAAACCGAGGAAAAGAATCAAAAAAGCAAAAGAAATAAGAAAAACCAAAAAAAGAAATGGCTGGAAACATAATCTGGCTGATTAATTTGAATTTTAAAAAAGATTATTCCTCTTGTCCAAAGCCTGGAGCAGCATTTAATGAACAGTGCACGCTGCAGGTCCTATCCGCGCGGATGAGATTGCAATTTTCAGAGGGCTATAAATTGAGCCCTCCAGTCACAAAAATAAGGAGGAATAAGAGCATAATTCACAGTATTTTGGCGAATATACTCGAGAAAACAGTGAGAATTCCATAAGAATTGTCACCTTTTTCTCTTGAATCTTCCCAACTTTCACTCACTCAAATCAAACCCAAACACTCTTGCATTCAAGCCTCAAACACTCATACATTCAAGCCAAAGCCCCAAAATACAAAGAAGATAGGTATAACCTCCCTCTTCTTACCCTAAATCTTTCATCCATGCATGCATTTTCAAACTACAAAATGTAGTTCATTCTTCTTCTTGTCTTAGATCCAAGAAGATCACCATGGAAGTTCATCTCCATGGATGATCTTCTACAAGGATCAACATTTTCTTCAATGTGTTCTTATTTTCTTGCAAATACATTTTCAAAACTCTAAAAAAACATTTTCAAGCATCAAATCTCATTTTCAAAGGATAAAAATCCCCTTCCCAAGCAAATGAAGTGCTTAGTCCTAATGTACCCCAAGGATGGTTTGGTATAGTTGATTCACCACTAAAATGTCAAGTGATCACTAACCAAAACCTAGGGAAATGGGGACAAGCATGGATGCAAAACCCCCCTTAAAATCATATTTTCTTTCTTGAGAAGTTGCTGTCCAGTAGCAATCTTCCAAGATCCCAGTCCATTGTCTTAATTTTTGGACACAGATAAACTTGGAATTTGGTGTTGACTACAAAACACTTTTTGTATCCAACATCCAGAGCTTTCCAGACATATTTTTACTTTATTTTTTGGGTGAGTAAAACTCCTCTTTTCAAATTTTCTTTTAGAGGCTAGTTCATCAGCTTCTGGAAATCCAGATTGCATATCTGAGATTTCCAGAAGGTTTTGACCCCTCAAATCTTCTCCAAAATGGAAAATTCCTTCGCACAAATCTTATTTAAGGTGTCTGGAACAAATTTCATTCTCTGAGTTTATCCAGATTATGAAGCTTTAAGACCCTTGGATCCATTTCAAAATCAAAGGTCCACTGCCTTTTTCATTCTGGCAGAAGTGGCTCTCAACTTCAAAAGGTCTTTTGAGTACCAAATATCAATCCAAAAATCTTCCGAAAAATCATGGGATCAGTTTAAAGTCTTAAAAAGATATCTCAATTTTTACTTTTCTGAGTTTCAAATTATTTTGGCCAAAACACACACACACACACACACAAATGATTTTCAGCTTGGAAGACTCGTTTTACGAGGCATTCCGGGTGCACACTAACGTCCTTCCCGACGTGTAACATGACCTCCGAACCCAAATCTCTGATCTCGGGCATTTTTCAAAGTTTTGGCCCTTAAAACAAAAATGGCGTGGCGACTCCGTTCTTTTTCCCGGGTTTTATTTGGTTTTTTCAAAGAAACGCTAAAAAATCGAATTTTTTCCCGCGAAATGGCGACACATCATCACAGTGGCTACTCCGCTGGGGACTAAGCTTTTTTTTTTTAAAAAAATGGTATTTGGTATATTGGTGGAAACCATTAAACTTCCCGTTATCGCCTCCTAACACGAGTCGGGGATAAATTGTGGTTTAACAATCCCACGTACCGGTATCACCGTTTTCAAAAAAAAAAAGAAAAAGCTTTTGAGGGTCAAGCTTCCGTCCCGGCTTTGAAAATCATTTGTGTGTGTGTGTTGATTTTTGCACATTTTCGTGTTGTTTTGGCCGTCTCGGAAAAAGTCAAAATTTTGACTGTCGGAATCATGTCCCTAACTGTCGGAATTTTCGTGCTTACGTACTTATGTGTTCATTAAATTTCAAAAAAAAAAAGGATTTTCAAAAAAAGAAAATTTTCAAAAAAAAAATCATGAATCATATTTTTAAGACACATAATTTTTTTTTTTCTATTTTACTCAGAAAAAGAATATAGACTGCTTGCACACTACGCGCACGTGACCGCACACTTGTGATGAATGTGTATCCGAAAATTTTCCCATTTTTGTTTGAAAGAAAATCAACGAAAACGGAGTCGCCACGCCATTTTAATTTTGAGGGCCAAAACTTTGAAAAAAGCCCGAGATCAGAGATTTAGGTTCGGAGGTCATGTTACGCGTCGGGAAGGACGTTAGTGTGCACCCGACGCGCCTCGTAAAACGAGTCTTCCAAGCTGAAAATCATTTGTGTGTGCGTGTGTGTGTGTGTTTTGGCCAAAATAAGTTGAAACTCAGAAAAGTAAAAATTGGGATATCTTTTTAAGACTTTAAACTGATCCCATGATTTTTTGGAAGATTTTTGGATTGAGATTTGGTACTCAAGGGTCTTAAAACTTCATAATCTGGATAAACTCAGAGAATGAAAGTTGTTCTAGACACCTTAAATAAAGTTTGTGCGAAGGAATTTTCCATTTTGGAGAAGATTTGAGGGGTCAAAACCTTCTGTAAACCTCAGATATGAGATCAGGATTCCCAGAAGCTGATGAACTAGCCTCTGAATGAAAATTTGAAAAGAGGAGTTTTACTCACCCAAAAAATAAAGTAAAAATATGTCTGGAAAGCTCTGGATGTTGGCTACAAAAAGTATTTTGTAGTCAACACCAAATTCCAAGTTCATCTGTGTCCAAAAATTAAGACCATGGACTGAGGTCTGAGAAAATTGCTACTGGACAACAACTTCTCAAGAAAGAAAATATGATTTTAAGGGGGGTTTTGCATCCATGCTTGTCCCCATTTCCCTAGGTTTTGGTTAGTGATCACTAGACATTTTAGTGGTGAATCAACTATACCAAACCATCCTTGGGGTACATTAGGACTAAGCATTTCATTTGCTTGGGAAGGGGATTTTTATCCTTTGAAAATGAGATTTTATGCTTGAAAATGGTTTTTAGGGTTTTGAAAATGAGTTTTCTTTGCAAGAAAGTAAGAAAGCTTGAAAATAATTTTGATCTTTGTAGAAGATCATCCATGGAGATGGTCTTCCATGGTGATCTTCTTAGATCTAGAGCAAGAAGATGAAAGAACTACATTTTGTAGTTTGAAGATGCATGCATGGATGAGATTTAGGGTTAGGAAGAGGAGGGTTTACCAATCTTCCTTGTGTTCTTGAGTGTTTGGCTTGAGTGTATGAGTGTTTAGGGCTTTAATATGAGAGTGAGTGGATGAGTATGAGTTGGGAAAGATTGGAGAGAAAATGGTGACAATTCAAGTGAATTCTCACTGTTTTCTCTCTATATTTCGCCAGAGGTTCGGTGCAAAATGTGTTTTTCCTCTTTATTTTTGTGACTGGAGGGCTCAATTTATAGCCCTCTGGAAATTGCAATCCCATCCGCGCGGACAAACCCTGCAGCGTGCACTGTTCATTAAATGCAGCTCCAGCTTTGGACAAGGGGAATATTTCTTTTCAAAATTCAAATTGACCGGCGCAGTTATGTTTCCAGCATTTCTATTTGTGGTTTTATTCTTTTGTTTTTCTTTTTTAAGATTCTTTTTAAGGTTTAACCTTAAATAACAATGCCCATTTTACCCTCACTTTGTTAGAAAGGTTAGGATTGTTAGGAATTGTTAGAAATGTTATAACTTTCGTTAATTTTCTAACGAAAATTCTAACAAGCTCAAATTAGAGCACTTACAACACTGCACACTACGTCCCTAACCCGGGGAAATCCTTGTCGCGGTCCGTTTGGTCTTATTACGCCTCTCGGACGAGCACAGGACTACCCAAACATCCCATGGAGCCTCGTGTCGACCATGCACTTGTCCGTGACACACTTTGTCCGAGACCCGGTTGGTTTTAGTCCGGGTCCGTGCATTCCCTCATGCTGTGTATAGACCTTTCCTTTCAAGCCTTTGTCGGCATACCGACTCAATATCTTTCGGGGACCCTAATCGGTCGAAGTTCCGCGGTTTTCCGCCGCAGACTTTGACCAAGATATTGACAGGCGCCTTGACTTCGGCTCTGACTCGGCACAAATTATACACTAACTCCCAAAGATTGACACCGAGTCATCAAGGATTAATGATTATTCCATGCCTAATTACGGCTTAACCGACGACAAGTCAAGATCAATTGTGGACGCTTATCGGTCCAAATCATGCCGACTTTTCGTCGAGCCCTCGGACATGATCTTGACTTTTGACGTCGCCTTGTCCGTAATTTACATCGAATGCTCGTTAAGACTCGATTACCCGCCGACTTTTAGGATCGTTTTTCTTTCGGTCGGTGGGACCCGCTTGCCCTATAGGACCCTCGCCCGGGCCGGGCCCACCTGGGAGGTCGAAATACGGGTGGAATACGAGGGGCTTATAGACGTAGTGACGGGGCCCATCGATCCAATATCCAGTAGTTGGCGAAAAGAAGAGCAATCTTTTCCAACCGACTAGGTTAATAAAACATGTTTTAAGTAAACGTGAACAAATAATCGCATGTTGCATGAGCCTAAAGCCCAAACATCTACCCTCCTTCATTCCCCGGACATCCGAACCCTCGTGCCTTTTCCCCCAGCCCGCACAAAGCTTGGTTTCGGGCACTTAGGGTCATCATTTGATTAGTTGGGAAGAGTCAAGCGCGTCATCGGCTTCGCCGTTTGTTCCGACTCCGGTTTCAGAATGTCCGCATCAGCCGGTAATGATGGGGACCACGTTGCTCCGTCCTCCAAAATCCCTCGAACGGACCGGTTTTGGATCCGGTTGGTAGAGCAGAGATGAGACTTCGGCATGAGGCTCAAATTAGCGACCTTCTGGGGGTTGCTGCAACTCATGGTTTGACCATCAGTCTCAATTCCGATGGTACTTTTACCGCAAAGAAGGAAGAAAGTCATCCTCTTCTTCTTAATCGTCCTGGATACATCAAGATGCTACCCCAAGATTCCTATGTTTCCACCGTAGGGACTCTGCCCGTCGACTTACGTGGCAACCGGCCCCCAAACAGCGATCGGGGACGAAAGAGTTCGATATACGTCGGTTGTCCCCTCTCGAAAGTGATGATCCCGCAAATATCGGCTGAGTGATGAAAATCAGGGAACGATTGAAGAAATATGGTCGGCCATCAAAGCCCCGGAAGAACGCCGCACGCAGACAGGCCTGGATTGAAGAGGCCACACGCCTACGGGACCTTAACAATATCCCAACCGATCGGGGCTACCACGAAGGACAAACATATGCCCGTTCCCAGGGACCTCAATATCTCTCATTATCCGACGGAGTCCAATCACTCGCTTCCGGATGAGCCCGGCAGCGAGATCCCGGACCGGTTCCACTCAAAGTCATTCCGGCACCGCTCGGCTTTGAGGTCCCAAATCCGCCACCACCGTAGAACACATCTCGGTGGGATATTTGTGACTGTCCCGATTGCCTTGAAAGGGATTATCGTGGATCGGATACACGAGGACCGTCCTCCTAAGAAAAAGAAAATTTCCTCCCAAAGAAAAATTGAAGGAGAGATTCGAGGCGGGTGATAACGGTGTGGGAACGCTCGGGGAGCCATCAGGGGATTTGATTATTATGTACTCTACTCCGGTCAGTCTTCCCCAAAGCAAACGGGGGTAAAAGAAGCGAAAAGCCTTGCCAACGACGGAATTGAGACCTTCGGATACAGTGCTGCGCAACGAAGTCCAACCCCCTCGGTCGCCCAAGGTTCGGTTGTCCGGCTCCCGAGTATACACCGACGAAGAAAACCGACGCCGGGCCGCTCCCACTCAATCAACATGTTGACTGGAGATGGCAACCGCCACAAAAGGCCTCAATATAACCCAGGAGCTTCAGCAAAGGCTCTACCTCGCAAGAAAAAGCACGAAGTGTACGGCTTGATGACTCTCTATCCCGAGATAAGGACCAAATCTATGACCCCCGCCTATATGGCAGCATGATCACCTTCTGCGACGAAGATTTACCAAGAGATGTCTCCCAACATAATGAAGCTTTGTACATCACCATTAAGCTCAACACGGTATCGCTCCCTGGAGTATTGGTGGACAACAGATCAGCCGTTAATGTCCTCCCCTCGGCATGATGCGGGCCTTACGCATCAATGAAAGGCACATGATCCCATCTACCCGTCGGTCAAGGCATATGATGGCACGTCCCGTCCCATCACGGGGACGGTGACTACTGGAACTGCAGTACGAAACCCAAATGATGCCCGCAAAGTTCCATGTAATGGATATCCCCTCCGAGTTCAGCGCCCTACTAGGGCGCCCTTGGTTGCATCACATGAAAGCCATAACCTCCACTCTCCACCAATGTGTCAAATTCATTAACCGACAAGGGGACCTTGAAGTCATAAGGGGCGACACTTCCTCATAGGGAACGAAGCCGAGACCGTTACCAAGCATGCTCTTAGCCAGACACGGGACTACCTCCTCCGAGTCGACCAAGTGACTATCGGGGCAAGTCTCGCGTAATCCCCTGTAATCCGGTGATGCCAACTATGTCAACGCGCTCAAGCGAGCGGAGACTCCGAAGAAGTCGATTCATCGTATCCAATTGTCATTTCCAACATTTGGAGACATACCGGAAGGAAACATTGAACGCCGCCATGATACGAGCACATAAACCCCGGTTCCTAATCACAGCTTCGTCACCATTCTTCAAACCCACTCTCGACCCCGCCAAGCCAGAAATTTTCATGATAAAGATCGACAAGCATCTATGAACGTCGTGTGGGGACGTCCTCCTGGCCGAACTACTGCCAAGCCTTTCCGCTCGAGTATGGGACATGAGATTTTTCTAGCGGCACCGAGACGCAATACGTCCTTACATCTGGTTTGAGCGGTCGGATTGTGACGAAATGGAAATCCCTGAATTGAGGAAGATCCCTACATCCACATGCTCGGCTTTCGGACGCTAGACGTAATTGATCTGGTTCGTAGAAAGAGATGATAGCGGTGAGCGAGGAAGGAGAACGAGAAAAGAGACTGACCCAGAGTCATGAGGCCCCCGACGGTAATGCCGCTAAAGAATTGGGAAACTCTCTCGAGGAGCCCGTCCGCGACCAAAGAAGAAATGATCACCAAACTTGGATTGGTCCCCGTCCCTTTGTGTCAACCTTTGTAAAGTCCTCTCGAGTCTCTCATTGTTGAGTTTGAGTCTTCCGAGTCGTCAGATGACCTCACGCCCGAAGACCACGAAATTGTAGCCAATCTTGTATTCCCTCTTATTCTCAATGAAATGACGAAACCGTTCCGAGTATCCCTTAATTGCCACTTTAACTAATGATGAATTAACTAATAATCTAAAAACAGTTAATAACGATTCACTAGCTGAAGAAGCAGACACATTAAATGAACAATATATCAAAGAAATCTTTAAGCGGGTTGTCAGGAAAGAGGAAAATCGAGCCCAAGCTGCCGAAGAGATTTTGACGAGTGTGAATACGGGAAGCGGAAGAGCCTAAAGAGACGCAAATTGGTAGTTTCTTGAAGGGTGAAAGGGATGCCCTAATTGAAATTTGAGTAAAAGAATTTGTGGATGTGTTCGCATCGTCCTATAAAGATATGCCGAGGCCTCGATCCTTCCATAGTTGAGCACCGAATACCGCTCGACCCGGAAGTCAAGCCGAAAGCGAAGCTAAGAAGAATTAAGCCCGAATGGTCCCTACAAGTGAAAGAGGAGATAGAAAAGATGCTCGGGCGGGGTTCATCGAGTCATTGAATACCACTACATGGCTTTCCAACATAGTAACAGTGACGAAGGCCAACGGAAAGATCCGGTCTTTGCGTAGACTTCAGAGACTTGAACAAAGCCGGTCAAAAGACGATTTCCCCATTTGCCAGCATCGACATTTTGGTAGATTCCACGGCCAACCATGAAGTCAAATCCTTCGTCGACGGTTTTGCCGGCTACAACCAAATCAAAATGGCGTAAGAGGATCAAGCCAAAACGGCCTTCACAACCCTCGGGGGCACCTAACGCTACACGGTCATGCCATTCGGACTAAAGAATCTTTGGGGCTACGTACGAAGAGGCATTCTGGCTACGTTCCATGACATGATCCACAAAGAAATTGAGGTCTATGTGGACGACATGATAATACATTCCGGGAGGATCGGATGGCGGCACTTTGTTGATTTGAGAAAATTCTTCGGCCGCCTCAGGAGACCACGTAGCATGAGACTCGAATCCGGCCAAGTGCACCTTCGGTGTAAGACGAGGTAAGGTGCTAGGATATATGGTGACGAACGGGAATCGAAGTAGATCCCCGTAAAATCAAGGCGATAGTTGAAATGAAGCCACCAGGACAACGACGAAGTGAAATCCTTCATGGGAAGACCGCAATACATAAGCCGCTTTGTAAATCGGTGACCTCGATCCGCGAGCCGATCTTCAAGTTGATGAAGAAAAATGCCTACACGAGAATGGACTCCGAATGTCGGCTTGCCTTTGAACGGATCAAGGCATACCTTGTGAATCCCCCGATGCCCACCACATCGGCAAAAGCCACTCTTGCTATATCTAAGCTGTCACGGATACGGACAATTGGGGCTATGCTAGCTCAAGAGAAGAAAGATTCCAAGATCGAAAAAGCCATCTATTTCGTAGCGTAAAGCTCCAAGGAAGCGAACTCAATTACTACGCTTGCGAGAAGACTTGCGCGAGGTTTGGTGCAGGTAGTGGGAAAGCTGAAACACTACATGCGGTCTCACCCGATACATCTTGTCTCAAGGATAGACCCCATCAAATATACGTTCGACAAGCCTTCCATCTCCATGAGGTTGGCAAAATGGTCGATCTTTTTGGCCGAATATGACATCACTTATGTTTCAAGGAAATGCGTAAAAGGACGCATAATGGCGTAACATTTGGCCGATTTCCCAAGTGATGAGTCCCGAGGACACGAACCTCAATTTCCCGATGATGGAATCTTCGCTCTAGAAGGAGAAAATCGGCGGCAACTCTTCTTCGACGGGCGTCAAACAAAAGGGGAACGGAATAGGAATGCTTACGGTCGATCCTACCGACGAACACACCCCCATAGCTTGAAGGTTGAACTTCGAAGTCACCAACAACGCTGCCGAATATGAAGCTTGCATAGCCGGGTTGGAAGCCGCCCTTGAAAGAAATATCAAGGAATTGGAGGTGTATGGTGACTCGACCTCATCATCAATCGTGTCTCTAACAAATGGAAGACCGTGGACCCGGTGCTGCAGAAATATCACACTTACATGGAAGAGCTAGTAACTCAATTCAAGGAGGTCGGCTTTCATTACTTGCCCGAGGATCGCAACAGTTTGCGGATGCTGCGGCAACGCTAGCCTCCTCGTTGAAATACCCGAAGGGAAGTCCGTCAAACCATTCGAGTCGGTAGAAGAGAAAATCCCGCTTATTGCTTTGAAATCGAAGCGGAAGCGAGGCAAACAATGATCCACAGGTACACTCAGATCTACCGGTTACTGAAGGATGGCGAGGCCCCTTTCAAAAAATGAAGATGGGGAATATAAAGAAGGAATCAAAGCGAAAAGTCTCTCGGCCACGAAGCGGCTCGCCTTCCATTATGTTCTTTTGGGAAATATGCTATACAAGAAGCGTTATCAAGGCCCCCTCTGCGATGTATCGGCAAACAAGAGGCTACCGAACTCATGAAAGAAATACATGGTGGTACTGCGGCCCTCTCATGAATGCTCAAGCTACGATGCAAATCATGCCGAGAATGGGGTACTTTTGGATCTCCATGGAAACCGCGCATCCGGTTCGTCAAAAGCTGCGACAAATGCCGGCGATACTCCAATCTTAATCACTTGCCTCCTCACGAGTTATACGCATGACAACCCCTTGGCCTTTCGTCACTTGGGGAATCGATGTCATAGGCAAAATCACACCATCAGGCAGCAACGGCCACGAATTCGTCCTGGTATTTGTGGATTATTTCACCAAGTGGGTTGAAGCCAAGTCCTACAAAATCCTCAACTCAAGGAAAGTAGCCCTCTTCATCAAAGAGAACATCATATGCAGATACGGGTTGCCGGCCCGAAATCATTTCGAGATAATGGATCCCACTTCGAAGGGGAATGCGACAGTGTTGGCGGAATTCCGAATAACCCGTCACAAGTCATCTCCTTATAGGCCCCAAACCAGCGGAGCCGTCGAAGGCACAAACAAGACTACGGAAAACATTATTCGGAAAATGGTGTCCAAGGTAGAGATTGGCCCGAGAAGCTACACCTGGCACTGCGGGGCTACGGAACATCGGTCAGAGACGGCAAGCGGGGAAACACCGTTTGCCCTCACATACGGAATGGAAGTCGTGCTCCCAATCGAATTGGAAATCCCTCGCTCCGTATTCTCTTTGGAAAGCCGGATCAACGAGGTCGAGATGGCTCCGAGTCGCCATGACGAATTGGCCCTGCTAGATGAGCGACGATTGAAAGCCATGGAACACATCCAGGAGCCTACCAAGGAAGAATGGCGAGCCTTTGACAAGAAAGTAAAGCCTCGGGAGATCCGAGAAGGGGATCTCGTTTTAAAAGAAAAGCCCCGGTCCGTATCAACCCCCTCGGCAAATGGGAGCTGTATGGGTCGGGCCATACGTCGTCCGGAAGATCTTCTCAGGAGGAGCCATGCAACTTGCGAGACCTCGATGGGAATCCCTTTGTACACCCGGTGAATGGTGACAAGGCTAACTTGCGAGATACTACGCGTAAAACAAAGAAAAAAAGAAGAAGTCAAAAAAAAAAGAGTGCTAAAAGAGTAATACCCAACTAGGTTGAAAACCCGAAAAGGGCGGCCTAGGGAAAAACGGGGTTGCACCAAAAAAAAAAAACAAAAAAAAAAAAAAAAACAAAAAAAAAACAAAAAAAAAAAAAAAACAACAAAAAAATCGGGTTGAACTACGAGCACTGAGCTCCTCAAAATGAGAGAACGTAGGCGGCGGAAACGGTTCGGTCTAAAACACGAATAAAAGTCATACTTTGACAATCAATACACTGATCAGACCAGGAAAGCGTCTCGAAAAACTCTGAAGCAATTCAAATATTCATTACAAGTTAAAAACTTTTTGATGAGTCTAAGCCCGATTCATTCCTACAACGGCAACTTTTGCTAAAAGAAATTAATATACATAATCAAACTAATGTGTCCGCCATGACAAGAAAGGGATACTCGAAAACCTCGAGTCACTCCAAGCCACTCGTCTTGGCCTCTCCCCTCTTCTTCCCCTTCGAGTCTTCTTCTTACGAACCGGAAAAATGTCGGTCTTCCTCCTACCAAGCTACGCGGTATAGGAACAGGGATCTATCAAACCAGCCTCTGTCGGGGCCTTAGTAGCCCTAGCGTCATCTCTCATCTCCTGTAGCCTAGGCGGTAGCATAGGAGCCCTCCTCTCCTGTCTCTTGACGTAAGCCTCATAGTCGGTCACGGCGTCTCCGCTCTGTCATGAGGGTTGGCTCTCGCCTCGGCCCTCCTCCTCTCAAAAGCAGTCGAGGTCCTCCGCACCTACAATGGCCTCACGCCGTCTTAAAATAGCCATGCGAGTCTCTTCCAAATGCCTCTCGTACCAATCCAGTACCAAGTGGTCGGGAACACCGGTCTCGGACGCTTTGAGAATAACCGGAGGAGGAAAGGCGTCATACCTCCATGCTCGGGAAAGAAATGGAAACACCGAGGGATCATCCATAGAAAGCAGGAGCCACCACCACTGGTGGCTATATCATCAAAGTTCTCCAAAGGAACTGCTCCAAGCCGAGGCTGTCTCGGGAACCAAAGACGGAATATAGAAGGCTGGGTGAGAAAGCCCGGAAGCATGACCACATGAGACCCGTCTGAAGCACTCTGCGAGTCTCCACCCGCCAACAAGGCGCGACCATCGATATCTTACGTACGGCGACCAGCCATCCAGCGCTCCCATGAGCCACGATCATCGAAATCCACGGCAACCCCCTCTGGCAAATGTCGAAGGCTTGATCATGTCGGGAGTTTCCCGAAGAATCCCAGCGCTCCATCGGCCACGGAGTCAAGAGGCAGGCTGCCCCGATGCATATACCGTCTCCGTGCTTGACTATCGAGAGCATGGAAAGTCTCCCCCGAGAATCAAAGGTACGACATCACGCCAGCGACGGTGAACGACAACATCCGGCGAGACCGATGGCAAATCCCAAAGGAATAGACCATGAACAGGGTGCCAAACATACAACGTGCAAAGGCATCCCAATAGGCATCATCCACCAAGCCTAGGCCCCTAAACCTATCGGGAAGGCCGGAAATATCAAAATGATCGGGACCACGGATTATACCTTGCGCTTCCTCCGGGGAAAGATGAAGGAGGACGCACAATCTGTCAACAAAAGAAGCCCCTCCGGGCAAAGGAACCACTATCTCTTCCACCTCCGGACCACCAAGCAAGGCCCGAAATTCTTCGACGGTTGGGACCATCTCGTTGAAGGAAAGGCAAAAGACATGCCTCCTAGTGTCCCAAAATGAGGAAGAAGCCCTCAAAAGACCGTAATCCGGAATCAATTTCTTGAGAGACCATAAGCACTTCACCTTATACCTTTCTTCAAAGAAGGACCTCCTCTCATGCATAATCTCCCAGGACCAATCCTTGAACTTGCTGAAGAATGACATTTGGGATTCTTGGGACAATTTTGATGGAGCTTTTCTAGGTTTTCCATGGTTTTTCTCTCTTTCTCCCCGAAAATGGCTCTTTGAATTTGGAGGTTGAAGAGGATATTTGAATTTGAAATAAAGTGAGACCGGATACGAAGCAAAATTAAAGGACAATGTCGGATGCGAGAACTCCTCCGCGCGGATATGTTTGCTTTCCATCGGAAAAATGCACTGCGATCCAAGTTTTGCTACACCAAAAAGAGGAATATTCCGTCCCGGTTGCTCGGAACTGTGCAAAAAAAAAAAAAACCTCCCAAACCAGTCCATATACCAAACACTAACACCCTTGCAAAAAAAAAAAAAACCAAGGCTCATGCAACACTTTGCATTCATACTGCATTGCATCCATAAAAGAATAAAATCCTAAATTATTACATTCCAAAAATAAAGGGAGTGTGCAAAAAAAAAAAATCAAATAAAAAAAAGTAGGCATCAATAATCCTAAATTATTACATCCCAAAAAAAAAAAAAGAGTGTGCAAAAAAAAAAAAAAACAAACAAACATCAATAAAATCCTAAATTATTACATCCCAAAAAAAAAGAAGAAAAGAGCAAAAAAAAAATGTGTGCATAAGGCATACAAATCTCAATCCAGTCATAAATCTCAAAATCTCGGAAAATCGAGTCTAAAAAAAATTTCGGGGGGTAATCAATCGGAATCTCTAGCGCCAGACGTACGTCCCCGGTCCCTCTTGCGACTCGGGCCCGCCTCCTCGGGAGCCACTGAAGATCTCGGGCTCAAAATCGTCCTCGTCTCCGAAAGAGGCTCAAAGTCGGGGACCAACCCAGGCACGCTACGATAGGGCAAGCCGAGATCTGCGAAAAATCATATCCGAAGGTGAAGGCGTCGGACTCTGGGACGTACGAAGACGACCCACCATCTTTATGCCCAAGCGTGTCCCTGCCCGTGTGGATCCCCGAGAATGACGTGATCCAGAAGGCGGCACCGCGCGAGGATCAATGAGAGGAGACGAGAGGAGTCTACGAAGAAGTCTACGAACGAATAGGGGAAGCCTCCGCACGACAGGCGCGGCCGTGGTCGCCTCGCTCTAGCTGAGAAGCCCCGCAAGCGACCATCCTCCCGATGAATCTCTTAGCTCAGATCACTTGCTTCGTCAGCTTCTCGACGACCACCTCCGAAAACTGCACAAAAGCAAAAGCGTCAGAACAGTTGAAGCAAGAAATGATGACAGGAAAGAAAAATGATGACAAAAAAAAAAGAAGAAAGAGAAGTCCTACCTTCATACCCGGACGAGGCCGGAAAGTTCGTGGAAGCCGCTCAGGCTGAGGGATCTGCAACCTCAATCGGACCCCATACTGGATATATGAAAAATCCGTCAGGGTATCGCGGGATCCCAAGCCCCTCTCTATCCGGAACACAGGGGCATCCTCGGCCTCCTCAAAACAAATACGAGTGCGGCTCAATCGCCACAAATGCCGAGAAGTCTTTGGCCGGCTCGGTAATCATCCCAGTCACGAATCTGTCACTCGGGTGCATCATATCGGCGGGAGGCTCCACTTTGGTGTCCTCAAAGGCGAGTTCACGCCATCTTTGGCGCGTCACCCTCTCTCCCGGATAATAGGCATCGCAGTCGGACCTCTCGGAATCCTCCATTTGCCACGGTCAAATCTCGGCGCCCTTCGGTGCGCCACCTCGAAGCGATCCCAGGGGATAGAATATCATCCTCTCATCCGTCTCGGCCTCCGTCGAAGGAAGGCAATCCGCGTACACGAGAGTCGTATGCCCCACTGGAGCTTATCTTCTCCGGGCATGCTTGGACCAAGAATGCATGGCCGGATACGCCCGACGTACTCCGCCATTGCCGCCACATCGTGACATGAAAAAACTCCAACGCCCATACCGGCGAAAGGTAAAATCAAATCAATCCGGTCTGAAAAGAAAAGTGTGTGCTCAAGAAAAAAGGGAAAGCAAAGAGAGCTTATACCTCAGGGGCAAACTCAAAGCGGTACAAGGAGCTCACAGCCTTCCGGTTGTACCTATCGAGAGCAAAGTAAAGCTCTGCCAGCCCGGCCTCTCCCCAGGAGACATCTCCAGCCATCTCCATGTCCTCCAAGGACCTCAGCAAGGCAAAGACTGCCGTCCCCTCAGCATGTCCAAAAAGGGTGCTCGAAAAAGCAAATCATAAGAAGGCCCTGGCAATCTGATCGGCGCCTATCCTCTCCTCCCCAGCCTCATAGCTCACAATGGTCTCCACAATATTCCCGTAGACCACGACATACTCCATCCCCATCCCCTTTTTGGGAATAGGGGAAAATCCCAGAAGAGCACAACGGATCCGCATCGATTGTAGCCATCCCGCCACTCAATGCTGCGTCCATTAAAGGACAAACCCGTGATCGCAGCATAGTCGAAAGGCGTAACCGTAGCCTCGCCCCAGAAGAAGTGAAATGTGTGGGTCGCATCCCACCAATGCTGCGCCAAATCAAACATCAAGCCCTTGCTCTTAGGGAACTTGACCAGTCCCCTCAAGCACTCAACAAATTCCCAAAGCCCGGTCTCAACAACAATCTGTCTCGGACTCGGCAAAGCTCCTCGGCCCGCATTCGGAAGCCGGTCCCACAAGTCAACCACAGACTCCACCGATCCTCGAGTCTTCATCTTGTTCAACTGCTCCGTAACGTAGTTGTTTCCACCCTGCAATAAAAAAAAAAAAGAAGAAAATGTCAAAAAAAAAATTGCATTTGCATTTGCACGAAAAAAAAGAGCATACATATGCATCATGAAATTTCAAAGAAAATTCGACAGCATAACAGCATACAATGAGCATAACCCCATTTTTCTCGCACAAAAAAAAAAAGAACAGCTTTCAGCAAATCCCAATGCATTCATCAAAAAAAAAATGCATTCCTACGGAAGTAAAAACTCCGTCCCATTTTCAAAAAAAAAAGAGTTCCTATGCATGCATGCATATCATTCATCATCAAAAAAAATGTACATCTTACGGAAGTAAAAACTCCGTCCCATTTTCATAAAATAACATGCATACATAACATGCATTCAATTAACGGGAGGAAAAATCCGTCCCACTTTTCAAAAAAAAAATCAATCAAAAATCATACATTCATATCATCATCTCATGTTGGCAAAATGCCAATTCTTTTCTCAAGCAAAATGCACATTTTGGAACACCAACAAATTAATTGCAACATGCATATCATCAAGATCAATATTCAAATTTCAAAAAAAAAATCATCACAATTTTCATCCATAATTTTTGGATATTTCAAAAAAAAAAAAAATGGCGAAAATGCCAATTCTTTTTCCAAGCAAAATGCACATTTTGAAACACCAACAAACTCATTACAACATGCAAAACATCAAAATCAAGATTCAAAACCAAGAACATCAATCATTCGAATTTTCAAAAAAAAAAAAAAAATTCAAAAATCACCCAAAATTCAATCTCAAGCAAGAAATCAACAAAGGGAATGAAAAGATTCGAAGTATACCGTTCGGAGACTCGGATCAGAAGCCCAATGTTGCCAAGCATCGGGGTAGGGCTCCTCCGCAATCGATTGCGAAAGAGTATAGTGCCTCCTCATCCGGACGAGCTCCAATCGTCTCTCCGCCACCGGGCCACGTCCTTGGCCTTGAAAAGCACCTTCCCCGTGTTCCATTGCTCGAAAATCGAAGAAAATCGGAAGATTTCGAAGCTTTTTTGCTCAACAATGGCGGGTTTTTGCGTTTTCTCTCTTCCTCTCTCGTAATTTTGTAAAAACAGACTGGGGAAGAAGAAAGGGGGCGGCCCCTCATTTAAAACCCTCTGAACACGCTCCTATCCGCGCGGATAGGATTGTCAGGGTCAAAATGACCCTTTTGCCCTTTAAAAATCTGGGACTCTGCAGTTCAGTCCCCAACTTGACAGAGTTAACCAAAGTTAACCAAAGTCAGCCCCTTGTCATCAAAATCATTCCCCGGCAGTCAAACGTAAGACCGATCTCCCTGAGAAAGATAACGGAATCCCGTCTCTTTCATCAAAATCATTCCACGACAGTCAAACGTAAGTCCGATCTCCCCGAGAAAGATAACGAGATCTCGTATCTTTCATCAAAATCATTCCCCGGCAGTCAAACGTAAGACCGATCTCCCCGAGAAAGATAACGGAATCCCGTATCTTTCATCAAAATTACCCCCGGCAGTCAAACGTAAGACCGATCTCCCCGAGAAAGATAACGGAATCCCGTATCTTTCATCAAAATTACCCCCGGCAGTCAAACGTAAGACCGATTTCCCCGAGAAAGATAACGGAATCCGTATCTTTCATCAAAATTACCCCGGCGAGTCAAACGTAAGATCGATTTCCCCGAGAAAGATAACGAGATCCCGTATCTTTCATCAAAATTACCCGGCGAGTCAAACGTAAGACCGATCTCCCGAGAAAAATAACGGAATCCCGTATCTTTCATCAAAATTACCCCGGCGGTCAAAGCGTAAGACCGATCTCCCCGAGAAAGATAACGGAATCCCGTATCTTTCATCAAAATTACCCACGGCAGTCAAACGTAAGACCGATTTTCCCCGAGAAAGATAACGAGATCCCGTATCTTTCATCAAAATTACCAACGGCAGTCAAACGTAAGACCGATTTCCCCGAGAAAGATAACGGAATCCCGTATCTTTCATCAAAATTACCCCCGGCAGTCAAACGTAAGTCCGATCTCCCCGAGAAAGATAACGAAATCCCGTATCTTTCATCAAAATTATTCCCGGCGATCAAACGTAAGACCGATTTCCCAGACGAATACGTGCGATTTTCCCCGAAAAGGCTAACAAAATCTGACAAAGTTAACGGAATCCCAAAAGCCAACGAAATCTCGAGAAGATCTCGAACTACGAAAGGGCTTGATTCCCCACTAGGGATACGTAGGTAGCCTATCATTAGGTCCAGCCCCCCGACCAAAACGGTCACCCTATCCTTCGGTAGCAGACAAAGTCCACCGAAAGGCCATTTCACATCAAGGTTCGAGGCACCTAAAACGCCATCATCAAGGTTTGAGGCACCTAAAACGCCATCAATCAAGGTCTGAGGCACCTAAAACGCCATCATCAAGGTTCGAGGCACCTAAAACGCCATCATCAAGGTTCGAGGCACCTAAAAAGCCATCATCATCCAGGTTTGAGGCACCTAAAACGCCATCATCAAGGTCCGAGGCACCTAAAACGCCATCATCAAGGTTCGAGGCACCTAAAACGCCATCTCCAAGGTTCGAGGCACCTAAAACGCCATCATCAAGGTTCAAGGCACCTAAGACGCTATCACTAGGAAAGCAATAAATCGCAATCATCCCCAGCAGAGCGAATAGCCGTCAGACCGAAAATGGTCATTCCTATCCCCAGCAGAGCGGATAGCCATCAGACCGAAAATGGTCATTCCCATCCCCAGCAGAGCGGATAGCCATCCGACCAAAAATGGTCATCTCTTATCCCCAGCATAGCGGATAGCCATCCGACCAAAAATGGTCATCTCTTATCCCAGCGAGTTTCTCTCCGGACCCATTGCGGGGCTCGCTTTTCAAGGTTCGAGGCACCTAAACGCCATCATCTCAGGGTCAAAGACCCGAACTACGATCGCTTGATTCCCATTCGGGATACGTAGGTAGCTTTTTAATAGGTTCGGCCACCCGATCACTCGATCATCTGCCAAATATGGAGCCTTACTCTTATCGACGACCCCGCTTCCTTCGAAAGCGCCGTCGCCGAGGGCTCTTGTAAGTGCTCCAATTTGAGCTTGTTAGAATTTTCGTTAGAACATTAACGAAAGTTATAACATTTCTAACAATTCCTAACATTCCTAACTTTTCTAACAAAGTGAGGGCAAAATGGGGATTGCCAAAAAAAGATAAATCAAGGAAAAGAATCAATAAAGCAAAAGAAATAAGAAAAACCAAAAAAGAAATGGTGGAAACATAATGCATTTGGTTAATTTGAATTTTAAAAAGATTATTCCTCTTGTCCAAAGCTGGAGCGGCATTTAATGAACGATTGCACGCTGCAGGTCCTATCCGCGCGGATGAGATTGCAATTTTCAGAGGGCTATAAATTGAGCCCTCCAGTCACAAAAATAAGGAGGAACAAGAGCATAATTCACAGTATTTTGGCGAATATACTCGAGAAAACAGTGAGAATTCCATAAGAATTGTCACCTTTTTCTCTTGAATCTTCCCAACTTTCACTCACTCAAATCAAACCCAAACACTCTTGCATTCAAGCCTCAAACACTCATACATTCAAGCCAAAGCCCCAAAATACAAAGAAGATAGATATAACCTCCCTCTTCTTACCCTAAATCTTTCATCCATGCATGCATTTTCAAACTACAAAATGTAGTTCATTCTTCTTCTTGTCTTAGATCCAAGAAGATCACCATGGAAGTTCATCTCCATGGATGATCTTCTACAAGGATCAACATTTTCTTCAATGTGTTCTTATTTTCTTGCAAATACATTTTCAAAACCCTAAAAAAACATTTTCAAGCATCAAATCTCATTTTCAAAGGATAAAAATCCCCTTCCCAAGCAAATGAAGTGCTTAGTCCTAATGTACCCCAAGGATGGTTTGGTATAGTTGATTCACCACTAAAATTTCAAGTGATCACTAACCAAAACCTAGGGAAATGGGGACAAGCATGGATGCAAAACCCCCCTTAAAATCATATTTTCTTTCTTGAGAAGTTGCTGTCCAGTAGCAATCTTCCAAGATACCAGTCCATTGTCTTAATTTTTGGACACAGATAAACTTGGAATTTGGTGTTGACTACAAAACACTTTTTGTATCCAACATCCAGAGCTTTCCATAAATATTTTTACTTTATTTTTTGGGTGAGTAAAACTCCTATTTTCAAATTTTCTTTTAGAGGCTAGTTCATCAGCTTCTGGAAATCCAGATTGCATATCTGAGATTTCCAGAAGGTTTTGACCCCTCAAATCTTCTCCAAAATGGAAAATTCCTTCGCACAAATCTTATTTAAGGTGTCTGGAACAAATTTCATTCTCTGAGTTTATCCAGATTATGAAGCTTTAAGACCCTTGGATCCATTTCAAAATCAAAGGTCCACTGCCTTTTTCATTCTGGCAGAAGTGGCTCTCAACTTCAAAAGGTCTTTTGAGTACCAAATCTCAATCCAAAAATCTTCCGAAAAATCATGGGATCAGTTTAAAGTCTTAAAAAGATATCTCAATTTTTACTTTTCTGAGTTTCAAATTATTTTGGCCAAAACACACACACACACACACACAAATGATTTTCAGCTTGGAAGACTCGTTTTACGAGGCATTCCGGGTGCACACTAACGTCCTTCCCGGCGTGTAACATGACCTCCGAACCCAAATCTCTGATCTCGGGCATTTTTAAAAGTTTTGGCCCTTAAAACAAAAATGGCGTGGCGACTCCGTTCTTTTTCCCGGGTTT
Source organism: Adenophora triphylla var. japonica (assembly GCA_022495995.1). NCBI lineage: Eukaryota > Viridiplantae > Streptophyta > Magnoliopsida > Asterales > Campanulaceae > Adenophora > Adenophora triphylla. Next base: position 79,634 of record JAFEMH010002014.1, on the reverse strand, counting down.
TATTTGGTTTTTTCAAAGAAACGCTAAAAAATCGAATTTTTTCCCGCGAAATGGCGACACATCATCACAACCTGTATAAGAAATTGTGTCGAATAGCTGACAAAGGGCCCATCAGTTGGGAGAGTCTGATTACTACCAAGTATAATTTCATCCAGGCCAGGATGATGGCTGGAGAGGAAGAAGTGAGCCCTTGGTGCCCATTGGTAGGGGCACAATATATCCAGACTGGGTTACCCACGCCCTGGGCAAGTTTGAGGATTAGTGTCAACGTTGTAAGAAGACTGCCAACTACTGCAAAGACAATGGGGAACATGCTGGTGGTAAGATAGCCTCATTATGCAACTCTTTACTCGCCTATTATTTGCCTGCTTGTTGGTCTGTTAGCATAATAAATTATTTTGTACTGCATGCTCTTCTCTTAGCTCGTCATTTGTTAACTCGCACATGAGATGGTTAGGTCGCACATAGTTTGCTCGTACATAGAACTTCTGCTCATATGTAGAACTTGTATATGTCGATCTAACATTTTGCTATTTTGGCTTTGTTGCAGTCTTGAATCCCGACCAAGAAGCAAATATGGGACGCATTGTTGGTGTTTCTGACAAGAAGAAGGCTAAGAAAGCTCATGGAGCTGCTAATGCTCGAGCTAACAGGCAGAGGGAGGCTGAGATAAGGACCAACTTACTGTCCAAGGATAACATTGGGATGGTGCCAATGGAGGGGATTGAAGAAGATGACCCTCTGCAAAGTGGTACTCAGTCCATGGATGTTAACGAAGGAGGTGACGAATCCACCAGGTCGGCTAGAGCAAGCCTAAACTCCGACCCAATTCAGGAGGCTAATGTTGCGACCTCTGGAGCTGAGATAGCAGGGGCCAGCCCCTTGAATGTTGTAAATGTTGAAGATGATGATATGGAGATGGATTCTGATGATCAACCTCTGAGTACGAAGAAGAGGTCACGATCTGAAAAGGGAAAGTCCGTTTCTTCAAGCCAACTTCCTCCACCCGCTTCTTCTCGCCCCAACCAGGAGTCTCTTGAGGACCAGATGAAGAGATTGAGCGATGTCCCTCCTCTCATAGGAGTCAATAGCCTGAGCCGTCGTTATCCAGACATGAGCTTGGGCCAGGTCGTGGTCAGGAGGGCTATTGATGTCGACCTCCTAGCTCATTTTGCTGATAAGGGGATCACCCCCGAAGAATTCTCAGCTCGCTCTGGGATGGTGCATTGCGAGGTAATTTTTTATTTTTCCTTTCTGTCTAGTTGCCTGTTCTTTTAATCAATCAACTTGACTTACGAGCTAACACTTCACTGGCTTCCTTTGGATGTAGAATCTCACCATGGTCGAGCAGGTTAAAAGCTCTTGGAGGGCCTCCATTGAGAGGGAGAGGCAGGCTCTTAAGGACTTATCCAAGAAGTCACAAGAACTGGCCGAGTTAAAAGAGAAATACAACGATCTGGATAACTCATATGATGCCTTGGAGATGGTGAAGAAGAAAGCCCTGGCCGATCATGAAGCTGCAGAGTCCAAGCTTAAGGAGGTGGAGGCGAAAAGAGATGTTGAGAAGAAAGAGCTTGAGAAGACCAAGACGGAGCTGGCAACAGTTTCCAAACTTTTGCAGGAGAAAGGCACCTTCTTGGTCGAGCTGCATGAAGAACATAGACTCGAGCGGGTGAAATGGCAAGAAGATCTCCAGACTGCTGCCAAAGCTGCTGCTAAAGAGGCCGTCGATCAATTCAAAGAGGGAGATGAGTATTATAATGCTATTGTCACCAAGGCCCAGGACTTCCTGGAGGTGGGTAAACGTCATATGGCGCATCAAGCTTTAGTAGATCCCACGGCTGAAGTCACCCTCGAGCAACTAGCTCGTTGGTTTTCTGACTCCCAATATGACATGACGGCCCGTGGTAGACACTCAATTGTTCCTTATCTTGAGAATGATTTGGCCTTCATCGCCCAGGAAGATGAACAGGACGGCTGTGAGAAGTGGGTAGCTCCTCCAATTGCCGAGAGGAATTTTGATGTTGTCTTGCAAGAAATGGAGGATGCCGACACCATGGAAGAAGAACCTGAACGAGTATATTCAGAGTCGGGTAAACCCTTGGACCCTCTGCAACATGAACCAGTCAATAAAGAGCGGGCTGCCAATGATGACCAAACCGACGCTGGCCAGGATTCATAGGTTGCTTTTGTGTCAATGATGTAAAGAACAAGCTGTAAGTGCTCCAATTTGAGCCGTTAGTACTTTCGTTAGAAAATTAACGAGAGTTTTAACATTTCTAACATTTCTAACAAACCCTAACCTTTCTAACAAAGCAAGGGTAAAGTGGGCATTGCCATTTAAAGTTAAACCAAGAAAAGAATCTCAAAAAGCAAAAGAAATTGGAAAAATCCGAATTAGGCAAGTTGAAAAACAAACTGCTGGAAATTTTTGAATAATATTCTTCTGTTCAAAGCACAGGAGCAGCATTTAATGCACCGAGGCACGTCTACAATACCCTCCGCGCGGACATCTTTGCATCTCCCGAGTGGCCTATAAATTGAACCCTCCTCTCTCGGTTTACACAACACAATTTGATCACAAAGAACGAAACTGCGGCGAAATATAGAGAAAACGTGGGAATTCCCTTGAATTGCCACCATTTTCTCTCCAATCTTTCCCAAATCCCACTCACTCAAAATACTTTCAAATCACTCTCATACATACTCTCATACATACACTAACTCAAGCTCAAATCACCCTTTAGGAGGAGGATTAGAGAGAAAACATAGAGGACTTCATTGTTATCTACTTGTTTTCTCTTTAACCAACTCTAATCACCAACCCTAAACACATTCAAATCTTGATACTCCTCAAGTAAAGCTCATACACAAGGGAAGATAGGTATAACCTCCCTCTCCCTACCCTAAATTTCTTTCATCAATGCATGCATCTCAAACTTTGAAGATGTAATTTGTTCATCAATTTGTTCATCTTTGCTTGACCTAAAAATGTAGTCACCTTGGAATAAATTTCCAATGGATGACCATTTAAAAGGCCTAAATCATTTTCTTACTCACTTAAAAGTGTTTTTTCTAAAGATCATTCACTAAAAAGTGTTTTCCAAAAATCATTTTCATACACAAAATCTTTCTTTCAAAGGATGAAATTCCCCTTCCCAAGCAAATGAAGTGCTTAGTCCTAATGTACCCCAAGGATGGTTTGGTATAGTTGATTCACCACTAAAATGTCAAGTGATCACTAACCAAAACCTAGGGAAATGGGGACAAGCATGGATGCAAAACCCCCTTTAAAATCATGTTTTCTTTCTTGAGAAGTTGCTGTCCAGTAGCAATTTTCTCAGACCTCAGTTCATGGTCTAATTTTTTGGATGCAGATAAATGTGGAATTTGGTGTTGACTACAAAACACTTTTTGTAGCCAACATACATACCTTTCCATACATATTTTTATTTTATTTTTTGGGTGAGTAAAACTCCGTTTTAAAAATTTTCTTTTAGAGGCTAGTTCATCAGCTTCTGGAAATCCAGATTTCATATCTGAGATTCCCAGAAGGTTTTGACCCCTCAAATCTTCTCCAAAATAGAAAATTCCTTCACACAAAGATTATTTAAGGAGTCTAGAAAAACTTTCATTCTCTGAGTTTATCCATATTATGAAGTTTTAAGGCCCTTGAATACATTTCAAAATCAAAGGTACACTGCCTTTTTCATTCTGGAAGAAATGTTTTCCAACTTCAAAAGGTCTTTTGAGTACCAAATCTCAAACCAAAAATCCTCCAAAAAATCATGGGATCAGTTTAAAGTCTTAAAAAGAGATCCCAATTTTTACTTTTTTTCAGTTTCAAATTATTTTGGTCAAAACACACACACACACACACACACACAACAAAAGGATTTCAAATGTTTGGAAGACTCGTTTTGCGAGGCGCGTCGGGTGCACACTAACGTCCTTCCCGACGCGTAACATGACCTCCGAACCTAAATCTCTGATCTCGGGCTTTTTTCAAAGTTTTGGCCCTCAAAATAAAAATGGCGTGGCGACTCCGTTTCGTTGATTTTTTCAAATAAAAATGGGAAAATTTTCGGATGCACATCATCACAGTGGCGACTCCGCTGGGGACTAACAAGTTTTATCTTTTCAAAAACAAAAAAAAAAAGAAAAACTTTTGAGGGTCAAACTTCCGTCTCAACATTTGAAAATCCTTTGTTTTGTGTGTGTTGATTTTTGCACATTTTTGTGTTTGTTTTGGCCGCCTCGGAAAAGTCAAAATTTTGACTGTCGGAAATCATGTCCCTAATTGTTGGAATTTTTGTGCTTATGTGCTTATGTGTTCATAGAATTTTCAAAAAAAAAATTTCAAAAAAAAAAAGATTTTTCAAAAAAAAAAAGAAAATTTTCAAAAAAAAATCATGCATCATGTCTTTTAAGACACATAAAAATTTCTATTTTACTCAGAAAAAGAAGATAGACTGCTTGCACACTACGCGCACGTTGACCGTACAACGCACACTACGTCCTTAACTTGGGAAATCCTTGTCGCGGTCCGTTTGGTCTTATTACGCCTCTCGGACGAGCACAGGACTACCCAAACATCCCATGGAGCCTCGTGTCGACCATGCACTTGTCCGTGACACACCTTGTCCGAGACCCGGTTGGTTTTTAGTTTGGTCTGTGTCATGCCTGTACGTGTATAGACCTTTACTTTCAAGCCTTTGTCGGCATACCGACTCAATATCTTTCGGGTCCCTAATCAGTCGAAGTCATGCCGGTTTTCCGCCGCAGACTTTGACCAAGATATTGACCGGCGCCTTGACTTCGGCTCGGCGGCACAAATTATACACCGACTCCCGGCATGACCTTGAGTCATCAAGGATTAACGGTTATTCCATGCCTAATTACGGCCTAGCGACGACAAGTCAAGATCAACAGTGGGCACTTATCGGTCCAAATCATGCCGAGCTTTTTGTCGAGCCCTCGGACACGATCTAGACTTCGACGTCGGCTTTGTCCGTAATTTACATCGAATGCTCGTTAAGACTCGATTACCCGCCGAGCTTCTAGGATCGTTTTCTTTTCGGTCGGTGGGACCCGCTTGCCCTATAGGACCCTCGCCGGGGCTGTCCACCTGGGAGGTCGAAATACGGGTGGAATACGAGGGGCTTATAGACGTAGTGACGGGGCCCACTGATCCGGGAATCGAGTAGTTTGAAAAGAAAAAGAAGAGCAATCTTTTCCAACCGATTAGGTTAATAAAACGTGTTTTAAGTAAACATGAACAAATAAGCGCATGTTGCATGAGCCTAAAGCCCAAACACCTACCCTCCTTCAAATCCCACCATCGAACCCTCGTGTCTTTCCCCCTTGACTCCGCACAAAGCTTGGTTTCGGGCACCGGGTCACCGTTTAGTCGGTTGGGAAGAGTCGAGTGCATCGTCGGCTTCACCGTTTGTTCCGACTCGGGTTTGAGAATGTGCATCGGTGGTAACGATGGGGACAACGTCACCCCTCCTCCCGGGACTCCTCGAGACGAGCAGCGGTGGAATCGGTTAGCGAGAAACGGATGAGAGTGCGGCAGAAGCACTGTTGAATAACCTTATGGAGGCTATCAAGAGCCATGGTTTGGCCGCCGGCCTCAATCCCGATGGCACCTTCCTGTGGAAGAAGAGGATGACCCCAATCCCAATCTCGGTCGCCCCGACCACTCCCGGGATGCCACCACCAACCTCTTTCGGTGCTACGAGAACCCATGCTTCTCGATCTGCAGGTCGGACCCGGGTCCAGTGCGGCTGACGGCACAAATCGGTTCGCGGCTCCTCGGTGGGGGCAAAATCGGTACGGAATGTCCTCTCATGGTTGGGGATGCCTCGGAATGCCACGGCAAGTTGGGACCCATCCTCGGTTGGGGCCCGATCAATTCGGACCTTCACGGCAACGGCCACGGTTCGGAATGCCGCCACGATGCAGTTGCGGGCCACGATCGGGAATCCTCCTCGAGAATGCCTCCATCCCGATTTCATCTGAATCACCAGGACCGCAGTATCCCCCCGGTTACACACCTTCGCCGCAGGCAACCATGCAATTCAACAACCAGGGACAGCAGCCCACATTTAAGCCTACCTATGGGCCTCACTCCGGAAATCCGAGCTATCCGGCTACCTCAGATCTACCCCCACCTTCTCTGCCGATTGGAGGCCAACAGCAAGAAGACGCGAGTTCTATCCCTTTGCCCAAGCTCCTACCTACACTCCCCAGGGTAATTTGGGCCAAGGACAGGTCTTCACCTATGCTCCGGGATATGGTATTCCCTCCACCAATGCACCACCAACAGCTAGTCCTCTTCCTAGCTCAAATATCGGCTCGAGCATTTCCGCTCCACCTTTGGATCCCCAATTGGCTTGGTTTATGGAGCAACACAAGGAAATGAAAGCACAGATTGCTGAATTGACCGCCAAAAAGAACACTGCTCTTCGGCCTACAGATCCCGACTCGATTATCCCCCTGCCTCACAAGTTTGTGATGCCCACTCTGGAATTGTTTGACGGGAGTGCATGCCCTAAAACTCACTTGGACACCTATACTTTGGCAATGAAGGCTAAGGGATGCACAAACCAGCAGTTGGTCGATTACTTTAGTCTCTCTTTGAAGTCAGGGGCTTTGAAATGGTTTTTCCGATTGCAGCTGAAGCTAGGGTTACTTGGGAGCAGTTACCGGTACTTTCACGAGATAAGTATAAAGCCAACTTGGAGTGGGAGACAAACGAGTTGACACGCAAACAACGATGCGGCGCCACAATGAAAATATTGGGGATTTCTATAAGAGGTGGAACTTAAAGCTCGGTGAAATGGCCATTCCTCCTCTCGACGAGGAGCGAGTTAGACATCTTTCGGTCATGCTTGAAGCCGCATTTGAAAGCTTCCTCGGCCACTTCCCTATGCCGACTTGCGTGCAATGGTTAATTCCGGGGCTAAGTTTGAAAAGGCTTACAATCAGCGGCCGGCTGCCGCACTCCGCCTACGGATATCGGGCTCCTCCCTCCAACTTGCTCTCGCTCCCGCTAAAGGCAAAGAGGCAATCACCTACGCGGGACAGGAGCTGTAACAATGCCACTTCCTTTGTTCCCAAGAAACCCGATGCATCCGGATCCGGTTCCAAGGCTTGGGAAACTTTGGGATGCCTTTGAGTGATATCTTCAGAGATTTGGTAAAAGAAGGTTTGCTCCGGCCTTTAGATAATTATCAGCCCAGAAACCCCAATGCTCCTTTGGATACCTTCAAGCATTGTGCCTTTCATCAGTACCATGGGCACCTGACAGATGTTTGCGTCCCCCTAAAAAGGGCAATCCAAGGTTTTGATAGAGCAAGGAAAGTTAGAAGCCCCCGAGGGGCCTAATACAGTCAAAAATCCTTTTCCAAGAAACCATAACCAAGTAAACATGATTGAAATCGGAGAGCCTTCGCATGCCAAAGAAAATGTGGAAAGCGGTAAAGATCCCCAGATGACTAATCTTGAATCCGGATTTGAGAATGAGGGACAGACCTATCCTCCCGAGATCCCTCGAGATGCACGATTGGACCCAGTTGGTAGAGCGAGATGAGGCTGCGACATAAAGCTCAAATTGACAACCTTACGGAGGCCTTCGGGGAGCCATGGTTTGGCCGCCGAGTCTTAATCCCGACGGCACTTTTACCGTGAAGAAGGAAGAAAATCATCCTCTCACTCTCAATCGTCCGGATATGTCGGGATGCCGCCACCAACCTCCTATGTAACTACCGTCGAAACTCCCGCCCTCGACTTACAGTGTCATTTGGCCCCCAACCAACAGCTTCAAAACTCCGCCATCCCAACGGCGGTCGGGGATGGAGCAATTTGGCATGCCTCGGCGGCCGTCGGGTGCCCTCCTCGAATGGTACCGATCTTGCGAGATACCAGCGAGAGAGAATGAAGGTTTGCCTCCAGAAAATTTCCAAACAATAGAGAAAGTGTGTTTAGCCATCGGGGCTCTCGGGGAACGCGGAATGAGCAACGAGGCCCGGATCGAAGAGGCCACCCGCCATTTCGGGACATTGACAATCCCCACCCATTTGGAGCTCCCTAAAGGACAAATACGTACCTGATCCTCCGTCTTCTAATGCCTCTCGTTACCCCTTGGAATCCAACCATTTGTTTCCGAGACAAGCCCGGAACAAATCTCCTCAATCTAGCTCAACTCGAACCATTCTAGCACGGCTCGGCTGAGGCCCCGAATCCACCCTGTTGAGCACATTTGGTGGGATGTACGTGGCTGTCTCGACTTGTCTCGAGAGAGACTATCGGGATGAGATAAATGAAGATCGTCCTCCCGAAAAGAAGAAAGCCTCTTCCCGACAAAAGTTAAAAGAAAGGTTTGAAGTCGGTTCTACCACTCGGAACAACCGGCGCGGCGCTAAATCCTCTCAAACAGATCCCAATATCCCCAAAAGTCCTCCCGGGTTCACTTCCTTCCATCAATATGCTCGAGTCAACAAAGTTCGTCCCCGTGACTTTTCCGACCCATTTCTTTGGACACCTTGTACTTGCTCCGGCTGCCCCGTGGCCTCAAATCCCTCCACTTCCACCGTATCATGGGCACGTAATGGATCACCGCCCGAGCCCGCAATAGGGGATTCGAAGCTAGCGTAAAAATGGAAAGCTCAAGCGTCTGGCAGTCCAACCAAAGAAAGCAGCTAGATTAGGGGCTACCTATCTCTAAATTAGTCATTTAGTCAACCTTCGTAGGATCTAGTACTTCCCTGTCACCTAAGTCCTTCCTGGACATTTGTCGTTGTAGTCCATTTTGGACATAGTAGTTAAATGCCTAACTTTTAATATAAGTCTTTTTTCTCTTCTTGCTAGACTCGAGACATCACTTGCGCACCCACGTTACACTTAATTGAAATGGTTTTATCCTAGATAATCACTTGTGCTGCTCAACCACTAATTCTTTGAAATGATTAATATTTAAATTAATCGGAGTGAGAAAATCAATTGATATCCTTCCCAAATTGGGGCTTACCAACTCCCCATCTTGCATCTCATATGCTCACATCCCTTTCATCATCATCATCTCGTTGCTCGATGAATTTGCATGAATCTTTTCTCATATAAAGCTTAAGCAAGCAATGAAGACTTAATCTCGTTTAGGTCATCCAGTAGGGATTTGTGAATACCCCGTCCCGATGCAACGCGCATTCGGAAGTTTCAAATAATTAATTATAAAAATGTCGGACCGAAATGGGATATTCATCTAGTGACACTCGCTTTAAACCATATTAAAATATTAGTTTAAATTTTGAGAGTCGCCACGCCACTTTGTTATAGCCCAAAGCTTTGAAAAAAAGCTAAACAGTTAATTGGGTTCGGGGGTCAAGTTACAACAGAAGAAGAAACGCTATCACTCCTATTGCCCGACGGATCGGTCTTTCTAGCATGTGGGGTGTTGGTTGTGTGCGGTGTTTACAGGAATAGATAGAAGAAACGGGATCATGCATAAGGAGGAGGGGAGAGAAAGAATTAATTAATGATCACACCCTAGAACCTTTGAGTTAGGCCCTCGGAAGGTGCACTAATCAATGTTCATCCTTGGGGAATTGTTGATCATGGGACAATTATAACTAAGGTGGAAGGAAAGAAATAGTTCCTAGATCCATTGGGTTTCTTAGGGCGAAACCTTAGATCATCCTCGGCTATAGCATAATTAAAACAACCCTAAATCTAGCATATATGGCATAAGCAAGAAATAAAGCAATTAAAATATACTAAGCATGCAAACAATAATAATAAAGACAATAATAAAGAACAAGAATATTAAAAAGAGAGTCTTACCAATTGTAGCAAGACTTGGGGGTCGAATCTTGGCGATTCGAGAGGAAAAAGAAGAACTGAGGGTTAAAGCAAGTGTAGCTCGCTTCTCCCGGAGAATTTTGTGTTGAGAATGGGAGCCGGGCACCCCTATTTATAGTGTTCGGTAACTGGGCTGGGCCTCTAAAGGGTCGATCGGCTCTAGGATAGAAGGGTCGATCGGCTCTAAATAAAAGGGTCGATCGGCCAATGCACGGGCAAAGGGCCGATCGGCTCTTCAACCGGCGTCCTTTCCGCCGACGGCGACGGCGCGGTGACGGAAGAATTTAATGAATTAGGGTTTTTAGGGTTTCCCTAGGGTTTCTAATTAATATCAACCGGGCCAGGTATTTGGACTACCTTTTTTCGGACCGGGTACTAACAGGATTGCGGTTGAAACCTTTCACCCATAGGAAAGCCATTACCTCACCCTTACTAAACACTACCCTCTCAAGATCGGCGTGTTTTGAAACCCGGTTTAGCCATCATTTTTGCTCCGTACTGAGAGAAAGTCCAAGCGAGCCCGAGAAGTTAGCTTCGAGAGTCGGCGATGCGCAAATTATCTCAAGCCATGAAGGAAGGACAAAGATAATCCTCAACTCCTCAGGAAGCTTTCCAAGTCAAAAAAAAAAAAAAAAAAAAAAAAAAAACAAAAAAAAAACAAAAAAAAAAAAACAAAAAAAAACAAAAAAAAAAGAAGGATTTTAAAATCCTCACGATCTCGGATATAATTCCAAGCTCCTCAGGAAGACTTCCAAAAAAAAAAACAAGAAAAGAAGAGGCTCTCCAATGATCAAAAAGGAGCCCGAATTCTCGCAAGTTCACAAAAGTTCTTGATAGCTTGGACTTCCTCTCATCATTACCTTAAACCAATCTCAAGCCATCCTCTCGATTTTAGAGGATATTCCCATTTCCATTACCCTCGCCTTTGGCCAAAGTCAAAATCTGACCTCTCATTCTTAGAGGCAATCAATCTTCATCGCCATAGATTTCCCAAACACATCCTTACAAGCCAACCCCTCATCTTTAGAGGTTCAGTCAGCAAAAGACCAGCCGACCTCTCATCCTAAGAGGTCATAATTTCCCAAATCACCCGATGGCCGATCGAAGCCCGGAAACCCGGCCACAGCCCCTACCTGGGATAGTAATTCTAATATCTTCGAGAGCTAAATCAGATTAATGCTTCGTTGCTTGCTTAAATTGGAACCTAATCGGTCCGAAAAATCATCAATCAAAGATTGTGCAAATTCAATCCATTCATTCGACATTTCATGTGAGCATATTTCATTTCTCCTCCGCAAACACTTGCCGTGGATGTCCCACTGGGGCTCCGCATCCGTGTCTTTCATCGACACTCCAGGAGGACATGTTGTCCAGATCCTCGAATTTTCACGTTCATTCTCTCTTCAATCGGGTTAAGCCCGAACTACGGCGACCTGAGCTCTTAATAATGGAGGGAACGTAGGCAACCAGAAATGGTCCGGTCGAAATCACAAACAAATCTCAAAAAAAAAAAAGGAAAAAAATCCGGTCTCATTAAGGATCGTCCCTATACACTTTCCGCCCTTCCGAGCTTGATTCTCGATATCAGTTGGTTTTCTCCTTGTGATTAATCAAAATATTTGTTCATATCAGATTTAGGAGTTGAATAACCCGAGCATTAACAAAAGGTTTTAAGCAGCCTTGTGATCATGATGAATAAGACAAGTTTTCAAGTGTCTCGACAAGTCTTCTCTCTCTCTCCATCATAGGAAAATAGAGCCAAACACTGTCTTTCTGTCAGCAGGGGCTTCCATACACCTTTCCACACCTTGTGATGCTTATACTCTCTCAAAAGAGTCAGACCTAAAGCGAGAGTGTCATACACAAATTCGGGAGACATTCCCACCTTTCAAAATATGTTCCCCTGCACGTAAACGTTCCTGAGTCTTGTCCAGTGACTGGTTGACTAAGATTTGAAAAGATGGGTGCCCCCTCGGTCACATGATGACTCTGCTCTGAATTTCTTCACGCTGGGGCTTGCTAAGCGATTCTCCCAGATTCTCCTGTATCAGCTCTTCAAGTTGGGGCTTATATAGTCATCTTTGGGTCCACATTGGGTTCTTCACCACGAGATAGACTCGCCAAGTCGCTTCTTCAAAATCTGGACTTTGCCTACTCAGGATCCGGGGACTTTGTCAAGATGGTCTTTTGGACCCGAATTTTATCAAGTCGCAAGAAAGAATTTCAGCTTCAGAACTTGGTACACGGCAGTTTCCCGTAGCATCGGAATTCAAGATCAGGGTTTCTCCCGGCATTAGCAATTCCATCAAATCATTCTCCGGACAAGGTTTCGGCCAAAGTCACAGCTCACCCAAATGAAAGAAGCTTCACTCGTATCAACGTGCCTGAGAGCCTCGGCATCGCCTTCAAATGACCAAGAATGAGAGGGAAAATTTCAATCAAGACCCGGGATCCGAATCCAATCTCATCAAAATTGAGGTCCATGCGATACTATTAACAAAACCTCATCAACAGCCGCTGTTTTAATCGCGATCGAGGGTTCTCACCCCCCACTTGCTCAAAATCTGTTCCAAGCAGTCTCCATACCCATGCATCCCCACAAAAATCTCTCAAGGGCTCATGTAGCATGCACAAAATTTGAATCAATAGGAAAAATCCTAAGTGATTGAAGATCATAAATTCCCTGCCAAAAGCTTAGGCTAAGTGCATCTTCGAAAACAAGTAAATGCATCATCTCGCAAACATATGCAGTGATACTCTCACAATCATTTTTGGCTCTATGCATGCATCTGTCATCATGAATGTCGTATATGCATCTTCCTCTTCACTAACGAATGCAGGAATTCAAACGTGAAATCAAATCCCCCTTTTCGGCAAGGATGATCTTCACCAAAGACGACCTCCAATGTCCACAAATGGATGAAGACAGCCTCCAGCGTCTACAGTTTGGCAAAGACAAGCTCCGGTGTCTGCAACTTGCTAAAGACGACCTCCAAGGTCCACAAATGGATGAAAACAGCCCCCAACAAAGACCACCTCCAGTGTCTACCGTTCGGTCAGAGACGCCAAGTTCTCAAAATACAAATCGGTCAGAGACGCCAAGTTCTCAAATGCAAATCGGTCAGGGATGCCAAATTCTCAAATATAGTTCGGTCAGAGACGCCAAGTTCTCAAATGAAAATGGGTCAGGGACGCCAAGTTCTCAAAATACAAATCGGTCAGAGACGCCAAGTTCTCAAACGCAAATCGGTCAGAGACGCCAAGTTCTCAAATGCAAATCGGTCAGGGACGCCAAGTTCTCAAATACAATGCGGTCAGAGACACCAAGTTCTCAAAAGCCAGAAGTCCCAATGTGAAGACAAGCTCAACAACTTCTGCAAGGTTGACGATCACCAGCAAGATGCAGACTCAACCAAACTCCTCCTTCAGGTCAAAATGCCTCCAAAGACAACAAATCGTCAGCAGAAACCGTCCCACTAACGGCAACCTAACAACTCTTCATCAACATCAGCCGTAGCCTCAGTCCTCCCGGCAGCTACAGGTAAGCACAATACAGGTATGAAAGCATATCTTAGTCAACTACTTTTCTAAAAGAACATTATCATCAAATCTTAGGGCGACTTCCCAAAAAACAGTCAAACCTCAAATACTGTCAAACCATCAAAGACCATCCCTAGCAATTTTCGAACTACGTCCAGGCTTGATTCCCACTCAGGATACGTAGGCAGCCTACCATAGGTCCAGCCGCTTGACCAACACGGTCACCCTTTTTCCCGATAATCATCGTAAACTCTAATCTTCCCCTGCGAGAATACCCTCAAACAGTGTCCCTCAACCTCGACTTAGGTTCATACTCCTGAACTAGGTCCCCATTTAGGTTCATACTCCTGAACTAAACCTTGACTTAGAACCATACTCCTGAACTAAGTCCCATTTAGGTTCATACTCCTGAACTAAACTCCAACAAAGGCTAACAAAATCCCCAATGAAAGGATACGAACATTGAAGGGAATCGTTTCAAAGCAAGTTGATACCTCCAGATCACCCATCATCAAGGTTTGAGGCACCTAAGACGCCATCATCAAGGTTCGAGGCACCTAAGACGCCATCACCAAGGTTCGAGGCACCTAAGACGCCATCATCAAGGTTCAAGGCACCTAAGACTCCATCATTAAGGTTTGAGGCACTTAAAACGCTATCACACACAACACTAGGAAAGCGATAAATCGCAATCATCCCCTAATTCGACAAACCAAAACCATAGGGCGACTTCCCAAAAATAGTCAAACCATAGGGCGACTTCCCAAAAATAGTCAGATCATAGGGCGACTTCCCAAAAATAGTCAGATCATAGGGTGACTTCCCAAAAATAGTCAGATCATAGGGTGACTTCCCAAAAATAGTCAGATCATAGAAAAATCATAGGGTGACTTCCCAAAAATAGTCAGACCTTAGGGCGACTTCCCAAAAATAGTCAAACCGTAGGGCGACTTCCCAAAAATAGTCAAACCGTAGGGCGACTTCCCAAAAATAGTCAAACCGTAGGGTGACTTCCCAAAAATAGTCAAACCATAGGGCGACTTCCCAAAAATAGTCAAACCATAGGGCGACTTCCCAAAAATAGTCAAACCATAGGGCGACTTCCCAAAAATAGTCAGATCATAGGGCGACTTCCCAAAAATAGTCAGATCATAGGGCGACTTCCCAAAAATAGTCAGATCATAGGGTGACTTCCCAAAAATAGTCAAACCATAGGGCGACTTCCCAAAAATAGTCAGACCATAGGGCGACTTCCCAAAAATAGTCAAACCTTAGGGCGACTTCCCAAAAATAGTAGTCAGATCTTAGGGCGACTTCCCAAAAATAGTCAAATCTTAGGTTGACACCCTAAAACAGTCACTCTAGGGTCAAAGACCCGAACTACGGCAGGCTTGATTCCCATTCGGGATACGTAGGTAGCCTATCGCTAGGTTCAGCCACCAGACCAAAATGGTCACTTTATCCCCAGCAGAGCGAATATACAACTCCAGCCATCAGACCGAAAATGGTCATTCCTATCCCCAGCAGAGCGGATAGCACTCCGATCAAAATGGTCATCTCTTATCTCCAGCAGAGTTTCTTTCCGATAGGCAGAATTGCAGAACTCGCTCATCAGGTTCGAGGCACCTAAAACGCCATCATCTCCAGGGTCAAAGACCCGAACTACGGCCGGCTTGATTCCCACTAGGGATACGTAGGTAGCCTATCGCTAGGTTCAGCCACTCGATCACCTGATCATCCCGCCAAATATGGAGCCTTACTCTTATCCACGACCCCGCTTCCTTCGAAAGCACCGTCGCCGAGGGGCTACTGTAAGTGCTCCAATTTGAGCCGTTAGTACTTTCGTTAGAAAATTAACGAGAGTTTTAACATTTCTAACATTTCTAACAAACCCTAACCTTTCTAACAAAGCAAGGGTAAAGTGGGCATTGCCATTTAAAGTTAAACCAAGAAAAGAATCTCAAAAAGCAAAAGAAATTGGAAAAATCCGAATTAGGCAAGTTGAAAAACAAGCTGGAAATTTTTGAATAATATTCTTCTGTTCAAAGCACAGGACAGGCATTTAATGCACCGTGCACGTCTACAATACCCTCCGCGCGGACATCTTTGCATCTCCCAGTGGCCTATAAATTGAACCCTCCTCTCTCAGTCTACACAACACAATTTGATCACAGCAACGAAACTCTGGCGAAATATAGAGAGAAAACAGTGGGAATTCCCTTGAATTGCCACCATTTTCTCTCCAATCTTTCCCAAATCCCACTCACTCAA
The DNA here is from genome assembly GCA_022495995.1 of Adenophora triphylla var. japonica. Lineage (NCBI taxonomy): Eukaryota > Viridiplantae > Streptophyta > Magnoliopsida > Asterales > Campanulaceae > Adenophora > Adenophora triphylla. The sequence continues at coordinate 63,962 of JAFEMH010002014.1, read as the reverse complement.
AATACTTTCAAATCACTCTCATACATACTCTCATACATACACTAACTCAAGCTCAAATCACCCTTTAGGAGGAGGATTAGAGAGAAAACATAGAGGACTTCATTGTTATCTACTTGTTTTCTCTTTAACCAACTCTAATCACCAACCCTAAACACATTCAAATCTTGATACTCCTCAAGTCAAGCTCATACACAAGGGAAGATAGGTATAACCTCCCTCTCCCTACCCTAAATTTCTTTCATCAATGCATGCATCTCAAACTTTGAAGATGTAATTTGTTCATCAATTTGTTCATCTTTGCTTGACCTAAAAATGTAGTCACCTTGGAATAAATTTCCAATGGATGACCATTTAAAAGGCCTAAATCATTTTCTTACTCACTTAAAAGTGTTTTTTCTAAAGATCATTCACTAAAAAGTGTTTTCCAAAAATCATTTTCATACACAAAATCTTTCTTTCAAAGGATGAAATTCCCCTTCCCAAGCAAATGAAGTGCTTAGTCCTAATGTACCCCAAGGATGGTTTGGTATAGTTGATTCACCACTAAAATGTCAAGTGATCACTAACCAAAACCTAGGGAAATGGGGACAAGCATGGATGCAAAACCCCCTTTAAAATCATGTTTTCTTTCTTGAGAAGTTGCTGTCCAGTAGCAATTTTCTCAGACCTCAGTCCATGGTCTAATTTTTTGGACGCAGATAAATGTGGAATTTGGTGTTGATTACAAAACACTTTTTGTAGCCAACATCCATACCTTTCCATACATATTTTTATTTTATTTTTTGGGTGAGTAAAACTCCGTTTTACAAATTTTCTTTTAGAGGCTAGTTCATCAGCTTCTGGAAATCCAGATTTCATATCTGAGATTCCCAGAAGGTTTTGACCCCTCAAATCTTCTCCAAAATAGAAAATTCCTTCACAAAAAGCTTATTTAAGGAGTATAGAAAAACTTTCATTCTCTGAGTTTATCCAGATTATGAAGTTTTAAGGCCCTTGAATACATTTCAAAATCAAAGGTACACTGTCTTTTTCATTCTGGCAGAAATGTTTTCCAACTTCAAAAGGTCTTTTGAGTACCAAATCTCAAACCAAAAATCCTCCAAAAAATCATGGGATCAGTTTAAAGTCTTAAAAATAGATCCCAATTTTTACTTTTTTTCAGTTTCAAATTATTTTGGTCAAAACACACACACACACACACACACACACACACACACACACACACACACACACCAAAAGGATTTCAAATGTTTGGAAGACTCGTTTTGCGAGGCGCGTCGGGTGCACACTAACGTCCTTCCCGACGCGTAACATGACCTCCGAACCTAAATCTCTGATCTCGGGCTTTTTTCAAAGTTTTGGCCCTCAAAATAAAAATGGCGTGGCGACTCCGTTTCGTTGATTTTTTCAAATAAAAATGGGAAAATTTTCGGATGCACATCATCACACAAGCCCCAAAACAATTTTTTCTTTTTGTCTTTTTAGATATTTAAATGCGTTGGCCCTGTTTTTGGGAGGCATGAGACATCATAACTTCTGTTTTGTATAAGTCTTGGCCCGCCTTTGGGAGACTTATTTATATCTAATCGTAGCTGACCTCCCTTTATTGTATGCTTTTGATGTTTACATGTAGGTGTCGAGCTAGATATAATAGAATGAATGAGTCAACTTAAGCCTAGGGTCGACTTGATCTTTGTTGATTTAGTCGACCTCAGACTTGTATAACTTTTCGTGAACGAGATTGACTATGAGTCAAACCTGTTCAAACTATTAAAGCTGACCAAGGGTCGAGCTTATTAGAACGAAGTCGACCTTAGGTCGGACTTGGTTTAAGGAATGAGGCTGATTGAGAATCGAGCTACTTAGAACAGACTGACTAAGAGTCGAGTTTGTTAGAACGAAGTCGACTAAGAGTCGGACTTGTTAGAACGAAGTCGACTAAGAGTCGGACTTGTTAAATAAACAGAGCTGATTAAGAATCGAGCTTGTTAAAACGAAGCTGACTAAGAGTCGAGCTTGTTGGGGTTAGTGTGACACAATGTTTGGTCGAATAAACTGCGCTTTTTATTGAAGTAGGGAAACGTTTACATCAATGGAAAGCTAGAATTATGACAAATTTCAATCTTGGGAATTGCCTTAACCTTGAACTGAGTAATAGACCTGAACCTTCAGAAGTAGTACTTGATGAGGTGAGTAGCGTGCCATGGATGCTTCAACTCTTCACCATCTGGATGAGCTATCATGTAAGTTCCTTCTTTGACGACTCGAGTAACTATGTAAGGACCTTCCCAATTAGGAGATAACTTGTTCTGTTGGGTCCTTCTCCCTGTTGCCTCGATCTTTCTCAACACGTGATCTCCGACTTGGAATGACCTGGCTTTCACTTTCTTGTCGTGGTAACTTTTAGTTCGCTGCTTGTAGTTGACCATCCGAAGGTAAGCCGTATCTCGCTTCTCGTCGATCAGATCCAGGTCGATCAATCTGTTGGTGTCATTCTGTTCTTGATCAAAGAAAGTTACTCTGGCAGTAGGAAATCTGAGCTCAGCAGGTGCCATGGCCTCTGATCCATATGTGAGAGCGAATGGGGTTTCCCCCGTAGGCCCCCGAGTGGTTGTGCGAACTGCCCAAAGAGCAAGGGGGAGTTCGTCCAACCAGTTATTGCGTCGACCTACGAGACCTGTCTTGAGTGAAGATAAGACAAGCTTATTCGCTGCTTCAGCTTGCCCATTACCTTGGGGGTAGGCGACAGAAGATTTCCAATGCTTGATCCCTACTCGATTCATCTCTGCTTCGAAGGTTTGGGAGAATTGTAGGCCGTTGTCAGATACTATAGCTCGAGGAAAACCGAATCGACACCAGATGAAATCATGAATGAAGTTGATGGCGTTTTCCTCTGTAATGCGAGCTAGCGGCTTGGCTTCAACCCACTTTGTAAAGTAATCAATTGCCACGATTGCGTACTTACAATTCCCACGGGCGGGAGGGAAGGGTCCAATTAAGTCGACGCCCCACATGTCGAATGGCCAAGCTGCTATCACGGGGGTTTGCTCAGTCGTAGGCAGATGAGGTAGGTTGGCAAACCTTTGGCATTGGTCACACTGCTGCACAAAGTCATGGGTGTCTGCTCTCATGTGTGGCCAGTAGTACCCCAAAGTGATCAATTTGTCGGCTAGAGTCCTGGCCCCCGGGTGTCCACCACAAATCCCACTGTGTACTTCATGCATCAGCGTAGTGATCTCTCGAGGGTGGATACACTTCAATAGTGGTCGAGTGTAGGATCTTCTGAATAGCTCGCCTCCTTGAATAACGTACCTCGGAGCTTTCTTTTTGACAGCTCGAGCTTTCTTCTCGTCATCAGGCAGCTCGCCACTTTCTATGTACGCCTTCATTTCTTCGATCCAGCATTTCTCATAAACCCAATTTCTTGAGGGGTCCTCTATACATTGAATTTTGACCCTTTCATAAGCTGGACTCTCAAGATAAGAGATAGGCTCTTCGTGCGGCTCGTCTGATGTAGCTAACTTTGAGAGTAAGTCGGCTAACTCATTGTCTTCTCGACCAATCCTTTGGATCTCCCAGAACTCCAAGTCTTTTGTCAGCTCCTTCACCAGGTTGCAGTACTTGACTAAGGTGGAGTTTAGCACCTCATACTCGCCTCTGACTTGGTTGACTATTAATTGAGAATCACAGTATGCCATGATTTTAGTCGCACCAAAGCACTTGGCATACTCTATGGCCGCCACCAGGGCTTCATACTCCGCCTGATTGTTGGATGCATCAAACTTGAACCTTAGTGATTCCTCATACACGGTCCCAGACTCTGGCTCAATCAAAACAATCCCAGCTCCACTGACATTTTTTGTAGCTGACCCGTCCGAGTAGACCTTCCAGCAATCGTCGGGTAGAGTAATGGAGGGCTGGGACTCTGGCTCTTTCCCTTTGGTTTTCTCCTTTTGAGCTCGCTGCTCACTGTCCTCCTTGGTGAACGTAAGCTCGACCAAGAAATCTGCTAGAGCTTGAGCCTTCAACGCCTTTCGAGGTCGATACTCGATGTCAAATTCCGTAAGGGCAATTGACCAATTGAGCAAGCGACCTGAACTCTCTGGTTTGTGCAATATTTTTCTCAAGGGTGCATTCGTGAGCACCACGATAGGATGAGCCAAGAAATAAGCTCGCAGCTTCCTTGAAGCCACGACTAAAGCATAAGCGACCTTCTCAGCGTTGTAGTACCTGCCCTCTACATCTGATAAGGCTTTGCTGACGTAATACACGGGTTTTTGATGACCTTCTTCTTCTCTAACCAAGACTGCTGCCACTGACTTGTCTCCCACAGACAGATACACGAACAAGGTCTCACCAGTGGTCGAGCTACTCAGTAGAGGTGGAGTAGCGAGGTAGTCCTTAAGTTGTTGGAACGACGAATGACATTCGGTCGTCCATTCAAAGTTTTTCGTCCCCCTCAAGGCTTTGAAGAAGGGGAGAGACCTTTCAGCCGACTTGGCTATAAAACGACCTAGGGCTGCCACCCTGCCGTTAAGTCGCTGCATTTCCTTTACACTGGTTGGCTCCTTCATGTCGACTAAAGCCTTGATCTTCTCCGGGTTAGCCTCTATACCTCGCTGAGATACCATAAATCCAAGGAACTTGCCAGCTGCTACACCAAAGACACACTTGCTAGGGTTGAGCTTCATGTCGTTTGCTCTCAAATTGGCGAACGTTTCCTTTAGGTCGACCACGTGACGTCCAGTCTTTGTTTTGATGACCATGTCGTCAACGTAGGCTTCCATGTTTCGGCCAATCTGTGAGGCAAAGACCTTGTTCACCATTCTTTGATAAGTCGCCCCTGCGTTCTTCAATCCAAATGGCATCATGTTATAGCAGTAGATACCCCCAGCCGCTTGGAAAAGTTTGTTTTCACAATGTCATCCTCGTGCATCTTTATACGGTGGTACCCAGAGTAAGCATCAAGGAAGCGAGGGTAGAGTGGCCAGCAATGGAATCAACAAGTTTGTCAATTCTAGGAAGAGGATAGCTGTCCTTCGGGCAGGCAAGGTTTAGAGTGGTGAAGTCGACGCACATTCTCCATTTGCCATTTGCTTTCTTCACCATGACCACGTTGGCCAGCCAAGTTGTATGAGTGGCCTCTTTAATTATACCTGCACTCAAAAGTTTTTGTACCTCAGTTTTTATGGCCTCTTCCTTATCACGAGCAAAGCTTCTCAATTTCTGGAGTCTGGGCTTTATAGTCGGGTTGACCTCAAGCCTATGAACGACGACCTCTTCCTTGATTCCCCTCATATCTTCTACTCGCCATGCGAAGACATCATTACTCTCTTTGAGTAGCTCAATGATTTCTAGCCTTTCTTCGACGAGACAATTGTTTCCCAATGCGAATCTTTTGGTCGGGGTAGGAAGGGTTGGTGATTACTGATTCTAGCTCGTCCACGGCCTCCAGCTCTGGACCATCTCTGAACTGCAGGGTCTCAACGATGATCTCTCTGACCCTTTGTCTCTCCTCGGCCCCCAGGTGTGGAGCTTCTTCAGCTATCATATCATCCATCTTATCTGCGACCTCACTTGTGGTGGTGGCCCCCGAGCTATTGTCGACCTGGAGGCATAGGTCTCCTATGATGACTTGGTCGACCATAACTACGTCTGGATCGACCGCTGTGACTTTGGAGTGACGTGTCGACTCAACCATGACCTTGTCACTTGAGCGATAGGTCGACTCCTCCACATTGGTGATCGTAGATAGGCGAGTAGTTTTGGTGACTGACTGGGACAGCTTTAAGTAACCATCTGCCGTCTCAATCTCTAGTTCCCTCTTCTTTCTTTCTCGAAGAACATGATCCAGGTAGGCTCGAGCTGTGCCTTGTACACAGCCTACTCCAGCAGGTGTAGGAAACTTGACTCGTTGATGGGGGATTGATGCCACCATTCCAAGCGCGACCTGACCTGGAATACCAAGTATGGCATCATAGTCACTGTTCACATGTATCACAATAAATTGTACCTTCGATACGACTCTGTGGGGGTATTGGCCTAGGTCGACGTCAAGCTCAATCTGGCCTTTGGCATCAACTCGATGATTGGTGAAACCTTCCAATCTGCCATCATATCTTTCAAGCTGCTCGTTAGAAAGACCCATCTCCTGGAATGTCTTGTAAAACAAGATGTCTTTGCAGGCCCCCGTGTCGACTAAGAGTCTGCTCGTCGTACATCCGTCGATTAGACCTGGGATGACGAGAACTTGCTCCCTAGCCGCCATATTAGTTGCCAGTTCGTGGGGGTAGAAGCTGATCACCTCATCCCTGACATCTCTCCTTGGAGGCACATGTGGGGCTTTATTGAGCTGAAAGATTTTATGCTTGATGGCTGTGTTGCTAGCCTGCTCCGTAATGACCCCCAAATTCAATCTAGGTTGCCTTGGTCCTTGCTGTCCACCTGCTGGCTGCTCGCCTCCACCAGCTTGAGGTCTTTTCACATATGCGTCGAGCCTTCCCTGGTCGACCATTCTTTGGATGATACGCTTCAATCCCAAGCAATCCTCCGTGAGATGTCCCGTATCTTTGTGGTAATCACAGTACTTGCTATTGTCCCTTCTGAACTTGTTGCCTGGGTTCATTGGGGCAGGTGGGGCCAACTCGACTGCATTCATTATCTCTGTTCGACTCACCGTCAGGGGAGTGAAAACTTCAGGCACTTTCTCTGTCGCCCTTGTCCTGTTCTTACCATTTTTGGAGGAGTCTTTCTTGTCGTCAGCGACCTCACCCTTGGGACCTTTCCCATTCTTCTTTTCCTTCCTTTCCTCGGCTAGTGCCACATTGTAAGCCTTCTCGAATAACTCATGTCGAGTGGTGACAAGCATTTAACCGTTAGTTCATAATCCATGTCTTCAGAGGAAATGCCACTCCGAAAGCAATTGATCACCTCCCTGTCAGTTAGATCCTCCTCAATCTTATCAACCATTTCTTTAAACTTGGTTTAGTAGCTCATGGAGCTTTCATTCTTCCCTTGCACCAAGTTGTTTAAGTCGGTGACAGTCACCTTCTGAGCTCCAGCAGTTGAGAAACGCTCAAGGAATTTTGTCCTCAAACTCATCCAGGAGGAGATGCTACCAGCTGCTAAACTATTGAACCACGTTAGGGCTGCCCCTGTGAGTGTGCTTATGAGGGCTTTGCACATATTGTTGTCCTCATTGGTGACAAAACACATGGTAGCTTCTAGGTGTGCTACGTGGCTTTTTCCATTGGTGGCCCCCGAGTACTTTTCTAGGAGGGGCAATCTGAAACCAGCAGGAGGTCGACTGTCGATCAGGTCCTTGGATAAGGGTCGAAGAGCAAAGTCAATTCGTTCGACCTTTCCAGTATCCTTTTTCTTCTCCTCCTCCCATTGTTCGAACTTCTTTTTCATCAACAACCATTCCCTAGCGTCGGGTTTGTCATCTCCTGCGAGGGGAACGGCATTCGACCTCTGACCTTCACTTCTGAGGGGAGTTACCTGCCTACTCCTCCTATCTCTGTGAGAAAGAGCCCTTTCTGATCGAATTGGTGACCTATGTCTGTCATCTCTTGGCGGCGACCTGCGCCTTTCGTCTCTGAGAGGCGACCTGCGCCTACGATCTCCGGATGGCGACCTGCGCCTTTCCTCCCTTATAGGCGACCTGCGCCCATTCCTGTCCCTATGAGACTGTGATCTTTGTGTTCTGGCTGGTAAACCACGTCGACTTCGGTTGGCCTCTAAGTGCGTCCTCAAATCTGTCTGAGCCTCCTGCTCCCTATTCATGTTATCGCCGTTCTGTCCCACGGCCTCATTAGGCCTAGCACTCCTGGCCTGCTCCCTGTTTGAAACTTGAGAGGGAGCGACCCTCTCTGACCTTCTATCCGCCTGCTCAGCCTCCTCCATGGCCAATAACTCGGCCAGAATCTGGGCTCGCTCCAACAGCATTTCCTTTCTACTCAATGGGTTGGATGAGGGACCTGCCCTATTTCCAACATTCAAATGAGCAGTTGGACGCTTAGGAGGAGGTGGAACTCCTTGTCCCTCCATGGGACTTTTTTCTCTCCTTGCATCTGGCAATCCTCTGCCATCAGCTACACTGTTTGAGCGTGTCGCCCTAGCATGATGACGAAGAGGAGGAGGAGGAGGAGGCAAATCCGCATTCACATTGGTAGTAGCGATGGTGTTGGCATTCACTTCATTGAATTCATCAGAAGCCTCTGCAACATGCCCGTCTGGGGTCACCATTGTTGTAGGGTGAGAAGAATTTCGAGGTCAAGCTAAAGCACGATTCCCGGCAATGGAACCAAACTGATGCCGCAAGAAAAGTGCTTATCAATCTTCCTCCACGTGGCAGGACTGATCACCTGGCTCCTTGACCTGAAATCAGAACCCACGACTAGCCGGATGTGTCTCCGGCTTAGACCCTCGGGCGTGAGAGTAAGTATGTGTTTCAGAGAGCAAATATTATAAATGAACAATTGTATTCAAATGACAAAATTGCAGTTAACTTTGCACTGTTGGTGGTGATGAAGTATTTATAGGTAATGACCGTTATATTTTTGGTGGTGCTACATGAACTCCGAGATTTTAGCGGTAGTTATTAGTAATGGGAACGTGCCTATAACTGTCCCTGATTTGTAGGAATGCGGTTATGGAAAGATTTGACTCACGTGCGCCCACATCGCTTAGGTCGACGCTTGAGGTCGAGGTCGCCCAATGGGGTTAGGTCGACCTGACTGTCGGGTAGATCATGGATCGTACCCGAATTATAGTATGGATCATTGAGTCGGATCAAGCTAGGTCGGGACCTTGGAGGTCGGACAATGAGCTTAGATCGACTGATACTGTTATTGGGCCTTGGGCCTTATGGTGAATGGGCTAGCCTCATTAAGAATGTGAATGCCAAGGTTGTCTGTGTTTGGGCTTTACTTGCTTGGTCCAGCTCGACACTTTTGGTATGTTCATATACTAATACTGTCACTTTTTTACTCTACACTGACACTCTTTATACTGACATTTAATATACATGCACTAGTACTCTTTACACTGGTGTGACGATGTGCCGCCAAAATTTTATTTTTTCGAAAGGGTTTAACTTTAAAATTTTTTGCTTCTTTGAAAAACCAATCGAAAAAAGACCGGAGTCGCCACGCCATTTTTGTTTTAAGGGCCAAAACTTTGAAAAATGCCCGAGATTAGAGATTTGGGTTCGGAGGTCACGTTACATGCCGGGAAGGACGTTAGTGTGCACCCGAAATGCCTCGTAAAACGAGTCTTCCAAGCTAAAAACCATTTGTTGTGTGTGTGTGTGTGTGTGTTACTTTGGCCAAAATAAGTTGAAACTCAGAAAAGTAAAAATTGGGAATTCTTTATTAGACTTTGGACAGATCCCATGATTTTTGGTGTGATTTTTGGGTTGAGTTTTGGTACTCAAAAGATTTTCGGAAGTTGAAAACCATTTCTGTCAGAATGAAAAAGGCAGTGGACACTTGACTTTGAAATTGATTCAAGGGCTCCAAAACTTCATAATCTGAGAAAACTCAGAGAATGAAAGTTGTTCCAGACACCTCAAATAAGATTTATTTGAAAGAATTTTCCATTTTGGAGAAGTTTTGAGGACCCAAAACCTTCTGGAAATCTCAGATATGAGATCTGGGCTCCCAGAGACTGGTGATCTGACCTTCAAAAGAAAATTTGAAAAATGGAGTTTTACTCACGAAAAAAATAAAGTAAAAATATGTCTGGAAATCTCTGGATGTTGGATACAAAAAGTGTTTTGTAGTCAACACCAAATTACAAGTTTATCTGTGTCCAAAAAATTAGACCATGGACCGGGGTCTTAGAAAATTGCTACTGGACAGCAACTTCTCAAGAAGGAAAACATGATTTTTTAAAAGGGGGTTTGGCATCCATGCTTGTCCCCATTTCCCTAGGTTTTGATTAGTGATCACTTGACATTTTAGTGGTGAATCAACTATATCAGACCATCCTTGAGGTACATTAGGACTAAGCACTTCATTTGCTTGGGAAGGGGAATTTTATCCTTTGAAAATGAGATTTGATGTATGAAAATGAGTTTTAGGGTTTTGAAAATGTGTTTTCTTTGCAAGTAAGTAAGAATGCTTTGAAAATAATGTTGATCCTTGTAGAAGATCATCCATGGAGATGAACTTCCATGGTGATCTTCTTGGATCTAAGACAAGAAGATGAATAAACTACATTTTGTAGCTTGAAAATGCATGCATGGATGAGAGATTTAGGGTAAGAAGAGGGAGGTTATACCTATCTTCTTTGTGTATTGGAGTTTTTGGCTTGAATGCAAGAGTGTTTGAGGCTTGAATATGAGAGTGTTTGAGTGAGTGTGATTTTGGGTGAATAGTTGAGAAAAAGGTGACAATTCTAGAGAATTCTCACTGTTTTCTCACTATTTTTGCCAAGGTGCAGTTGCAAATTGTGTTTTTTTCTTCTTTTTTTCTGAGACTGAAGGCCTCAATTTATAGCCCTCTGAAAATGTCAAAAGTATCCGCGCGGATATGTTTTTCAGCGTGCACTGTTCATTAATTACAGCTTCAGGCTTTGGACACAAGGAATATTATTTTGAAAATTCAAATTAGGCAGCCAGTTTTTGTTCCAGCAGCTTCTATTTTTGGTTTTTGACCATTTCTTTTGCTTTTTTGATTCTTTTCCTTGGTTTATCTTTTTTTGGCAATCCCTAATCTACCCTTACTTGGTTAGAAATGTTAGGAATGTTTGGAATGTTATAACTTTCGTTATTTTTCTAACGAAAATACTAACAAGCTCAAATTGGAGCACTTACAGTAGCCCCTCGGCGACGGCGCTTTCGAAGGAAGCGGGGTCGTCGATAAGAGTAAGGCTCCATATTTGGCAGGGATGATCGAGTGATCGAGTGGCTGAACCTAATGATAGGCTACCTACGTATCCCTAGTGGGAATCAAGCCCTTTCGTAGTTCGAGATCTACTCGAAATTTCGTTGGCTTTTGGGATTCCTTTAACCTTGCTGGGGATTTTGTTAGCCTTTGCTGGGGAAAAATCAGACGTATTCGTCGGGGAAATCGGTCTTACGTTTTACTGCCGGGGAATAATTTTGATGAAAGATACTGGATCCCGTTATCTTTCTCGGGGAAATCGGACTTATGTTTTACTGCCGGGGAATGATTTTGATGAAAGAAATGGGATTCCGTTAACTTTCTCGGAGAGATCGGACTTACGTTTTACTGCCGTGATTGAAATTGATGAAAGATACGGGATTCCGTTATCTTTCTCGGGGAAATCGGACTTACGTTTGACTGCCGGGGAATAATTTTGATGAAAGATATGGGATCTCGTTATCTTTCTCGGGGAGATCGGACTTACGTTTGACTGCCGTTGATGATTTTGATGAAAGAGACGGGATTCCGTTATCTTTCTCGGGGAAATCGATCTTACGTTTTACTGCCGTCGATGATTTTGATGAAAGATACGGGATCCCGTTATCTTTCTCGGGGAAATCGGACTTACGTTTTACTGCCGTCGATGATTTTGATGAAATAGATGGGATTCCGTTATCTTTCTCGGGGAAATCGGACTTACGTTTTACTGCCGGGGAATGATTTTGATGAAAGAAATGGGATTCCGTTAACTTTCTCGGAGAGATCGGACTTACGTTTTACTGCCGTGATTGAAATTGATGAAAGATACGGGATTCCGTTATCTTTCTCGGGGAAATCGGACTTACGTTTGACTGCCGGGGAATAATTTTGATGAAAGATACGGGATCTCGTTATCTTTCTCGGGAAAATCGGTCTTACGTTTGACTGCCGGGGAATAATTTTGATGAAAGATACGGGATCCCGTTATCTTTCTCGGGGAGATCGAACTTACGTTTTTACTGCCGTTGAACTCTTTTGAAGAGGGGGTTAACTTTGGTTAACTTTGGTTAACTTTGTTAAGTTGAGGACTAAACTGCAGAGTCCTGGATTTTAAAAGGGCAAAAGGGTCATTTTGACCCTTCAAACCTATCCGCGCGGAGGGGATTGCAATCTGGACAGGTTTAAATGAGGGGCCGCCCCCTTCTTCTTCCTCAGTCTATTTTTCAAAATTTACGAGAGAGAGAGAAAAATTCGCCCAAACCGCCATTGTTGGTCCAAAAGCTCAAAAATTCTTTCGATTTCTTCGATTTTTCAAGCAATGGAACACGCGGGAGTAGCCATTCAAGGCCAAGGACGCGGTCCGGTAGCGGAGAGGCGATTGGAGCTTGTCCGAATGAGGAGGCACTATTCTCTTTCGCAATCGATTGCGGAGGAGCATTACCCCGATGCGTGGCAACATTGGGCCACTGATCCGAGCCTCCGAACGGTATACTTCGAATCTTTTCGACCCCTTTGTCGATTTCTTGCTTGAAATTGATTTTTTGGTGATTTTTGATTTTTTTTTTTGAATTTCGAATAATTGATGTTCTTGGCCTTGGATTTTGATTTTGATGCTTTGCATGTTGTAATGAGTATATGGGTAATGCATTTTGCTTGAAAAAAGAATGGGCATTTTTGCCAAATTTTTTTTTTTTGAAATATGAGACTATGAAAATTTCCCGAAATTGGGACGGACCTTTTTTGTTGCAATGTTGACATGAATGTGTGCATGCTCTTTTTTTTTTTTTTTTTTTTTTTTGTGATGGGATGATGAATGATATGAATGATATGAATGCATTTTTTTTTTTGAGAATGTGATTTTCTATGAAAAGTGGGACGAATTTTTCGTTCCCTTTGAATGAATGATTTGAAAAAATTGTTTATGTATGTTATTTCATGAAAAATGGGACGGAGTTTTTGCTTCCGTTGACTCCTTGTATGAATTTTTTTTTTCATGTATGAATGAATGTTGATTGGGATTTGGTGAAAACTGCTTTCTTTTGTGCAAGAAAAATGGGGCTAGGTTCATTGCATGCTGTTATGCTGCCGAATTTTCTTCAAAATTTCATGTCTATGATGCATGTGCATGCTCCTTTTTTATTTTAATGCAAATTTTTTTTGAATGCAAAATTTTTTTTTTTTGAATGCAGAATTTTTTTTTGACTCTTTTTTTTTTTTTAATTGCAGGGTGGAGATCGCTTTGTGACGCAGCAGCTGAACAAGATGAAGACTCGGGGATCAGTGGAGTCTGTTATTGGTCTATGGGACCGGCTTCCAGATGTTGGCAGAGGAGCTTTGATGAGTTCGAGACAGATTGTCATTGAGACCGGGTTGTACGAGTTCATTGAGTGCTTGAGGGGGTTGGTCAAGTTTCCCAAGAGCAAGGGTCTGATCTTCGCTTTGGCACAGCACTGGTGGGACGTGACTGTAAGTACCCCAATCTGGATCACCCCCTTTCAAGCACACGGGAAACACCGCAGACTCATCAACGTAGTCTCGGAGACCTCTCTCACTCAAAACCCTCTCAAAACCCTCTCAAAACCCCAACCAAACCAAGGGAGGAGCCTTCCTGGGATAAAAAGGGACAAAAGGACCTTTTGGGAATTTTCAGGAAATTGGGAAAGCAATATTGATCCGTACGGACCTCTTTCTTTGTCATAATTCTTGAATCCCCTTAAAGTCCACAATATTCCCTCAAATCCGGAAGAAATGATTACCCAAATGCATGGTTGGTCCGTACGGACCTCTTTGCATCTTTGAGTTGGTCCGTACGGACCTTCTTGCATGGGGGACATCATCATTCCAAAATATTCACCATCATTGCGAGATTCCCTCAAATCGAGGAAATCCAAAATTTTGGATAACCAAGAAGGTCCGTACGGACCTCTTTGCTCCGAAATTTTTACTATAAATAGAGGGCTCCCCCTCCTCATTTTCACACACCTCCCTCTTCTCTCTTCCTCCCTTAGCCTTCTGGCTCCCCTCTAAGTCCTCTCGAGGCACTCCCGGCCCCTTTCGGATCCTTCCGAGGCCTTAGAGCTCCCTTGTGGTGCTCCGAAGCCTCCCGAGCGCTCCCGAGACGCTCCCGCGCTGCCCCGAGGCACTCTCGAGGTACTCTGAGGCCCCTCGTGGTACTCCGAGGCCTTGCCTGGTCTTTCCACGGTGTCCCGGCTCTTTCCGAGTCAAACCGGCGATCCCAAACCACGCCGAAACTCTGCCCGAGTGACTCCTGCCACCACAACGCACGCCGAACCTCTGCCCGAGTGATCCCGACGATCCCCACGCACGCCGAACCTCTGCCCGAACGCACGCAACCTCAACTCACGCCGAAACTCTGTCCGCAGACAACCGGCATCTCCCGAAGCAATCCCGATCCGCACCGGAACGCTACTCCGACCTCAAACACTATTCCCCAGCGGAAGACAGACACGAACCAACATTGGTAAGGCTTCCTTCCATTACTATTTCAATACATTTCCATACATAGCATACAATGTAGACATCCGATACATCATGCATTTTTAAAAGCACACACACACACACACAACATTTAAAGGATATTAGGGGTATCCGAAAGACTCGTTTTACGAGGCTACTCGGGTGAGCTCTAATATTCTAATATTCTCTTCCTAGAGTCATCGACCTCCGAACTCAAAATCTCATCACACAAAACAGTTTAAAATTATCTTTAAGCGATGCCCTTTTCAATGTTTTGGGCTTAATAAAAACGGCGTGGCGACTCTACAAAAGCAAAAACGGCGAGACACGTCGCTCCAACGCGAAAGACGCCGAGATCTTGGGAGGCTTGTGAAGCCTTTCTCGGATCCGGGTAATTTCGGTTGGCGACTCTGTGGGGACATTTTGTTTTAAAAACTTTTAAACAAAACAAAAGATTTTAAAACGATGATGAGGGTCAAACTTTCATTTTACCCACTTCCTTTAACTATTGTGTGTGTGTGCACGTGCTTCGTTTTTATTTTACAAAAAAAAAAAAATACAAAAAAAATGCATCAATATACATCATTGCATACATTTAAAATTCTTCAAAAACTTCTGTTTTACTCGGAAAAAGAATTTTAGAGACCGCACACTACCGCCTTCTTTGCCTCGGTTACACCGCACACTACTCACTTCTTTGCCTCGGTTACACCGCACACTACGCGCACCGCTTGCCTCGGATACCTTGCACACTACAACCCTCAACCGGAGTGGTCTCGGTTGCGATCCGTTAGGTCTTCCTAGGCCTCTTGGACGCGCACGGGATCATTCCAAACATCCCATCCTAGCCAAGCGTCAGCCACACGTTTGAGTCTTGAGTCACACTCTGTCCGGACTCGGTTGGTTTTTACCCGGTCAGGTGTCATACGGCTGGATACATATACCATGCGGCCATTTTACGAGTCAAGGCTCGGAACTCAAGATCCCTTGCGCAAGCAAAGTGATGAAAGGTCATGCTAAAATCTTGACTGATCTTGATTTAGAAGCTACACCAGACAATGTTCCGTCCGGATATACATCCATGCTCGCATGACACCATGTCATCACGCCTTTGATACGTCGGCCATGACAATATGACCATCCAACGCCTAACGTCACGGATCCCTTGCGCAAGCAAGTAAAGAAGGTCATGCCGAACTCTTGACACGATCTTGACTTAGTGGCCGGCTCGGTTCACTATTCACATGGCTAACGCGTCAAAACGAACATGACGAGCTCGGTCCTTAGGTTCGATTTTTCTTTTAGGCCGGTGGAAACCGCTTGCACTATAGGACCCTCGCACAGGGCTGTCCACCACTGGGATGTCGAAATACGGGTGCAAAACGAGGGGCTTATAGCCGCGCGAGATGGTCTCCAGTGACCCGGGATCTAGCATAGTTGCGAAAAAGAAGAGCAATCTTTTCCAACCTACCTAGGACTACGAGAAAACACGTTTTAAGTAAATTAAAACAACAAAAAAAAATTAAAAATAAAAGAAACGGAAACCGCATGCCACGTGAGCTTTCCCTTCTATCCCGTTAGGCCATTCACGTGTCTAAACCTTGCCCATCACCCCCTCCGGCTAACGAGAGTGGTCGAGAGTACCGGGAACCCGTCTCCGGTGTCAAAACGGCAAGGTCCTACCTCCTTCCCCTCTGTCACCGGGACGGTCCGTCAATTCCCCATGGCCAAGTCGGTGGATAACAACGATGAGAACGGGACCTTACCCCCAAGAAATTTCCCAACATTGGAAGAAGTTTGGCGGGTCCTCATGGCTATTGAGAAACGTCAAGGTGAGCAACAAGCCCTGGATCGAAGGTGCCATGCACCACTTCGGAACCTTAGCCGCTGAACTACACAGGGCTTCCCAAGCCATGGTTGCTCCTACGGCCTCTAACATCTCTCATTGTCTCCCGAGAAGTCAACTTTGTTACCCTCGTGCAGAGCCATGCGGTTATGACGTAAGACCACAAGACCTTCCGAGAGGAAAGCTTGCCCATCCGGCCTCACGAGGTCCGGTACCACCGCCGAACAACGAACACATACTGGTGGGACGTGCGATTGCGGTGCTTGTGCGGAAATGGAATTCCGGGATGCAATGAATGAGGGCCGTCCTCGAAGAAAGAAGAAGCTATCTTCTCAACAAAAACTGAAAAAGAGGTACGAATCTGGTGATCCCACGGTCGGAACCCTTGGAGAACCCTCGGGAAAGTTTGACTACTATGTCATCTACTCCAGCAAATCTCCCGGCCTAGTTACGCGGGGCCACGGCAATGTTTGCTCCATGATCAGTGGGACGAGCTTCGCACCGCCAGAAGGCCCGAAGGTCCGAGATAATCCAACCCCTGTCTTGGGAAAGATCTCAAAGCCACTATTGATGCTTCGGTAAAAGCCATGACAGTGAACGAATTGAAATGCGCGGTCGGCCTTACGCCAATCGAGGCTCCTCCCACTCTGAGAAATAGGAGAGACAAGCAAAACCATAAGTCAGAGGTGAATGTTCGACACGTTCGGTCAAATCCCGGTGAATCCTCCACGGACAGACAAAAGGCCGGCCATACAGAGCCACGGGCGAAAAGGGACCCTACGCCAAAGAAGGAGAAACCTTGAACCCAAAGGTTGAAGATCTGTCTTGACACGGCTCAAGCGTACTCGAGGCTAACATCTCACTCTGGTCCTTACTCACTTCATCTTACCCGCACAAGCTCAAGTTGGAAGAAAGCCTGGCCCAGACCATGGTTCCCATCACAGTGACACTGATGAAGCGGTTCGGATGATTGGCAACGTCAATTACAGCAATATCATCACCTTGCGAGCTCGATCTTCCAAAATTTGGGGGCGACCACAACGAGCCTCTCTACATAACAGTTCCAACTGGACGAGCGCCGTCTCCCTCGGGTGTTGGTAGATGGGGGATCATCCATGAACGTCCTTCCGGCCAAAATGATGGATTTGCTAGGGATCAAAGCAGCGATATAAAACCCTCGACTCGGGCAATCAAGGCATACGACTCAACATCCCGCCCAGATCTTGGGAATAGCCACCTTGAACCTTTGGTTTGGAAAACAAAATGGTCCCAACGGATTTCCAAGTCATTGACATCCCGATCACATTCACTTTGCCATTTTGGGACGCCACTTGGCTACAGATCAATGGGGTGGCATCCACTCTTCATCGGTGCGTAAAGTTCGTCGAACGGATCTTACCATCATCTACGGTGATAGCATAGTCAACGAAAGGACCGAAACAAACGGCGTCCCGGTCTTAGAAATCAAACAGACGATGATGGCATGATGCTAACGGGGTTCACCATCGAAAGCCCAGGCCCAAGTGTGCCCACATAGACACGCCTTTGATTTGGGACAAGATCCACTCCCAGATGAAAATGATGAAGCACATGAACTACATCCGGGGCTCGGTTTGGGAAACGCCATCGGGGCACTCAACGGATCATCAATATCAAAGAACGAGAATACCTGCACGGCACAGGATACTCTCCTACTCCCGAACACATTGCGGAGGACAAGCGAGCTGCACAGCGCTCCACGAGATAACAAAAGAGGCTTGCACGCAATCTCCGATCTTCGTCCTTACGGCTTCGACATGACCAAGTACTTCACAAGGAAGGCCGGCAACTTGGAAGAAGATCGAGAAAAGGAACAGGCGATCGGCGCCAAAGCAAGGCGGCCGACAACCATGGACAAGCTCCGGCGAGCACAGGCAAGATTCGGAGGCCTCAAGCCAAATCTGTCCAGAAGAGCATTCCTCGACACACCGCCCCTGCCCGGGATCATGACCACCACTATTCACAATGAATTTTGGTTCGAAAAAACTCCCTCTTTGGCGGAAGAACTCGAAAAACTCTCTGTCAACACTCACTGCCTTCAACAAGCGGGACGAGTGCATTCGAGCTAGTAATGCCCAAGACCAAAGCAAGAGACTCCGCGAGACGATGCTTGGGACGAACCACTTTGCTCCACTCGCTCTTCAAAGAAGAAATCGAGATGCCGGATCTAATCGATTTTGTTTACGATAACTCTGTGATAGCAATGATCGGGAACGGTGACATAAAGCCTTTCAAGCCCCATCTCCTATCAAGCTCATTGCCACTCAATAAGCTGGGCCACATTCTCGGATCTGCCCGGCCAAAAAGGACATGATCGAACAACTTGGTCGACCCCTCGAGTCCTAGAGTCTAGTGTCAAAACTCATCCACGAGTCCATTAGCTTTGAATTTGAGTCTCGAGTCATCGATGGCCTCACGCCGGAAGATTACGAACTCGTTGCCAATAATGTATTCCCGTATGCTCTTAATGAATGCTTCGATCTTTCAGTATCCTCTCATTTGCATCTTTAACAAGCGATAAATTAACTAACACACAAACAGTTAATAACGATTCACTTGATAAAGAAGCGGACACATTAAACGAACAATACATTAAGCACATCTTTAAGCATGTTGTCAAACGAGAGAAAAACCGGGCCCGAGCGCCGAGGAGGTTTTAACCAAAGTGAATTTGGGAGCTGCTAAAGAGCGAAAAGAGACGCCAAATCGGAAGTTTCTTCACCGCATGAGCAAGACGCATTGGCTTGCCTTTGCTCGAAAGAGTTCGTGGATGTGTTTGCTTGGTCTTACCGAGACATGCCGGATTAGATCCTAACATTGTAGAGCACCGGATCCCCTTGAATCCCCGAGGCTAAGCCCATCAAGCAAGAGCTACGCCGAATCAAGCCGAGAATGGTCTTTACAAGTCAAAGAGGAGATCGAAAAAATGCTCCGCGTCGGCTTCATCGGGGTGATCGAGTACCCCAGCATGGCTCTCCAATATCGTCACGGTCACCAGAGCCCGATGGAAAAGTACGGCATTGCGTGGACTTAGAGATCTCAACAAAGCAAGTCCCAAGGACGATTTTCCACTACCCAACATCGACATGTTGGTAGACACTCTGACCAATTCGAAGTCAAGTCCTTCGTGGACGGTTTTGCCGATTACAATCGGATCAAGATGGCCGAAGAAGACCAAGAAAAGAGCGGCTTTCACAACCCCACAGGGAACCTCTTGCTACACGGTAATGCCGTTCGGACTAAAGAACGCTGGGGCTACCTACCAACGGGCTGCAACCGCCCTCTTCCACGATATGATCCACAAAGAGATCGAAGTGTACGTCGATGACATGATCGTTCATTCAAAGGGATCAGACGGACAACACCTCACGAGACACTGAGAAAAATTCTTCAATCGCCTCCGAAAACACTCAATGAGGCTTAACCACGCCAAATGCACATTTGGGGTTAGCCGAGAGCAAGGTTTTGGGATACATAGTCACCGAGAGAGGCATCGAGGTGGATCCTCAAAAGATCAAAGCTATCATTGAAATGAGACCACCGCAAACTCGGACGGAGGTGAAAAGCTTCATGGGCCGCTACGCAATATATCGGCGCTTCGTTGACCAATTGACCTCATATGCGAGCCAATCTTCAAGCTGATGAAGAAGAACGCCGACATCGAATGGAACTCGAGAATGCCAAGATGCCTTTGAAAAAATAAAAGCATACCTTGTGAGTCACTCCGATTCTCTGTCCTCCCGCGAGGAAAAGCCAGACTGTTGCTTATACCTAGCGTGGCCGACACCGCGGTTGGAGCCATGCTCTGTCAAGAAAAGAAGGAGTCACGGGTCGAAACGCCATCTACTTCGTCGGTCGAAAGTTTCAAGGCGGCGAACTCAATTACTCGGCCCTCGAGAAAACCTGCGCGGCTCTGGTATGGGTTGTCGGGAAACTACGACACTACATGCGATCGCACACGGTACAGCTTGGTTTCCCAAAATGGACCCGGTCAAGTACCTCTTCGACAAACCATCTCTGTCGATGAGGCTCGCCAAATGGTGTTTCTTCCTAGCGGAATTTGACATCAAGTACGTAAACGAAAAGTCAATCAAGGGACGGGCCATGGTGAACAAGCGGGTGATTTCCCAGCGACGAGGCTCGAGGCCCCGAACCACAATTTCCGAGACGAGGGAATCTTCGCAATCGAAGGCGAAAATCGATGGCAAGCTTGTTCTTCGACGGAGCGGCCAACAAAGGAAACGGCATCGGTATGCTTCTTGGTAGATCCCAAAGGACGAGCACACCCCAAATTGCTATAAAGCTCAATTTTGAGGTAACTTGACAATACCGCCGAATATGAAGCCTGTATTTCTTGGACTACAAGCCGCACTCGAAAGGAATGTCCGAAACTCGAAGTTTATGGAGACTCGGCCTTGATCATCAACCAAGTTTCCAACAAGTGGAAAACCATAGACCCGGGCTTGCAAAAAATACCACGCACATGGAGGACCTCATCACACAATTCGAAGAGGTCACCTTCCACTACTTGCCAAGAGACCGAAACGAGGTTTGCGGACGCCTTAGCCACCTTGGCTTCACTTGTGGAAATCCACGGAAGGAAAAGCAATCAAACCACTTCAAAGTCGGACGAAAGGAAATTCACGCCTCTTGTTGTGAGATCGAACCCAACCCAAGCCCGTCCAAGTGAGCCATGGTACAAACGGATCTTCCAATACCTCAAAAACGGGGAAACCGCCTTCATGAACGAGGAAGGTCCAACACGAGAGAAGGAATCAAAACCAAGAGCATCATGGCCACTAAAACGCCTCGCCTCTCACTTTGTCATCCTCGGGGACATGCTATACAAGAAACGCTACACGGGCCACTCTTACTGTTGCATCGGCCAAGAAGAAGCAAACAAGTTCATGAGCGAAGTCCACAATGGGGCTTGCGGTCCCCAGCATGAACGCATGAGCCCCGATGCAAATCATTCTCGGGATGGGCTACCTCTTTGGATCTCCATGGGCGGATTGCATCCACTTTGTCCGAAGGCTGCGACAAGTGCCAACGGTTTTCCAACCTCAATCATCTGCCGCCCCACGATCTCCTCTTTGCATGACTACACCTTGGCCCTTTGCCACTTGGGAATTGACGTCATCGGGAAAATCGCTCCGCCGAGCGGCAACGGTCACGAGTTCATCTTAGTAGCCATCGACTACTTCACCAAATGGGTCGAAGCCAAGTCCTACAAGGTACTCACCTCCAAGAAGGTCGCGCATTTCCTTAAAGAAAACATCATATGCCGATACGGCATCCCAAATGAGGTCATATCAGACAATGGTTCACACTTCGAAGGGGAATTCGACAGACTGCTGGCTGAATTCAAGATCACACGTCACAAATCTTCTCCCTACCGGCCACAAACAAACGGCGCCGTGGAAGCGGCAAACAAAACCCTCGAACGGATCATCCGAAAAATGACCACCGAGGACGAGATTGGCCAGAAAGCTGCACCTTGCACTTTGGGGCTACCGCACACGGTCGGAAACGACCACGGGAGAAACCCCATTTGCCACGACATACGGGATGGAAGCGATCCTTCCCATTGAATTGGAAATTCCATCACTCAGAGTCTTCTTTGGAAAATGACATCAACGAAGTCGAATGGCTCAGAAGCCGACATGACGAATTGGCTCTGCTAGACGAGCGACGACTAAAGGCCATGGAACACGTCCGAGCCTATCAAAGCGGGATGGCTGAGCTTTCGACAAGAAAGTCAAATCCAGAGACATCGGGGAAGGCGACCTTGTACTCGAAGAAAAGCCTCCCACTCCGAACCAACCCAGCTGGGAAAATGGGAACCCACATGGATCGGCCCTTTCGTGGTACAAAAGATCTTCTCCGGAGGTGCCATGAAGGCGACGGACCTAGGACGGCAATCCCTTCATGAATCCGAGTCAACGGAAGCAAACTTCGCGAGATACTTCGCCTAAAGAAGAACAGTTTGTGCATCTCTTGGCACTCCATGTAGTGTCGAACTACGCGGACTGAGCCCTCTAGTCAGGGGAACGTAGGCAACCTTAATTGGTCCGGTCTAAAAATACACAAAAAGTCAAAAGTTTGAATGTCAATCAAGACCTCCATCAAGCTACGCACTTTTCAAGAACACGCCCCAGTCACCTTGACCAAGTCAAACGACGGGCGCAACATCAAAGGACATCCGAGGGTCGCTCGGCATCAAACGACCGACTTCGTATGCGCTTCCCGAGCGGGCTTATCTTCGCCCTCACGCGCTTCAAAAAAAAAAAAAAAAAAGAGCTCGAGCAAGGGCTCACAAAAAAAAAAAAAAGCTCGAGCAAGGGCTCAAAAAAAAACAAAAAAAAAAAAAAGAGGTCAAGAGCCCGACGCCAACAAGAGGCAAGGAAGCTACGAAAAAGGCCGTCAAAACGACTTGTCGAGGATCATTCAACCTCTCGGCCAAGCACAAAGCCTCGCAAAGGGGATTGCCGTCATGGCCCAGCCGCTTCGGCCCACAAATGCAACGAGAAAAGTCCAAAGATGGACGCCGACAAAGTGCGCACAAAAGAAACAAAGGCAAACAAGAGATCTTGCGTCTCGACAAAGCTTTAAAAGTAAATCACAAATCACTAACGGTTACAACATTTCTTGATGAGTTCAAGCACGGTCTACTCTCAAGTTCACAACATGCTAAAAGACAGTTTAATACATTTAACAAATAATGTGTTTGCAATGCAATGAATGGATACCTAGGAGGTCATTCCACGCCATCTGCGCTTGTCCCTCGCCATTCTTTCCTTTCTTCCCTCGTCCCCAGGCGAGTCTTCTTTCGCTCCACGTGAACCAACTCTGCGTCTCTCGGTCAGAGATCTGGGGTCCTCCCAGTAGAGTCAAACAATCCGGCGGCTCTCGGGGCTTCATTCGCCCGTGCTTCGGCTCGGATCTCCTCCTGCGAGTGCGCAAATGAGGACCTCTCCTCGTCGGTCGGTCAACTCTAGTCTCGTAGTCAAACAAAGTGTCTCCCGTCACATCCAAAGGGTCGGACCGGGCTTCGGCACTCTAAGGCAATAGCTACTACGGCAACCGGGTCCTAGAATCGCTACACGCCTGCTCTCCCAAGGCCACTTGGGATCGCCCAACACGCTGTTTGCTCATACCGGGCCGGAGTGCGAGTCGTCAATACGACACTCCCAGACGTTTAAGGAGTACCACAGAGGGAAAGCGGAATACTTCCATACCTCGAGAAAATACAAGAAAGCACAGAGGCGCCATACGAAGAGGAACTATCTCCATAGTAGCAAGGTCATCCCAGCCCAACAAAGGCTCCTGCTTCATCCCAAACCTTAGGAAACAAGCGACGAAATATAGAAGGAGGACCAAGACAAACCTGGAACTTCTAACAACGTAGGACCCTTCTGAGAAAGCCCTCCTAGTCTCAATCCTCCGGTGCGGAACCCACCGGCGGATCGATGCGTACCAAGCTGTGCCATCCATCTCTCCGGGCGGACTGATCCATATCAACACAAGAGGTCGGCGAGCAAATGACCACGGGCTAAACGACGTCGGAGCCTCGGGCATGGCCTGAAGTCTCTCTCGCAGCCACAAGGTGAGCAAAGCGGGGCTTCCCCCTCTCATGAAACGATCCCCAGTCGCCAGACGGTCGATACCATGAAGAGTCTCCCCCAGCACCAACGGGACAATATCCTCTCCAGCAAACAGTACAACAACCACTGTCCTCAGCAGGACCTTGCTCCAAACTGCCCAAACACTGGCCAAAGCCATTTCCGGCAAACATACACTACCCGCAAATGCACTCTCAGCTCACGTGGCATGCACAAAAAAAATAATAATAATAGCAACAATTTCTAGGACAAATCCCGGGAATCACAAAAACGACATTACATCTTAAAATAGAATACTTTTGCCATGCAAATACAAGTGTTTTATTACAGGTGCCCATAAACGCCTCGTTGCTCAACAAAAAAAAAAAGAGAAGATATGAAAAGAGGGAAAGCAAATGAATACTAATCAGACTCCTCAGCATCATCATCCTCGCCAAGGTCCTCCAGAGAGAAGTCGGGCATCCCGGTGAACTCGCCCGTCACGTCCTCGTCGTCAGAGTATCGAGCCCCCGCCGGAGGCTGCCACTCAAAGTAATCTGAAGGATCAAATCCGACGAAAGGATCAAAGAAAGAAGGATCTGAGGATCCCTCCCCCTGTGGGTCCTGAGGAGGGAAGAACTGATAAAAGGGCTGCTGCTTCGGAGCTCCCGAAGATGTCCCAGCATCCATGCTATGCCGCCCCCTCGAAGGTCCCTCTCCCCGCCGTGCTCCGGCTCGGCTCTCGGTGGAGGAACATCTGCTGTAATGCCTCGAAGGCATCGGCTGTACTGTGGCACGCGCGTCGCGAAGACCGGCAAGACATCTTCGACGCCATCTTCTTCGCAAAGGACCTCATCGCCACATAACGGCGAGTCGGCATATCATAGGCTCTCCCTGGGACTCGCACAAGCAAGCGACCATGGAAACGCCAAGAATACAGTTATACTCAACAACAAAAAGAGAAAAATACAGAAAGGATGCCAAGATGGAAAAGAGTAAACACACTCACCGATCTATCAGGATCCACTCGATATGCAAAGCAGAGCTCGCTCGAAAGCGGCATACGAGACACCTCCTCCTCGATCCGTCCCATGGACATACGTGAAATCCGGCCTAGACATCGGAACCTCTGGGGGAACTGCGCGGCCAGCCTCTCTCTCCCTCGCCAATACTGCGGCCCTCAACTTCCTCCTCACGAAGGCCCCATACTCCTCTCCATACAAAATAAACTCCTCGGCACCCACACCGCCAAGGTACCTCTCAAAGTCCAACACATCCATATCCCGAGAATCAAGCATCCCGAAAAGGAGGGTCCCTCGGAGCCACGGGAAGCACACCGGGCCATCGAAGAGGGCCTCCCCAGTACATGACGTCACAAGTCGTGCCCTCAAGATCTTCCATCGCCGCATCACCCGGGGCACCCTCCGGCTCATCCTCATCATACCGGAGTCCGAGTATACAGCGAAACCCTCCAAACTATCCCTCTCTGCCCTCCTCTTCCTCAAAGGATGAGCCCAGGCCACATCATGGCGGATAACCGAACATGGCCTCATCCTCCTGGCCTCCCCACGGCGCGGCAACGGAAGATCTCATAGCACCCCGCCTCGCAACGAAAAGCGTATAGGTGCACGTAACGTAAAAAAGGGGGATTCCTTCTCTAAGTCATCGGCACCACCGCCTGGTAAAGACTCCTCCATCTCGAAGCCTCCGCCAGCCACCTCATCATCCTCGGTGAACCCAGCACCTTCCTCAACCGGATAGTCCAAGAAGTCCGTAGGAGTAAGAACGAAGAAGGAAAGAGAAGACGAGCCATCCCTCCTCTCCTTATCCAGCACCTCAGGCGTCCCACGTCCTCAACACCTCAACAACTCGGTCAGAGGCGCCCCACGGCCTCAAACATCTCACCAAGTTCAGACAGAGGTGCCACCTCGCCCTCACCGTAAGTTCAGACAGAGGCACCACCTCGCCCTCACCGCAAGTTCAGACAGAGGCACCACCTCGCCCTCACCAAGTTCAGACAGAGGCACCACCTCGCCCTCACCATAAGTTCAGACAGAGGCAACACCTCGCCCTCACCGCAAGTTCAGACAGAGGTTCCACCTCGCCCTCACCGTAAGTTCAGACAGAGGCACCACCTCGCCCTCACTGCAAGTTCAGACAAAGGCGCCATAGCGTCCTCATCATTTCAGCAACTTCGTTCAAAAAAAAAAAATGCCGGCGCGTCCTCAGCATTTCAGTGACTTCGGTCACAAGCACCTCCTCCTCCCGCAGTAAACACAAATAAGGTATGTCAATAAACTTCAAATGCGAGACATATCTGTAATAAATGCTACATAAAAGAGGAATCCCAGCACGGCATGATGCCTTTCTAAAAAATTCCCACAAGCAAAAGTTCTTACATGACTCACAAAATGCGCCATCAAACTCAACTTAGGTCCAGACGCCTTAGAATAGTCTCAACCTAGGGTCATACTCCTAAACTAGGTCTCAACATAGGGTAAACACCCCCAAATCAGTCTCACATAGGGTAGAGACACCTTCAAAGAAAATCAACTTATATGCTCCTTGCCTTTTTCGGCCATCAAAGTAAGTCCGAGCTCCTTCCCCAGCAAGTAAAAAAGGGAACTCTTGCCAACCCGTACAAGGCCAAATATCCCCAGCACCGGCCATCAGTGTAAGCCCGGACTTCGCCCACTCAACGGCAATTCAACCACCGGTCGTCAGTGTAAGCCCGGACTTCGCCCACTCAATGGCAATTCAACCACCGGCCGTCAATGTAAGCCCGAACCTCGCCCACTCAACGGAAAAACAAGCGCAAGAAGGAGCCAACACCTCCCAGCACAAATCTCAAGGCACAAAACGCCTCCAAAACTCTCAACGACAACGCAAGCACCGGCCATCAAAGTAAGCCCGACGTCACCTTCTCAGCAGAAAAAAGGTCCCTACAAGGCCACATATCCCCAGCAGATGAACACCGGTAGTCATCGTAAGTCCAACCTTCTCCCCAGCAGGCAAAGCGCAAGGCATTCACACCTCTTGCAATTAAAGCACAAGGCAGCCATGCCTCCACAACCGCAGCCAGAAGACGATTCAAAGTCCTCACGCATGGCAAACCGCAGCCAGAAGACGATTCAAAGTCCTCACGCATGGCAAACCGCAGCCAGAAGACGATTCAAAGTCCTCACGCATGGCAAACCGCAGCCAGAAGACGATTCAAAGTCCTCACGCATGGCAAACCGCAAATGTAAGACGATTCAAAGTCCTCACGCATGGCAAACCGCAAATCGGAAGACGATTCAAAGTCCTCACGCATGGCAAACCGCAGCCAGAAGACGATTCAAAGTCCTCACGCATAGCAAACCGCAGCCAGAAGACGATTCAAATTCCTCACGCATGGCAAACCGCAGCCAGAAGATGATTCAAAGTCCTCACGCATGGCAAACTGCAACCAGAAGACGACTCTAGTCTTCATACTATCTCCAGCCCGGAAGGCTTTAAACCACTCAGTCCGGGAGACTGTATAAATCAGCCAAACTACTATCTCCAGCCCGGAAGGCTTTAAATCACTCGGTCCGAAAGACCGTATAAAACTCCCCCATCACTATCTCCAACTCGGAAGGCTTTAAACCACTCGGTCCGGAAGACCGTATAAACCTCCCCCATCACTATCTCCAGCCCGGAAGGCTCTAAACCACTCAGTCCGGGAGACTGTATAAATCAGCCAAACTACTATCTCCAGCCCGGAAGGCTTTAAACCACTCGGTCCGGAAGACCGTATAAACCTCCTCCATCACTATCTTCAACCCAGAAGGCTTTAAACCACTCGGTCCGGAAGACCGTATAAACCTCCACCATCATTACCTCCAGCCCGGAAGGCTTTAAACCACTCAGTCCGGGAGACTATATAAATCAGCCAAACTACTACCTCCAGCCCGGAAGGCTTTAAACCACTCGGTCCGGAAGACCGTATAAACCTCCACCATCACTACCTCCAGCCCGGAAGGCTTTAAACCACTCGGTCCGGAAGACCGTATCAACCTCCACCATCACTATCTTCGGCCCGGAAGGCCTTAAACCACCCGATTAGGAAAATTGTAAAATTTCCATCCCAGGACACCACCACGTCCTCACAATTGACCTCGGCGGTCACCAAATTTTAGGACACCACCACGTCCTCACAACTGACCTCGGCAGTCACACAAAACTTTAGGGCACCACCACGCCCGCACTCACAATTTCACGACCTCTGAACTACGACCATGCTTGATTCCCGCCAGGGATACGTAGGAATCCTATCACAGGGTCCAGCCATCGACCTATACGGTCACCCAGGACACCACCACGTCCTTACCACTGACCTCGGCGGTCACACGACACTTCAGGGCACTACCACGCCCGCATTCACAAAACACTCACCCTACACCCGAACTAAGACCAGGCTTGATTCCCGCTAGGGATACGTAGGAATCCTATCACAGGGTCCAGCCTACTGACCTAAACGGTCACACAATAGGACACCACCACGTCCTCACACTGACCTCCCCGGTCACTTTATCTCCCAAAGACGCGATCCAGACAGGACCCTTATCTTATCTGGCGACCCCACTTCTTTCATAAGTGACGCCGTCGAGGCTTATGTAAGTACCCCAATCTGGATCACCCCCTTTCAAGCACACGGGAAACACCGCAGACTCATCAACGCAGTCTCGACGACCTCTGGCACTCAAAACCCTCTCAAAACCCCCAGCCAAACCAAGGGAGGAGCCTTCATGGGATAAAAAGGGACAAAAGGACCTTTTGGGAATTTTCAGGAAATTGGAAAAGCATACATGGTCCGTACGGACCTCTTTGCTTTAATAATTACTGAATCCTCTTAAAGTCCACAATATTCCCTCAAATCGGAAAATGATTACCCTCCTCGCAGAGTTGGTCCGCATGCACCTCTTTGCATGTCAAGTTGGGTCCGTACGGACCTTATTGCTCAGGGGACATCATAATTGCAGAATATTCACCATCATCACAGATTCCCTCAAATCGAGGAAAACCAAAATCCTGGATAACCAAGAAGGTCCGTACGGACCTTCTTGCACCAAATCTGGCACTATAAATAGAGGGCTCCCCCTCCTCATTTTCACACTCCTCCCACTTCTCTCTTCCTCCCTAAGCCTTCTGGCTTCCCCTCTAAGTCCTCTCGAGGCACTCCCGGCCCCTTTCGGATCCTTCCAAGGCCTTCCGAGCTCCCTTGTGGTGCTCCAAAGCCTCTCCGAGCGCTCCCGCGACGCTCCCGCGCTACCCCGAGGCACTCTCGAGGTACTCTGAGGCCCCTCGTGGTACTCCGAGGCCTTGCCTGGTCTTTCCACGGTGTCCCGGCTCTTTCCGAGTCAAACCGGCGATCCCAAACCACGCCGAACCTCTGCCCGAGTGATCCCTGCGATCCCAACGCACGCCGAACCTCTGCCCGAACGCAGCCTGCAACATCAACTCACGTCGAAACTCTGTCCGCAGACAACCGGTCCCTCCCGAAGCAATCCCGATCCGTACCGGAACGCTACTCCGACCTCAAACACTATTCCTCAGCGGAAGACAGACACGAACCAACATTGGTAAGGCTTCCCTCCTACACTATTTCAATACATTTCAATACGTAGTGTACAATGTAGACATCCGACACAGCATGCATTTTTAAAAGCACACACACACACACACAACATTTTAAAGAATATTAGGGGTATCCGAAAGACTCGTTTTACGAGGCGACTCGGGTGAGCTCTAATATTCTAATATTCTCTTCCCAAGGAGTCATCTGACCTCCGAACTCAAAATCTCATCACACAAAAACAGTTTAAAATTATCTTTAAACTGATGCCCTTTTTCAATGTTTTGGGCTTAATAAAAACGGCGTGGCGACTCTACAAATGCGAAAAACAAACGGCGAGACACCTCCAACTCGAAAACGCTGCAAAGCGGGGGAAATGCCAGATGCCGGGGCGCGATTGCGCTGCCTCTCGGATCCGGGTAATTTCAGAGGCTTGATATATGTGGATATATGGGGGCCTTTTATGGACTGTATCAGGGTTTGTCCCTGGTGTTTTGAGGTTCGTGTATAGGCAATGGGTTGAACCTGGGAGGGTATTGGAGGATGTTGACATCTGTTTGAGATGGTCCAGCGGTGCGCTGGTTATACTGAGTGATGGGAGTAGTACTGGCTTGGCCGTATATGACAGGGGTGCCTTGAGAGGTGGCAACATGAAGCCTGGGTCGACTGTTTCCTTGGTTCGAAGGAATCCCGTAACTTCGCGGGGGATGAACCTGGTTGAAGGTTTGAGGAATTGATCGGGAGGGCTCGTCGTCCTCGATCAAGACAAATGTACCGTCTGGCTGGGGAATAGCTGTTATACCTCGCTCATTCAGAAGCTGTGCCATGAAATTGTGCTGATCTTCTTTCTGCCTTTTGTGAACCTCTCAGGCCCGGATGGCTTCTTCCAATGTCATATCTGTTACCAATGGCGGGGTTCCATTCCCATCACGATTTCTCGGTGAGCTTGACATGTCGGAGAGTCTGGCTGAAGGAACTGAGGGAACTGAAGAACTGTCTGATGCTGTCGTAACTGTGACTCTGGCGAGGCGCTGACCCGGAATTCTGAACCACTTTCTGCTCGCT
This sequence comes from Adenophora triphylla var. japonica, assembly GCA_022495995.1. Taxonomy (NCBI): domain Eukaryota; kingdom Viridiplantae; phylum Streptophyta; class Magnoliopsida; order Asterales; family Campanulaceae; genus Adenophora; species Adenophora triphylla. The sequence continues at coordinate 33,467 of JAFEMH010002014.1, read as the reverse complement.
GCAGGGAACGTAAGGCATGGTTTAGGCTTCAGAAAGGGTATTTGGCTCTGGGTTTCAGGCTAGTGCAATGTGCAGTTACCGATTAATGTTTACTTAAAACGTATTTTCTCAGAGTCCTAATCGATTGGAAAAGATCGTCAATACGTTTATAAGCCCCTCATTTTTCACCTGTAAATCGTCTTCCCGGGATGGATAATCCCGAGCGAGGGTCCTATAAGGCAAGCGAGTTCCACCGACAAAGGAAAAAAGTGAACTTAAGGCTATCTGGTCGCGCAAACTTCCAACGTATGTGACACGCGGGCCACGGTCGAAGTCAACGTCCTTAAGTTAAGGCAGAAATCGTGCCAAAATTTTGACATGACCTATCTTGACTAGCTTGCGCAAGGGGCCTTAGCTTTTGGCATTGGCCAAGTGGTGGCTGGTACGGTGCATACGTTGAGGGTTTGGTGACAAAGTGTCACATTGAACCTTCGGGTATGTTTTTCGACATGGCTCCGCGTCAAAGTCAAAGCTGAAAAGCTTAAGACTTCGGTTCGAGAACGGCCTTCGGTCTCAACTTTAAGTTTAACTTGTGAGGGAAACCGGCATAAAAAACATACACTTGGGCTTTATGACACGTACTAAGCCAAAAACCAACCGGGGACTTGAACGAAGTGTGACACAAAGAGTGTATGGCTTACACGGGCTAGGATGGGCTGTTTCGGATGACCTCGTGCGCGCTCGAAAGGTGTTTGGCAGACCAATCGAGCTGCAACTGAACGGTCATCCCGGGTTACGGGTCATAGTGTGCAGTGTACCGAGGCAGCAAGTGCGCGTAGCGTGCGGTGTACCGAGGTAGCAGTGCAAGTAGTGTGCGGTCACTAAATTCTTTTCTGAGTAAAACAGAGATTTTCAAGATGTGTTTTAAAGAATTTATGCGCAGTTCAAAATATGGCATGAAAATCAAGTATGAACGGGAATGCACGAGAATGTTATGATTTTAGGTGAAAATGCAACACATTTTTTTTCTTTTCGTTTTGAAAACCGTTCAATGTTTCGAACAACACACACACACACAAAACGAGGAAGGGTAAATGAAAGTTTGACCCACGAAATGCTTTTTGAAAACGATGGCAGTTTTGAAAAGGTATCCTTTTCCCCAGCAGAGTCGCCAACTGAAATTACCCGGATCGCGCGCGGGGGAAAGCGCGGCGAGCGGTTGTCTTTCGCGGGTTTGGGACCTTGCTTTTGGGAAGGAGAGGAGTCGCCACACGGTTTTGTATTTTGAGCCTAAACGTTGAGAATGGCTTTGAAAAAGTGTCGTTTTGTATTATGAGCCCAAACTTTGGAAATGGCTTTGAAAATGTGTCATTTTGTATTATGAGCCCAAACTTTGGAAATGACTTTGAAAACGTGTCGTTTTGTATTATGAGCCCAAACTTTGGAAATGGATTTGAAAAAGTGTCGTTTTGTATTATGAGCCCAAACTTTGAAAATGGCTTTTAGGACCAGAGATTGTTAGGTTCGGAGGTCATTCGGGAAGAGTATGTTGAGATCACCCGAAACGCCTCGTATAATGAGTCTTTCTACCTTTCTCAAAATTGTGTGTGTGTGTGTGTGTTGCATTTTTTGAAAAGGGGGGGCTTGAATGACAAGCTTAATCTTGGTTTGAATGTCAAACGTTGTTTTTGTGATTTCTGGAAAAAGCAAGCGTTTGAATGACAAACGTCGGTTTTGGGATTTTTTTTTAGGATAAAGGTGCGAGTGACGAATTTGAGTCTCTAGCTTGAGTGTCAAATGTTGACTTTTAAGAAAAGAGCGTTTGAATGTCAAACGTCGGGTTTTGAGTTTAAAATGATCGTTTGGATGCCAAACGTCACTTTTGTGCGTTTTGAAAAGGAGCTCGAATGACGAACTCCGGTTTTGAACCGGGCATTACATTGTTAGCGATTTTATGAAAAAGACATTAAATGAGATGCGATCAACGACTCATTTTACGACTCGGACATTGATAAATAAATACTATCACAAGCCAAACGGCTCGGACTTGTAAATGACAGTATTTAAAATTCGATATCGACGGAATCAAATGATTTGGACATTAAAGATGCGATCGACGAGCCAAACGGCTCGGACTTGTAAAGATGCATAATTTAAATGACAATATCGACGGATCAAATGATCCGAATTTCGTAAATGACTATCAAGAACCAAACGGTTCGGACTGTAAAGTTGCGAATCAACGGATCAAACGATTCGGACTGTAAATAACATAAACGTAAAGAACGGGTCCAGAATGCCATTTTAACCCAAGATTACTTCTCTTACGGGAGAGAAGATGATCTTGGGGTAAAACGTATCGGACCCCGTAAACGGCGTTACGTCTACATTTCTATGATTTTGACCGAAGCGATTATAGTGTATGATGCGTAAATCGAGGCGGAATGAGTGTTTAGAGAGAGAGAGAAGGAGTGTTACCTATGGCTAGGGGTTGACTCTTTGGCTCGGTTGACGTATACGGGATATGGTTTGGTGTTTAAAAGGGTGTTTTGAGTTTGTTTGGTTCGTGTTTGGTCGGAAAACGAGGTTTTCACGCAAATTGAGACAAAACGGGGCTCGGGAAGGGTTAAAACTAGTTTGGACCGTGGGGTTTTGTGAAGAGAGATAATAATTTTTCCTCTTTTTGAAATGTTTGACAGCCCTTGTATTTATAGGGTGAATTTGCAAAACAGTTCGGACGGAGTCTTCTTCAATTTGGAGAGGTTTTTTTGGTATTTTGGAAAATTGGGGGACTTGTTGGCAAATCTGGTTTTTCAGGTAAAACAGTTCGGCCGGACAGTCATTCAATCTCAGGGGTATTTTGGTCTTTTCATCTTGGAATTTGATTGATGTTGATTGGAGGGCATTGGCATGCGTGCCATGTGCCCCTGTGACTCACCTAGGCTAGGGTTTTTGTCCCTTTTTTAAATAACTATCCGAAAAATGTCCAAAACGCCCTCAGAAAGTCTCGAAAAGTGCGTTTTTCGGGAAAAGCTGTACTTTTACGTGTGATAACGTGTGTTGAGTACGATTTGACAATGGGATGCACGGGGCAGTCCCGGGACGTCTCGTTGGCTTGAGAACAGGGAGTTTAACGGGTTCCGATTAACCTGGAAAGGGCCAGTTAACGAATTTCGATTAACTTCTAAAGGATTTTGATGATCCAAATTTGGGTACTTACACTGTCCCATTCTTCTTTTTACATTCCGTCTCTGGTGCTGCGGCAATTCAGGTTGGAGCAGGTTCCGTTAATGGGTTGAGTGATGCAACTACCTTTGAGGTGGGATCGATTTTCATGGATGATCCTTCGACGTTATTGCTTTTCATGAGGTGGTGGCAATATGTGTCTTTTCCTGCCAGGGTTCTCTTTCATCAGAGAGGGGGCACTGTTCTGTCTACAGGATATTTGAATTGGTATGAGGAGTGTATAGGGGAGACACAGATGGCTCTTTTGTGGAGACGAAGTGAGCTATTGGGCCTTAACCACCATGACAGCTCGACATTGAGGAGAGCCGAAGCGATGGCTAACCCTCAGGATAGTACTGGGGATGATATGGCTGACTATGAGGTCAACGCTAGTCGGTTGGCCGACCAGAGCACGGATATGACGGCTCAAAGAGAGGCAGCTCGTAATAGAGCTAGGGAAAGGGATGCATTTGCGGCCACGGGTTTGACTGAGGCTTCGAGAAGGGTCCCAGAGCCAGGTAGGAGGACTACAAGGATATTTCCTGTGAAGACGAAGAATACCCGTCGTGGAAAAAGGGAAGGGGATGAAAGATGAAGGACCGAGCACGAGCGGCTAGATTGACCTTGCTGTTCGGAGTATCCACCCACTGTCATTGCAGACACATTAAGTTCAATTAAGTGTTTTATTTTTGTTTTGCGAGCGTGTAGTGAGTCAAGAGTAGACCGTGCTTGAACTCATCAAAAAGAGTTTTAACCATAATGAATTTGTAGGTTAAACTTAAGAGTTTTTCGAAACACACGCGATTGGTGTTGAATTTGATTTTTTTTTTTGTTTTTGAGACCGAACCAATGATGGCTGCCTACGTTCCCCTTTTACAAATGGACTAGGGGCTCAGGTCACCGTAGTTTGACACTTTTTGAGAAAATTGAAGTAGGATGAAAAGTGAGACACTGTTTTTTACCTAGATCATTTTGGGAATGTATCTATTTGGGTATTACTCTTTTAGCACTTTGATTTTACTGATTGGTGATGTATGGGGAGAGAGAGTTGACTCAAATCCTTCCTCAAACGTAGTATCTGCGGAGCTTGATTTTGTTCACTAGGTTGACGAAAGGCTTCCCATCCAAATCTGCTAGCGTCATTGCTCCTCCGGAGAAGATTTTATGTACTACGAACGGGCCTATCCAGGTAAGTTCCCACTTTTCGAGGGGATTGGTCTGTGTAGGAGGCTTTTCCTTAAGCACCAAGTTGCCTTCTCTGATGTCTCAAATCTTGACTTTTTTATCAAATGCTCGGGCCATTTTGCTTTGGTAGGCACGAGTATGTTCCATGGCTTTCAAACTTTGCTCGTCGAGTAGAGCTAATTCGTCATGACGGCTTTGGAGCCATTCAACTTAGTTGATCCCGTTTTCCGAGAGACCTCGCAAGTAGGGGATTTTTATTTCAACTGGTAACATTGCTTCCATTCCGTATGTTAGTGCAAAAGGAGTCCCTCCTGTGGCGGTTCTTACTGATGTTCTGTATCCCCAAAGTGCTAGATGTAGCTTTTCGGGCCAATCCCATCCTCGTACGACCTTCTTTTTTATTATTCTTGCAAGAGTCTTGTTTGTTGCCTCTACTGCACCATTAGTCTGTGGTATGTAGGAAGAAGACTTGTGGCAGGTAACTCTGAACTTGGTTAACAGCTGGTCACAATCTCCTTCGAAGTGGGTCTCATTATCGGATATGATCTCGTTGGGCACTCCGTATCTGCACATGATGTTTTCTTTGATGATCTCGGCCACCTTCTTGGAGTTCAGTACTTTGTATGATCTGGCTTCCACCCATTTGGTGAAGTAGTCGACTGCGACTAATATGAACTCGTGGCCGTTGCTCCAGGCTGGAGTGATTTTGCCAATGACGTCAATTCCCCATGTGGCGAAAGGCCATGGTGTAGTCATGCAATAGAGCTCGTGAGGAGGAATATAGTTGAGGTTGGAGAACCGTTGACATTTTTCGCAGCTTCTGACGAATTGGATCCAGTCTGTTTCCATTGATACCCAGTAGTAACCCATACGAAGGATGACCTGTGTCAATGCTCGAGGGTTCATGTGCAGACCACAGATTCTGTTGTGAACTTCGTTCATCAGTTCGCTGGCCTTTTCTTTATTTATACACCTTAGGAGTGGTCCTTGGTGGCGTTTCTTGTATAACATACCCCCAGAATGAAGAAGTGGGATGCCAGGCATTTTAAAGCCATCATGTTTTTGGCTTTGATCCCTTCTTTATATTTTCCATCTTCATTTGTGAAGGAAGCTTCTCCATTTTGGAGGTACTGGTATATTTGATTATACCAGGGTTCGTCGATCGGTTCATGTTCAACTTCGATTTCACAGCAATAGGTGGGGGTTTCCCATTTTCCTATTCTGAAGGGTTTTACTGATTTTCCTTCGGGAATTTCAACAAGAGATGCTAGAGTGGCTAGGGCATCAGCGAAGCGATTCCTGTCTCTTGGCAAGTAGTGGAAAGAGATGTCCTTGAACTGAGCAATGAGTTCCTCCATATATGCATGGTACTTCTGTAGGCCAGAGTCTATTGTCTTCCATTTGTTGGACACTTGATTGATGATCAATGCTGAGTCTCCGTATACTTCCAGTTCTTTGATGTTGCATTTAAGGGCGGCTTCTAGGCTGTATACGCAAGCTTCATATTCTGCTGCATTGTTGGTTGCTTCAAAATTCAGTTTGATAGCTATGGGAGTGTGCTCGTCTTTAGGATCGACCAAGGCATTCCAATACCATTCCCTTCTTGTTGGTTGCCCCATCGAAGAAGAGTTGCCAGCGGTTTTTGCTATCGAGTGAGAAGATTTTGTCATCTGGAAACTGTGGATCAGGACCTTTGAGTTCACTGCTTGGGAAGTCTGCCAGTTGATCTGCCATTACTCGACCCTTTGTTGATATTCTGGTCATGTACTTGATGTCGAACTCAGCCAGGAAGCATGACCATTTGGCTAGTCTCATCGATAGTGATGGCTTGTCGAAGAGATATCTGACGGGGTCCGTCTTGGAGATCAGGAGCACTGAGTGTGACTACATGTAGTGTTTTAGCTTCCCGACTACCCATACAAAGGCGGTACAAGTTTTCTCTAATGCTGAGTAGTTGAGTTCACTTTCCTGAAGCTTTCGGCTCACGAAGTAGATTGCGTTCTCAATTCTTGAATCTTTTTTTTTCTTGTGCCAGAATGTCCCCAATTGACGTATCAGTCACTGTCAGGTACAGGAGTGGCTTATCTTCATGTGGCGGGCACAGGATAGGGGGATTCACCTAGTATGTCTTGATTTTCTCGAAAGCTGCTTGGCATTCGGCGTTCCATTCGATATCAGCATTTTTCCTTATTAGCTTGAATATTGGCTCGCAGAGACATATCAGCTGGTTGATGAAGCGGATGATGTATTGAATTCTTCCCATGAAACTTTTCACTTCTGTCAGTGTCTGAGGTGGTTTCATGTCGATGATGGCCTTGATTTTCTTGGGATCTGCTTCGATGCCTCCTTTTGTGACCATGTGCCCCAGTACTATGCCTCGTTTCATGCCAAAGGTGCACTTTGCAGGGTTCAATCTAATGGAGTGCTTTCTGAGTCTGTTGAAGAACTTTCTCAAATCTCTCATGTGCTGCATGTCTGATCCTTTGGAGTGAATGATCATGTCATCCACGTATACTTCGATTTCTTTGTGGATCATGTCATGGAAGAGGGCAGTTGCAGCCCTTTGATAAGTATCCCCAACATTCTTTAAAGCAAACGGCATGACCGTATAATAGTATGTCCCCACGAAGTGGTGAAAGCAGTCTTGGCTTGATCTTCTTTGGACATCTTGATCTGGTTGTATCTGGCGAAACCGTCCACAAAGGATTTCACTTCGAAATTTGCAGTGGTGTCGACTAACATGTCGATGTTGGGTAGCGGGAAATCGTCTTTCGGGCTGGCCTTGTTGAGATCTCGAAAGTCTACACAGCATCTGACCTTTCCATTAACCTTGGTTACTATCACAATGTTGGAGAGCTAAGTCGATTACTCGATTACTCTGATGAAGCCAACGCGGAGCATTTTCTCAATTTCTTCTTTTACTTGCAGAGACCATTCTGGCTTGATCTTGCGCAGCTTCTGTTTGACAGGCTTGGACTCGGGATCCAGAGGGCTTCGGTGTTCCACGATAGAGGGGCCGAGCCCCGGCATGTCCTGGTATGACCAGGCAAACAGGTCAATATACTCTTTGAGGAGATTTATCAGGGCTTCTTTTTCTGCACTGGCGAAGAAACTGCCCACCCGTGTCTCTTTAGGCTCTTGCATTGACTCCAGATTCACTTTAGTCAAAACCTCTTTGGCAGCTTGGACACGATTTTCCTCTCGGTTAACTACACGCTTGTGAAATTACCCGGATCCGGCTGCGTGGGCCTCGGCATCTCGCGATTTCGAGTCGGGAGGTGTTGCTGCGTTTGTTTGGAGGAGTTGCTACGCCGTTTTGATTTAGCCCAAAACATTGAAAAAGGCTAGTTTAAAAATTGTTGTTGTGTGATGAGATTTTGAGTTCATAGGTCAGGTTACGCCTCGAGAATAGAATAGCAGAGCTCACCCGAGTCGCCTCGTATACACGAGTCTTTCGATACCCCTCTTTCTTTTAAAGTTGTATGTGTGTGTATGTGCTTTTAAAAATGCATGCTGAATATGATGTCTACATTATATGCTATGTATTGAAATGAATTGAAATAGTTTGGGAAGGAAGCCTTACCAATGTTAGTTCGTGTCTGTCTTCCGTTTGGGAATAGTGTTTGAGTGTGAATAGTGCTCCGAGACGGACCGGGACTGCTTCGGGGATGTACCGGTGTCTGCGGACAGATCTTCGACGTGCCTCGAAAGTGTCAGGTGCATCCTCGAGCAGAGTTTCGGTGTACCTCGGGATTGTTGATTGTACTCGGGCAGAGGTTCAGCGTGCCTCGGGAGTGTCGGTTGTACTCGGGCAGAGGTTCGGCGTACGTCGGGATCGTCGATTGTGCTCGGGCAGAGGATTGGCATGAGACGGGATTCCTCGGGATTGTTGACTGTACTCGGGCAGAGTTTCAGCGTGCGTTGGGATGCCTCAGGATTGTTGACTGTACTTGGGTAGAGATTCGGCGTGCCTCGGGATCATCGGTTGTGCTCGGTGTAAGTGCTCCAATTTGAGCTTGTTAGAATTTTCGTTAGAAAATTAACGAAAGTTATAACATTCCTAACAATTCCTAACATTCCTAACATTTCTAACAAAGCAAGGGCAAAGTGGGCATTGTTTTTTAAGGATAAACCAAGGAAAGGAATCAAAAAAGCAAAAGAAATTAAAGAAAATCAAAAATAGAAAGCTATTGGAACAAAAGCGGTACATTAATTTGATTTTTTTTTAAAAATATTCCTTGTGTCCAAAGCCTGAAGCAGCATTTAATGAACAGTGCACGCTGAAGATCCCATCCGCGCGGACATGTTTGCATTTTTAAGAGGGCTATAAATTGAGCCCTCCAGTCTCAAAAATATAAAAAAGAAGAACACATTTCCTCAACTGCACTTTGGCGAAAATAGGGAGAAAACAGTGAGAATTCCATAGAATTGTCACCTTTTTCTCCACTATTCAACCAAAATCACACTCACTCAAACACTCTCATATTCAAGCCTTAAACACTCTTACATTCAAGCCTTCAAACACAAAACACAAGGAAGATAGGTATAACCTCCCTCTTCTTACCCTAAATCTCTCATCCATGCATGCATTTTCAAGCTACAAAATGTAGTTCATTCATCTTCTTGCCCTAGATCCAAGAAGATCACCATGGAAGTTCATCTCCATGGATGATCTTCTACAAGGATCTACATTATTTTCAAAGTGTTCTTACTTTCTTTCAAAGAAAACACATTTTCAAAACCCTAAAACTCATTTTCATACATCAAATCTCATTTTCAAAGGATAAAATTCCCCTTCCCAAGCAAATGAAGTGCTTAGTCCTAATGTACCCCAAGGATGGTTTGATATAGTTGATTCACCACTAAAATGTCAAGTGATCACTAATCAAAACCTAGGGAAATGGGGACAAGCATGGATGCCAAACCCCCTTTTAAAAACATGTTTTCCTTCTTGAGAAGTTGCTGTCCAGTAGCAATTTTCGGAGACCCCAGTCCATGGTCTAATTTTTTGGACACAGATAAACTTAGAATTTGGTGTTCACTACAAAACACTTTTTGTAGCCAACATCCAGAGCTTTCCAGACATATTTTTACTTTATTTTTTGCGTGAGTAAAACTCCCTTTTCCAAATTTTCTTTTGAAGGTCAGATCACCAGTCTCTGGGAGTCCAGATCTCATATCTGAGATTTCCAGAGGGTTTTGGGTCACCAAATATTCTCCAAAATGGAAAATTCTTTCATAGAAATCTTATTTAAGGTGTCTGGAACAACTTTCATTCTCTGAGTTTTCTCAGATTATGAAGTTTTGAAGCCCTTAAATCTATTTCAAAATCAAGTGTCCACTGCCTTTTTCATTCTGTCAGAAGTGTTCTTCAACTTCCAAAAATCTTTTGAGTACCAAAACTCTACCCAAAAATCACACCAAAAATCATGGGATCTGTCCAAAGTCTAATAAAGAATTCCCAATTTTTACTTTTCTGAGTTTCAACTTATTTTGGCCATAACACACACACACACAAATGATTTTCAGCTTGGAAGACTCGTTTTACGAGGCATTCCGGGTGCACACTAACGTCCTTCCCGGCATGTAACGTGACCTCCGAACCCAAATCTCTAATCTCGGGCATTTTTCAAAGTTTTGGCCCTTAAAACAAAAATGGCGTGGCGACTCCGGTCTTTTTCGATAGGTTTTTCAAAGAAACGAAAAAATTTCAAAGCCCTTTCGGAAAAATTGGCACATCATCACAGTGGCGACTCCGCTGGGGATGAATAAGCTTTTTCTAAAAAAAAAAATGATATTTTGTATATTGGTGGAAACCATTAAACTTCCCGTTATCGCCTCCTAACACGAGTCGGGGATAAATTGTGGTCTAACAATCCCACGTACCGGTATCATCGTTTTAAAAAAAAAAGCTTTTGAGGGTCAAGCTTCCGTCCCGGCTTTAAAAATCATTTGTTGTGTGTGTTGATTTTTGCACATTTTCGTGTTGTTTTGGCCGCCTCGGAAAAAGTCAAAATTTTGACTGTCGGAATCATGTCCCTAACTGTCGGAATTCTTGTGCTTATGTGCTTATGTGCTCATTTCAAAAAAAAATTCAAAAAAAAAAGATTTTCAAAAAAAAAAGAAAATTTTTCAAAAAAAAAATCATGCATCATACTTTTTAAGACACATAAAAAATTTTCTATTTTACTCAGAAAAAGAAGATAGACTGCTTGCACACTACGCGCACGTGACCGTACATTGCACACTACGTCCCTAACCCGGGGAAATCCTTGTCGCGGCCCGTTTAGTCTTATTACGCCTCTCGGTGCAAGCACATGTCTACCCAAACATCCCATGGAACCTCGTGTCGACCATGCACTTGTCCGTGACACACTTTGTTCGAGACCCGGTTGGTTTTTAGTTTGGTCTGTGTCATGCCCTGTCTGTGTATAGACCTTTCCTTTCAAGCCTTTGTCAGCATACCGACTCAATATCTTTCGGGGACCCTAATCAATCAAAGTTCTGCCGGTTTTTCGCCGCAGACTTTGACCAAGATATTGACCGGCGCCTTGACTTCGACTCTGACTGGCACAAATTATACACTGACTCCCAGCATTGACACTGAGTCATCAAGGATTAATGATTATTCCATGCCTAATTACGGCTTAGCCGACGACAAGTCAAGATCAATTGTGGACATTTATCGGTCGAATCATGCCGACTTTTTGTCGAGCCCTCGGACATGATCTTGACTTTTGACGTCAGCTTTGTCCGTAATTTACATCGAATGCTCGTTAAGACTCGATTACCCGCCAGACTTTTAGGATCGTTTTCCTTTCGGTCGGTGGGACCCGCTTGCCCTATAGGACCCTCGCCGGGGCATCCACCTGGGAGGTCGAAATACGAGGTGGAATACGAGGGCTTATAGACGTAGTGACGGGGCCCGCGATCCGGATCCCGAGTAGTTTGCGAAAAAGAAGAGAGATCTTTTCCAACCGATTAGGTTAATAAAACATGTTTTAAGTAAACGTGAACAAATAACTGCATGTTGCATGAGCCCAAAGCCCAAACACCTACCTTCCTTCAATTCCCAGACATCGAACCCTCGTGTCTTTCCCCGCGGCTCCTCACAAAGGTTGGTTAGGACACCGGGTCACCGTTTGATTAGTTGGGAAGAGTCAAGCGCGTCATCGGCTTCACCGTTTGTTCCGACCGGGTTTGAGAATGTGCGCATCGGCCGGTAATGATGGGGACAACGTCACTCCGCCTCCCGGGACCCCTCGGACAGAACAACGGTGGAATCGGTTAGCGGAACGAGATGAGACTACGACAAGAAGCACTGTGAATAGCCTTATGGAGGCTATTAAGAGCCACGGTTTGGCCGCCGGCCTCAATCCCGATGGCACCTTCACCGTGGAAGAAGAAGAGGATGCCAATCCCACTCTCGGTCGCCACGATTACTCGAGGATGCCACCACCCACCTCCTATGGTACCACTACCCGAGAACCCATGTTCCTCGGTCTTCGGGTCGGCCCGGCTCCCAACCACGGACCTCACGGATCCATGCGGCAGACGGCCTGAAATCGGCTCACGGTTCCTCGGTGGGGACAAAGCCGATGCGGAATGTCTTCTCATGGTTGGGGTTATCTCGGAATGCCACGGTTAATTGGGATCCCGCCTCGGTTTGGAGGCCCGATCAATCCAGGGCCTTCGCGGCAACGGTTCAAAGGGCCACAACAGTTCGGCATGCCTCAACGGCCGTCGGAACCCTCCCGAGAATGATGTTAGCTCGTTGCTCCTCCCGCGGCTTTCACAACCCATTTCCTCGCTCGGGGACTTCATGGGTTACCAAACCTCCATCCCGGTTTCATCGGAATCACCGGGACCGCAGTACCCCCGGGTTATACACCATCGCCTCGGCCCGGCCATGCAATTCAACAATCGGGGACGGCGGCCGCACCTAAGCCTACTTATGGGCCTCGCTCAGGAAATCCAAGCTATCAGGCTACATCGGGGCTGCCTCACCTACTTTGCCGGTTGAAAATCAACGGCGGGCCGCGAGTTCTATCCCTTCGCCCGAGGCTCCTACTCATGCTCCCAGGGCAATTTGGGCAGGACGAGGTTTTCACCTACGTCCAGGATCGGCCGTTCCCTCCACCCGATCTGCCGCCGGTGGTAGCTCCTCTCTCTAGCTCGGCCGCTAGCTTGAATGCCATGGTTCCACCACAAGACCCTCATCTGGCCTGGTTCATGGAACAACACAAGGAAATGAAAGCGCAGATCATTGAATTGGCCAAGAAGTACGCTTTCGGCCTACGAGACCAGGACTCCATTGTTCCACTGCCTCACAAATTTGTTATGCCAAATCTAGACCTCTTTGATGGTACCGCATGCCCGAAAACCCATTTGGACACATATACCTTGGCGATGAAGGCGAAAGGATGCACCAATCGGCGGTTGGTGACTATTTGATCTATCTTTGAAATCCGGTGCCTTAAAGTGGTTCTTCCGTTTGAAACCCGAAGCCAGGGCTACATGGGACCAGATTACCAATGCCTTCACGAGAGAAATATAAGGCCAACTTGGAGTGGGAAACAAATAGGGTTGACCTATAAACAACGGTGCGGCGTCCCGATGAGAATGTTGGGGACTTCTACAAGCGGTGGAATGCGAAACTCGGTGAAATGGCCATCCCTTCTTCCGAAGAGGAACAAGCTGGACATCTTCCGGTCATGCCTGAAACCACATCGAGAGCCTCCCTCGAGTCACTTCCCGTACTCGAGACTTACGGGCCATGGTTAACTCCGCGGCTAAGTTTGAAAAGGCTTACAATCGGCCAGCCATTGCTGCACACCTTACGAGATATCGGGCTCCTCCTGCAAACACGCCCCTTGCTCGCTAAAGGCAAAGAGGTGATTAACTATGCGGGACGGGAATGTAATAACACAACTCCTTTTGCTCCCGGAAAACCCGGTGAGCCCGGACCACGGGTCATGAACCTCGAAAACTTTGGAATGCCTGAACGACATCTTTAGGGGGCGGTGAAAGAAGGCTTCTGCGGCCTTTGGAGAATTCCCAACCCAGAAATCCGAATGCTCAGTGGATACCTCAAAGTATTGCGCTTTTCATCAAGCCCATGGACATCTAACGGATAAGCTTCACTGCGAAAAAGGCAATCTAGGGGTGATAGAGCAAGGAAAGTTGGAAGGCCCCGAGGAGCCTAATACGATCAAAAATCCTCGCTAAGGAACCATAATCGAGTGAATATGATTGAATGCGGAGAACTTTGCATGCCCGGGAAGATGCCGATGAAGCTTCCCAAATACCCAGCTGACCTTGTCGAGGATCACGAATTCGGATTCCCCTCGGCCTTGAGGATATCGAACGAATCAACCCACCTTGGTCTCATGTCAGAGATTTCCTGCAAGAATACGAGGCCCGCTATTTCTCGGATGAAGGGAAGGCCAATACCGAAGAACTGGGGCTGTTCCGGTCAAAACATGAGAGAACCATTTACACAAGAAGAATCGAACAAGAAAGCTTTCGGCGAGCGCCTGTACTGGGGCTTATCATCAAAGAGGCCGAAGAGCACTTGGAGCTAGTACACTTCTGCAAGTTGGCTTTGGGAGAATTCGAATACGATCCCGAAGGCAGTGAAACTGAAGAATCAGAGGAGGAAGAATCCTTCTACATTCTACCTGGTGTCAAATACGTGCCACCCCCTCTCACTCTTCCCAGCGGTTTACGGGAGGAGAAGCCGAGTCACAATTACCACTTCCAGGAATGGGAGCATATGACAATTTCTGCAGCTGCACGCACCCATATTCCCCTAACGGGTTTGATCGGCGTTCCCTCTCAGCCGAAATCCCGGTAGTATGGGAAGATGATTCCGATGACAACGATGACGATGATGACGACGAGAGCGAAGAGTCAACTGAGGCCCCGAAACCGGAAACACTCTGGAATAATCATGCCGGAAATGAGCCCATGGGAGCCAGGCACAATGGCTGGTTATCAGCAAGCGACGACGAAGAAACTTCGGAAGACGAATATGAAGCCGAGGACATGAAGGCCATGAAGTTTCCTGGGTGCGAGCACGTGGATGTCTTAGAGTTCAAACTTGCCTACCATGCTTTGGGGAAAGGGTTTTGGGCGTCCGATCCGGGTGATAGTCGAAGATCGATAGAGAGAGGGAAACTAACTCCCATCCGCCCAAATGAGAAAATAACCATGGTCGGAGATCAAATCCACCCGGAACAAAGTAACACTCCTTGTCGGGGTTACCCAAGAAGAGGTCACCTTCCCGAATGTATGTCGGCTCTCGGAGAAGTCTGGAAACCGGCATGATACCGGATGCGCCTCCCACACGAGAATGCTATAATCATTTCCAGCTACGAGTATTACGAAAGGAACCGAGAATGGTTGCACTATACCGGGGATGAGATCGAAAAGCCGCCGAGTCAGACAATAGCGACTCTTGTTGCATGATAACTATGAGCAAGGCGAGCTATGGGAGTGAATCGGAGGACGCCCTAGCTCACGTGGGCCATCCAAGGGCAACAACACAACCCAGACTCAAAGGCACTGTGACTTGGGAAGCGATCATAAGAGGCGCCCGGGAAGGGGCAGTCGGCTCGGCCCTCACCGTTGCTAGACTCCGTCGAACCCGGTGGCCGATAGCCAAAAGGCTTCCCCGTTGACCTTAGCAGCGTTGAAGAAATCCAGTCAAGAAGCGACTGATGAGGAAGTTAACCTGTTGACCCGATCCGGGCAAATCTTCCAAGGGAATCCCAAGGCAGATAAGAAGGCCACAGATCAAGCACCCGGGGAGAACCGCCGCCCCTATGCTAAGACAGTCGAACCTCCTGACCCCGAAAAGGAGGACCCCGTGCTCACCCAATTGAAGCAGACACAGGCCAACATCTCTCTGTGGTCCCTGCTCACCTCATCCTATCTCCACAAGCTAAAGCTGGAAGAAAGCCTGGCTCGCACCCTAGTCCCTATTGATGCTACTCCCGATGATGTGGTACATCTGATTGGAAACATCCACTACGGGAACATAATCACTTTCACAGATCTCGACCTCCCTCAATTTGGGGCTGATCATAACGAGCCTCTCTTCATCACAGTCCAATTGGATGAACGACGCCTTCCTCGGGTCCTGGTTGATAATGGGTCCGGAATGAACATTCTTCCGGCAAAGATCATGAGCCTGCTTGACATCAAGTCCACAGACTTAAAGCCTTCCTCCCTCACGGTCAAAGCTTACGACTCGACATCTCGAGCGAGTCCTTGGAGTTTCTACCTTGGACCTCGGTTTGGACGAGAAATTGATACTGTGGAATTCCGGGTTATTGACATCCCGATCACTTTTAATGCTTTATTGGGAAGGCCTTGGGCTGCATCGGAGTCAAGGGGTTGCCTCAAGCCTCCACCGGTGTGTGAAATTCGTCTCGAATGGGGACGACGACCATTTACGGGGATTTAGTCACCTTGGAGGGCACGGATACGGAGTGGAATACCTATTACGGAAATCAAACATGATGAGGAAGGTCTCATGCTAACGGGCTTCACGGTCGAGCCTCCCAAAGCCCAAGTGTGTAACATAGATCGACAATCACCGGGATAAAATCCCTCAGGTCTTGAAAATGATGAGAAAGATGAGCTATCTACTGGCCTCGATGCAGGAAAGCACCAACAAGGAACTCACAAGCTCATCGAGGTGAAAGGACGAGAAAACTTCGCCACGGCACAGGATATGAGGCCTCCTCGGTGGACACCGCAAAAGGAAAAGGATTTTCTCTACAAAGGAAAGAAGCTATCACGGGAAGGGTCCGGTCGACGACCCTAAATCTCTCCCTTTCGAGTCCTAATTTGGTGACTACTTTGTAAAGGGTCCCACAACCGGGTAACATCACGAGCCCACTCCTACGAAGGATGGCTAAAGCTACGGGATAGCCTCAACAAGTTCGGGGAGCCAAAGCTAACCCGGTCCGTAGAATGTTCTGGACCTACCCAAGATACCGGGGCTACCACTACCATGAAGAGTGAGTACACTTTCAAAGGCGTGCCAAGCCTAGTGGAACAGGTTCGAGAAGCTCACAACCACAATTCCTACGCCGGGAAGGTCGAAACACGAGTTTGAATTGACCGTGCCGAAAGCCAAAGCCACGAAGTCTTTTCGAGATGATTGGGATGGTCCGATTATGCATGATTATTCGGGGAAGAGATCAGTGCCGGATCGATTGATTTCGGCTTCGAGTCAAAGAAATGGTAGCAATGATCGAGGAAGGAGCACAGTACAATTCCCGAGTCATGACAGCGATGCCATTAAAGAATCGGGAAACTCTCTCAAGCCCGTCCGCGACCAAAGAACAAATGATCACCAAGCCTGGATTGGTCCCCCATCCCTTTGTGTCAATCTAGGAAAAGTCCTCCGCGTCTTTCATCGTTAAGGTCGAGTCTCTAGAGTCGTCCGACGGCCCTACGCCTGAAGACTACGAGTCTGTAGCAAATGCTGTACTTCCTTTTCGTTCCTAATGAAATGACGAACTGTATCCCTTGATTGCCACTTTAACTAATGATGAATTAATTAATAAATAAAAAACATTTGATAATAATTCATTAGATAAAGAAGCAGACACATTAAACAAAAAAAAATCAAACAAAAAAAAATCTTTAAGCAGGTTGTCCGGAAAGAGGAAAATCGAGCCCAAGCTGCCGAAGAGATTTTGACGAGTGTGAATGCAGGAGCTGCGGAAGAGCCTAAAGAGACGCAGATTGGTGATTTCTTCGAAGGAACTGGAAAGGATGCCTTACAAAATCCTACAAAATCCTCAACTCAAGGGAAGTAGCCCTCTTCATCAAAGAGAACATCATATGCAGATACGGGTTGCAGTAGAAATCATCTCGGATAATGGATCCCACTTCGAAGGGGAATGCGAAATTTCTTGGAAAAATTCCGAATAACCCGTCACAAGTCATCTCCTACGGGCCCCAAACCAACGGAACCGTCGAGGCGGCAAACAAGACTTTGGAAAACATCATCAGGAAAATGGTGTCAGAGGCGAGAGATTGGCGAGAAGAAGCTACACTGGCACTGCGGGGCTCTGAGAACATCCGTCGAACGGCAGCGGGAAACACCATTTGCCCTCACCTACGGAATGGAAGCCGTGCTCCCAATCGAATTGGAAATCCCCTCACTCAGGTGTCTTTGTTGGAAAGCCGGATCAACGAGGTCGAATGGCTCCAGTCGCCATGATGAATTGGCCTGCTAGATGAACGCCGATTGAAAGCAATGGAACACATCCGAGCCTACCAAGGGAGAATGGCGAGCCTTTGACAAGAAAGTAAAGCATCGGGAGATCCGAGAAGGTGATCTCGTCTTAAAGAGAAGCCCCGGTCCGTATCAACCCCCTCGGCAAATGGGAGCACATGCAGGTCGGGCCATACGTCGTCCGAAGATCTTCTCGGAGGAGCCATGCAACTTGCGGACCTCGACGGAAATCCCTTTGTACACCCGAGTGAATGGTGACAAGGCTGCGCGAGATACTACGCGTAAAACACAGAGTCAAAAAAAAAGAAAAAAAAAGGAGTGCTAAAAGAGTAATACCCAACTAGGTTTAAAACCCGAAAAGGGCGGCCTAGGTAAAAAACGAGGTTGCACCAAAAAAAAAAAAAAAAAAAACAAAAAACAAAAAAAACAACAAAAACAAAAAAAAACAAAAAAAAAACAAAAAAAAAAAAAAAACAAAAAAAAACAACAAAAAAAAAACAAAAAAAATCGACGGAGTTGAACTACGAAGACTGAGCTCCTCAAAATGAGGGGAACGTAGGCGGCGGAAACGGTTCGGTCTAAAGCACAAATAAAAGTCAAAATCGACATCAATACGGCGATCGGACCATGAAAGCGTCTCGAAAAACTACGAAGCAATTCAAATATTCATTACAAGTTAAAAACTTTTTGATGAGTCTAAGCCCGATTCATTCCTACAGCGGCAACTGCTAAAAGAAATTAAGATACATAATCAAACTAATGTATGCCGCCATGACAAGAAAGGGATACTCGGAAACCTCGAGTCACTCCATGCCACTCGAGCTGGCCTCTCCCCTCTTCTTCCCCCTTCGAGTCTTCTTCTTACGAGCAGGAAAAATGTCGGTCTTCCTCCTACCAAGCTACGGTATAGGAGCAGGATCTATCGAGACCGGCCTACGTCGGGGCCTTGGTAGCCCTAGCGTCATCTCTCATCTCCTGTAGCCTAGGCGGTAGCATAGGAGTCCTCCTCTCTGTCTCTTGACATAAGCCTCATAGTCGGTCACGGCGTCTCGGCTCTGTCATGAGGGTTGGCCCTCGCCTCGGCCCTCCTCCTCTCGGAAGCGTCGGGTCCTCCGCACCCACAATGGCCTCACGCCGTCTCAAAATAGCCATACGAGTCTCTCCCAAATGCCTCTCGTACCAATCCAGTACCAAGTGGTCAAGAACAGCGGGTCTCGGACGCTGAGGATAACCCGAGGAGGAAAGACGTCATACCTCCATGCTCGGGAAAGAAAGGAAAACACCGAAGGATCATCCATAGAAACGGAAACCACCACTGGTGGCTATATCATCAAAGTCCTCCAAAGGAACTGCTCCAAGCCGAGCTGTCTCGGAACCAAAGACGAAATGTAGAAGGCTGGTGAGAAAGCCGGAAGCATGACCACATGAGACCCGTCTGAAGTACTCTGCGAGTCTCCACCCGCCAATAAGGCGCGACCATCGATATCTTACGTCCGGCGACCAGCCATCCAACGCTCCCATGAGCCACGATCATCAAAATCCACCAACCCCTCTCTGGCAAATGTCCAAGGCTTGATCATATCGGGAGTTTCCCGAAGAATCCCAGCGCTCCATTAGCCACGAGTCAAGAGAAACGGGCTGCCCCGTGCATATACCGTCTCCGTGCTTGACTGTCGAGAGCATGAAAAGTCTCCCCCAGGATCAAAGGTACAACGTCTCTGCCCAAGCGATAGTGAACGACTATATCCAGCAGAGACCGATGACAAATCCCAAAAGAATAGACCATGAACAAGGTCCCGAACATGCAAAGTGCAAAGGCATCCCAATAGGCATCGTCAAGCAAGCCTAAGCCCCTAAATCTATTAGGGAGACCGGAAATATCAAAGTGATCGGGACTACAGATCATACCTTGTGCTTCCTCCGGGGAAAGATGAAGGAGGTTGCACAATCTATCAACAAAAGAGGCCCCTCCAGGCAAGGGAACCGCTATCTCTTCCATCTCCGGGCCACCAAGTAAAGCCCGAAATTCTTCAACGGTCGGGACCATTTCATTGTAAGAAAAGCAAAAAACATGCCTTCTAGTGTCCCAAAATGAGGAAGAAGCCCTCAAAAGATCGTAGTCCGGAACCAATTCTTTGAGGGACCATAAGCACTTCACCTTGTACCTTTCTTCAAAGAATGACCTCCTCTCATGCATAATCTCCCGAGACCACTCTTTAAACTTGGTGAAGAATTGCATTTGAGAATTTTGGGATAATTTGGGTGGATTTCTCATGCTCACAATTCTCTCCATGGTTTTTCTCTCATTCTCCCCGAAAATGGCTGTTTGAACTGGTGGTTGAAGAAGAAATTTGAATTTGAAATAATGGGAGACCAGATCTGAAGCAAAATTAAAGGACAATGTCAGATGTAGGTCCTATCCGCGCGGACATGATTGTCTCCCATCAGAAAAATCTTTGCAATAGTCCAAACTGCTGTACCAAAGGAATATTTTGTCTCAAACCCAAAGCTTTGTCCAAACCGGTTCCATGCACCAAACATCTACACCCTTACCAAAAAACCAAGGCTCATGCAACATTGCATTCAATGCTTGCATTGCATTCATAAAATAAAATCCTAAATTATTACATTCCAAAAATAAAGGGAGTGTGCAAAAAAAAAAAATCAAATAAAAAAAAAGTAGGTAACAATAATCCTAAATTATTACATCCCAAAAAAAAAGGAGAAAAGAAGAAAAGAGCAAAAAAAATGTGCATAGAAAAATAAACTGTATCTGTCTAAATACAATCTCAGAAAATCAATCTCAAAAAAAAAAAGATCAGTCTCGAAGGATCGTCAGTCAGAGTCCTCGGTGGCTGGGCCCTTCCCCCGGTCCCTCTTGCGGCTCGGGCCCGCCTCCTCAGGAGCCATGAAAATCTCAGGCTCAGAATCATCGTCCTCGTCTCCGGAAGAAGGCTCGTCAGGACCAACCGGCACGCTCTGATAGGGCAAGCCAAGATCTGCGAAGAAATCATATCCGAAGGTGAAGGCGTAAGACTCCTAGACGTGCGAAGAAGATCCACCATCTTGCCAGGACGTGTCCACGCCCGTAAGGATCTACGAGAATGACGTGGTCCGAAGGTAGTACCACGCGAGGTCAAGGAGAGGAGAAAGAGGAGTCTCGGAGGAAGTCTACGAAGGAATAGGGAAGCCTCACTTTGACGGGCGCCGGCCGTGGTCGCCTCGCTCTAGCACGAGGAGCCCCGCAAGCAACCATCCTCTGATAAATCTCTTAGCCCCGATCACTGCTTCGTCGGCCTCTCCACGACCACCTCAGCGCACGAAAGCAAAAGCGTCGAAACGGTTGAAGCAAAAAAATGATGACGGAAAGAAAAGAAAAGACGAAGCAAAAAAAGAGGTGGGAAGGAAAAGCCATACCTTCATACCGGACGAGGCGGAAAGCTCGTGGAAGCCGCTCGAGTGAGGATCTGCACCCTCAATCGGACCCCATCTGGACATATGAAAAGTCCGTCCGAGGGTACCGCGGGACCCCTAACCCCTCTCTATCCAAACTGGGGTGTCCTCGGCCTCCTCAAGACAAATGGATATGGCTCAATCGCCACAAATGCCGAGAAGTCTTGGCCGGCTCGGTAATCATCCCAGTCGCAGATCTATCACTCGGGTGCATCATATCGGCGGGAGGCTCCACCGGTGTCATCAAGGCGAATTCACGCCATCTTTGGCGCGTCACCCTCTCTCCCGGATAATAGACGTCGCAAGTCGGACCTCTCATAATCCTCCATTGCACAGTCCATATCTCGGCGCCCTTCGAGTGCGCCACCTCGAAACGATCCCGGGGATAGAATATCATCCCCTCATCCGTCTCGGCCCAGTCAAAGGAAGGCAATCCGAGTACACGAGAGTCGTACGCCCCCTGGAACCCTTCTTCTCTCGGGCAAACTTGGACCGAGGAGCGCATGGCCGGATACGCCACAGACGTACTCCGCCGTCTGTCGCCACATCGTGACGTGAAAGAACTCCAACGCCCATACTGCGAAAGGTAAAGATCAAATCAATCCGGTGCAAAGAAAAGTGTGTGCTCAAGAAAAAGGGAAAGCAAAAAGAAAGCTTATACCTCGAGCAAACTCGAAGCGGTATAAGGAGCTCACGGCCTTCCAATTTGTATCTATCAAGAGCAAAGTAAAGCTCTGCCGGCCCGGCCTCTCCCAAGAGACATCTCCGGCCATCTCCACATCCTCCAAACTCCTCGGCCAAAGCAAACACCGCCGTCCCTCGGCGTGTCCAAAAGAGTGCTCGAAAAAGCAAACCATAAAAAGGCCCTAGCAATGCGCTCGGCGCCTATCCTCTCATCCCGGCCTCGTAGCTCCCGATGGTCTCCACAATCTTCCCATAAACCACGGCGTACTCCATCCCCATCCCCTTTTTGGGAATGGGAGTAAAGCCAGAAGAGCTGCGAGGTCCGCGTCGGCTTGTAGCCGTCCCGCCACTCAATCTGCGTCCATTAAAGAGACGGACCGTGATCGCGGCGTAGTCGGAAGGCGTAACCGTAGCCTCGCCCCGGAAGAAGTGAAACGTGTGGGTCGCATCCCACCAATGCTTTGCGCCAAAGCAAACATCGAGGCCCTTGCTCTTAGGGAACTTAACCAACCCCTCAAGCACTCAATGAACTCCCAAAGCCCGGTCTCAACGACAATCGTCTCGGACTCACCAAAGCTCCTCGGCCCGCATTCGGAAGCCGGTCCCACGAGTCAACTACTGAGACTCATTTGATCCTCGAGTCTTCATCTTATTCAACTGCTCCGTCACGTAGTTGTTTCCACCCTGCAATAAAACAAAAAAAAAGAAAATGTCAAAAAAATTTGCATTTGCATTTGCACAAAAAAAAAAGAAAGCATATACATTCATCATTCAAAAGTTTTGAAGAAAATTCGGCAGCATAACGGCATGCAATAAACCTAGCCCCATTTTTTTTTCGCACAAAAGGAAGCAGTTTTCAGCAAATCCCAATCAACAGTCATACATGAAAAAAAAAGAATCATACAAGGATTCAACGGAAGTAAAGACTCTGTCCCATTTTCAAAAAAAAATGCATACATGCATATCATCCATCATCATACATTCATCCAACGGAAGTAAAGACTCCGTCCCATTTTCAAAAAAAAAAAATGCATACATGCATATCATCCATCATCATACATTCATTCAACGGAAGTAAAAACTCCGTCCCATTTATCAAAAAAAAAAAATTCATACATTCATTCAACGGAAATAAAAAATCCGTCCCACTTTTTTTAAAAAAAAAAATAAAATTCATATCATCATCATCTCATATTGGCAAAATGCCCATTCTTTTCAAACAAAATGCATGCATTGCAAATCACAATTCTCGAATTTTAAACCACATAATTTTCGAATTTAAAAAAAAAAAAAATGGCGAAAATGCCAATTCTTTTCCCAAGCAAAATGCACATTTTGGGATACCCACAAATTCATTACAACATGCATAGCATCAAAATCAAGATTCAAAGCCAAGAACAATTTTTTTTTTTTTCATAATTTTCGAAAAAAAAAGAAAAATCACCCAAAATTCAATTTCAAGCAAAAATCGACAAAGGCAATGAAAAGATTCGAAGTATACCGTTCGGAGACTCGGATCAGAAGCCCAATGTTGCCAAGCGTCGGGGTATGGCTCCTCCGCAATCGATTGCGAAAGAGTGTAATGCCTCCTCATTCGAACGAGCTCCAATCGTCTCTCCGCGACCGGGCCACGTCCTTGGCCTTGAAAAGCACCTCCCGCGTGTTCCATTGCTCGAAAATCGAAGAAAAACGGAAGAATTTTGGAGCTTTTTGGACAACAATGGCGGCTTGGGCGATTTCTCTCTCTCTCCCTCGTAATTTTCTGAAAAAACTGCTTGGGGAAGAAGAAGGGCGTTGGCCCTCATTAAAACAGCCTGGGAATTCAACCCTATCCGCGCGGATGGGTTTGTAAGGGTCAAAATGACCCTTTTGCCCTTTAAAAATCCGGAACTCTGCTTAACAGAGTTAACCAAAGTTAACCAAAGTCGACCCCCTTTCATCAAAATCATTCCACGGCAGTCAGACGTAAGACCGATCTCCCTGAGAAAGATAACGAGATCCCGTATCTTTCATCAAAATTATTCCACGGCAGTCAGACGTAAGACCGATCTCCCTGAGAAAGATAACGAGATCCCGTATCTTTCATCAAAATTATTCCCCGGCAGTCAAATGTAAGACCGATTTCTCCGAGAAAGATAACGGAATCCCGTATCTTTCGTCAAAATCATTCCCCGGCAGTCAAACGTAAGACCGATCTCCCCGAGAAAGATAACGGAATCCCGTATCTTTCATCAAAATTTTTCCCGGCAGTCAGACGTAAGACCGATCTCCCTGAGAAAGATAACGAGATCCCGTATCTTTCATCAAAATTATTCCCTGGCAGTCAAACGTAAGTCCGATCTCCCCGAGAAAGATAACGGGATCCCATATCTTTCATCAAAATTTTTCCCCGGCAGTCAAACGTAAGTCCGATCTCCCCGAGAAAGATAACGGGATCCCGTATCTTTCATCAAAATTTTTCCCCGGCAGTCAAACGTAAGACCGATCTCCCCGAGAAAGATAATGGAATCCCGTATCTTTCATCAAAATTTTTCCCGGTAGTCAAACGTAAGACCGATCTCCCCGAGAAAGATAACGGAATCCCGTATCTTTCATCAAAATTTTTCCCGACAGTCAAACGTAAGACCGATTTCCCCGAGAAAGATAACGGAATCCCGTATCTTTCATCAAAATCATCCCCGGCAGTCAAACGTAAGACCGATTTCCCCGAGAAAGATAACGGAATCCCGTATCTTTCATCAAAATCATCCCCGGCAGTCAAACCTAAAATGGTCATTCCTTATCCACAGCCGAGCGGATATACAATTTCAGCCATCCGACCAAAATGGTCATCTCTTATCCCTGCCAGAGTTTCTCTCCGAACCGGCTGCTGAGAACTCGCTCATCGGGTTCGAGGCACCTAAAACGCCATCATCTCGAGTGGTCAAAGACCCGAACTACGACTGGGTTGATTCCTCTTAAGGATACGTAGGTAGCCTATTGAATAGGTTCAGCCGCTCGATCACTTGATCATCCCCGCCAAATATGGAGCCTTACTCTTATCGACGACCCCGCTTCCTTGAGCGCCGTCGCCGAGGGGCTACTTGTAAGTGCTCCAATTTGAGCTTGTTAGAATTTTCATTAGAAAATTAACGAAAGTTATAACATTCCTAACAATTCCTAACATTCCTAACATTTCTAACAAAGCAAGGGCAAAGCGGGCATTGTTATTTAAGGATAAACCAAGGAAAGGAATCAAAAAAGCAAAAGAAATTAAAGAAAACCAAAAATAGAAAGCTACTTTGGAACAAAAGCTGGTACATTAATTTGAATTTTGAAAAATATTCCTTGTGTCCAAAGCCTGAAGCAGCATTTAATGAACAGTGCACGCTGAAGATCCCATCCGCGCGGACATGTTTGCATTTTTCAGAGGGCTATAAATTGAGCCCTCCAGTCTCAAAAATATAAAAAAGAAGAACACATTTTCTCAACTGCACTTTGGCGAAAATAGGGAGAAAACAGTGAGAATTCCATAGAATTGTCACCTTTTTCTCCACTATTCAACCAAAATCACACTCACTCAAACACTCTCATATTCAAGCCTTAAACACTCTTACATTCAAGCCTTCAAACACAAAACACAAGGAAGATAGGTATAACCTCCCTCTTCTTACCCTAAATCTCTCATCCATGCATGCATTTTCAAGCTACAAAATGTAGTTCATTCATCTTCTTGCCCTAGATCCAAGAAGATCACCATGGAAGTTCATCTCCATGGATGATCTTCTATAAGGATCTACATTATTTTCAAAGTGTTCTTACTTTCTTGCAAAGAAAACACATTTTCAAAACCCTAAAACTCATTTTCATACATCAAATCTCATTTTCAAAGGATAAAATTCCCCTTCCCAAGCAAATGAAGTGCTTAGTCCTAATGTACCCCAAGGATGGTTTGATATAGTTGATTCACCACTAAAATGTCAAGTGATCACTAATCAAAACCTAGGGAAATGGGGACAAGCATGGATGCCAAACCCCCTTTTAAAAACATGTTTTCCTTCTTGAGAAGTTGCTGTCCAGTAGCAATTTTCTGAGACCCCAGTCCATGGTATAATTTTTTGGACACAGATAAACTTGGAATTTGGTGTTGACTACAAAACACTTTTTGTAGCCAACATCCAGAGATTTCCATACATATTTTTACTTTATTTTTTGCGTGAGTAAAACTCCCTTTTCCAAATTTTCTTTTGAAGGTCAGATCACCAGTCTCTGGGAGTCCAGATCTCATATCTGAGATTTCCAGAGGGTTTTGGGTCCTCAAATCTTCTCCAAAATGGAAAATATTTTCACAGAAATCTTATTTAAGGTGTCTGGAACAACTTTAAATCTCTGAGTTTTCTCAGATTTTGAAGTTTTGAAGCCCTTAAATCTATTTCAAAATCAAGTGTCCACTGCCTTTTTCATTCTGGCAGAAGTGTTCTTCAACTTCCAAAAATCTTTTGAGTACCAAAACTCTACCCAAAAATCACACCAAAAATCATGGGATCTTTCCAAAGTCTAATAAAGAATTCCCAATTTTTACTTTTCTGAGTTTCAACTTATTTTGGCCAAAAACACACACACGCACACACAAATGATTTTCAGCTTGGAAGACTCGTTTTACGAGGCATTCCGGGTGCACACTAACGTCCTTCCCGGCATGTAACGTGACCTCCGAACCCAAATCTCTAATCTCGGGCATTTTTAAAAGTTTTGGCCCTTAAAACAAAAATGGCGTGGCGACTCCGGTCTTTTTCGATAGGTTTTTCAAAGAAACGAAAAAATTTCAAAGCCCTTTCGGAAAAATTGGCACATCATCACACTCGGGCAGAGTTTCGGCTTACTTCGGGAAGGACCGGGATTGTCCTGCAGGGCTTCGGGATGGACCGGGATACCTCGGGATGGACCGAAATGACTTGAGATGGACCGGCAAGGCTTCGGGATACCTTGGAAGTGCCTCGAGGCAGCTTGGGAGCGTCGCGCTCGCCAGGGCTTCAGAGCACCGCAAGGAGGCTCGAAATGCCCCGGAGGGAACCGAAAGGGACCGGGATTGCCCCGAAGGGACTTAGAGGGGAGCCCGAAGGTTGGGGGGAGAGAGAAGAGAAGGGAGGTGTGAGAAAAATGAGAGGGGGAGCCCTCTATTTATAGCCATGAAAAATCTGCAAAGTGGTCCGCACGGACCATTTTGCAAAACCAAAATTTTGGTTTTTCTGAATTTAAGGGAATATTAAGGACTTTAAGGGGGTTTTGCAATTATGATGTTTGGGTGCAAAATGGTCCGCACAGACCATTATGCAGGCCAGATATTTTGCAAAATTCCCAAAAAGTCATTTTACCTTGTTTTATCCCAGAAAGGTCCCACCTTGGTTTGGTTGGTGGTTTTTGGGGTTTTTGAAGGCTACGGGTGTTCCGGATCACATTTGTGTGAGTCCGCGGTGTTTCCCGTGTGCTTGAAAGGGAGCGATCAGGATTTGGGTACTTACAGAAGCCCCTCGACGACGTCACTTACGGAGGAAGTGGGTCGTCGATAAGATAAGGGTCCTGATCTGGATCGCTTGTTGGGAGAGAAGGTGACCGCATTGGTCGGTTCGTAAGGACGTGGTAGTGTCATGAGGTGACCTCTCTGGTCGGCTGTGAGGACGTGGTGGTGTCTTAAGGTGACCGCTTAGGTCGGCTGGCTGGACCCTTTGACAGGATTCCTACGTATCCCATATGGGAATCAAGCCTGATCGTAGTTCGTGTGTGAGGGGAGTGCATTGTCATGTATAAGGGCGTGTGATGTCCTCCGACTAAGACTCTGTGCATGGACGTGTCGGTGTCTTGTGGGTGACCGTTTAGGTCAGTTGGCTGGACCCTTTGACAGGATTCCTACGTATCCCATATGGGAATCAAGCCTGATTGTAGTTCAGAAATGGGATATTGTTGTGTATGAGGATGTTTTATATCCTCTGACTGAGGTGGTGTCGTGTATGAGGGCGTGTTATATCTCTGACTGAGGTTATGTCGTGTATGAGGACGTGTTATGTCCTCTGACTGAGGTTGTGTCGTGTATGAGGACGTGTTATGTCCTCTGACTCAGGTTGTGTCGTGTATGAGGACTTGTTATGTCCTCTGACTGAGGTTGTGTCGTTATGAGGACGTGTTATGTCCCCTGACTGAGGTTGTGTCGTTATGAGGACGTGTTATGTCCTCTGACGAGGTGATGTCGTTATGAGGACGTGTTGTGTCCCCTAACTGAGGTTGTGTTGTTATGAGGACGTGTTATGTCCTCTGACGAGGTGATGTCATTATGAGGACGTGTTATGTCCTCTGACAGAAGTGATGTCGTTATGAGGACGATGCTTTGGAAATTTATGCGGTCTTCTGGATCGGGTAATTTAAAGCCTTCCGGCTCCAGATAATGATTTGGGAGATTTATACGGTCTTTCGGACCGAGTAATTTAAAGCCTTCCGGGCTACGGATCATGATTTGGGGAATTTATACGGTCTTCTGGACCGGGTAATTTAAAGCCTTCCGGGCTACGGATAATGATTTGAGAAATTTATACGGTCTTTCGGACCGGGTAATTTAAAGCCTTCCGGGCTATGAATAATGATTTGGGGAATTTATACGGTCTTTGGAACCGGGTAATTTAAAGCCTTCCGGGCTACGAATAATGCTGGTGATGGTGAAATTGTGAGGGTGGAGGCGTTTGCGCCTTGGGACTCGTGTTTTGAAGGCGTTCGCACCTTGGGGTTTGTTTTGCCGTTTAGTGGCAAAATTTGGACTTACAATGATGGTCGGGGTTATCTTTGTTGGTTTAGGGACCAAACTGCATGAATCTTGCTGGAAATGGCCTTTGAACGGCAAGGGCAAAGATTATAAGGGCAAAAGAGGAATTTTTCCTGGGATACAAAGTGGTCCGCGCGGATTCACTTTGCATACAAAGTGGTCCGTGCGGCCCATTCTTGAAATTTGATTTTTCCAAGTCAAAATCAGATTGTAGCGACGCCATTCCACTTCATTTCTCAAACATCAGCCGAAGGAGAAGGAGAAAAAGAGAGAAAGAAAACTTGATTTTGATCCAAATCTTCTTGAGAGACTTCTTCCGGGTTGATTTAGATTGCTATTATAGCAGAAATAATCAGGCGAGGTCATCGTCAATGGAGCCGAGAGGCCATAGAGAGGAGGTTGGACCTTTAAAGGAATTTTGCTTCCTTCTCACCTTCAACAATAAATCCGGATGTCTTGTATCCGGATTGGGAGGTGCACACCTTGCGGGGAAAAACCGTAAAGGAGGTAAGAAATCAAATTTTGTTTTGATTCTTGCTTGAAATGATGTATGCTAGAACTAGGTTTTTAGTTTTTGCATATTTGGGACTTTTGTTGTTGTTATGTTTACTTTGTGAAATTGATGTTGAATTGTTGAAATTGGGTGTATATGGATTGCAGGTATGTGATTTATGTTCAAAAAGGTGGAGTTTAGCTCTTATTCGTGAAAATAAAGTGCCTCTCCTTGAAATGCATGCTTTGGTGACTTGTACCTTGATGCTATTTTTGTGTGTACATGGTTTTTTGTGGAAAAAAACTGCCGTGTAGGGACAGACTTTTGTGAAAAAATTGCCGTGTTTGAGACGGACTTTGTGTTGTAAATGTGTGCCGTGTTTTGTGAAAAATAGGCGTGTAGGGACGGATCCCTCTTTTGAGAAAATTGTGTTAAATTGCCGTGCTGGGACAGACTTTTGTTTTGAAAAATTGCGGTGTCGGGATGGACTTTGTGTGGAAAATTTATGTGAAATGTGTGTCGTGTTTTCGTGACGGACTTTTATGCTTTGCCGTCTTTGGAACGGACTTTTATGCTTTGCCGTGTTAGGACGGACGTTTATGCTTTGCCGTGTTGGGACGGACGTTTATGATTTATATATCTATTTTTTTTGTAAATTTGCTTAAGTACTGTTATTGACGTACCTCTGCTGTGTTTACCTGCAGGGTGAGTTGCTGTCGTTGGGAAGGCGAAGAATATGAAGTCGCGGGGGTCTCTTGAGGCCGTGGTTAAGGTGTGACGGAAACTGCCTGATATTTCCGGGATGGGAGGCCTAGCCCTCGGAGGCTAGTGATTGCTACAAGGCTGAACGTGTTCGTGGAGAACCCGGCCGGGATAGCGAGAGATGAAGAAGAATAAGGGCATTTTCTTGGCCTTGTCGAGTCGGTGGGACACCATGCATACCTTCCATTTCAGTTGGGGAGAGGTGATGGTGACTCCTACTGACTTTGCGGCGATCACCGGGCTTTCCTTTAAGGGGGAGTCGTTGAAGTGGCGAGACAGGATATCTGACGAGGTGCTGGCTGAGCTACTTGGGTTTGCGCCTTATCCCCGTAAGGGCTTGGGTATGGTGTGCTATGATGTGGAGGAATAGATTACCACCAACATCGGGGATTATAGCCGGGGCACTGGGGTAGTAACGAAGGCGGAGCAGCTGGCGCGCTCTTTTCATTGTTTGCCCTCTCCAAGACTTTGTTCTCGAATCACACTTCTACCATTCCTTTTCCTCTGTTGGAGAGCTTGGTGGACTTGGAGAGGGTTTGTGAGATTTCTTGGGGTGAGGCAAAGCTTAGCCGAGCTCTATTTTGCTATGGACCGATTCGGCGGGGTATGGTCAATTCCCTGAGGTGGTTTGACTTCGCACTGGAGGTATGAGTTCATTGCTGTTTTTAGCATTTGGTCACTTGTCCGTCTTCTTTTCCCTCTTCTTTTTTTTCTTCTGAGCATTATCTAATTTTTGTTGCAGGCGTGGTGCTATGAGATCTTCCGGTGCACTTCGTGGGACTTGGAGGATGAGGCCATGTTCGGTTATCCCGCCATGTCTTGGGCTCGCTCTTTGAGGAAAAGGAGGACGAGCAGGGGAAAGGTCACTGCCACATATAAGGATGTGCAACAATACCTGGAGAGGGATAGTCCGGAGGGGTTTCGGCTGTACCCATGGACTCGGTATGATGAGGACTCTTCGAGGAGAGGAGGGTGTCAGTGCCCATCCCAGAGTAGGGTCCTGCTGTTTATCGGGTTGACCGGATGCTTTGCGGTGAGTTTTGTTTATTCTTTTCCATCTTGGCATCTTTTACGTATTTTTCTCTTTGTCGAGTATATTTTGTATCTCTTTTGCTAAGCTTCTCTTTGGTTGTTTGCTTGTGCTGGTTTTGGGGCGGTCCTTGGACGTGCTGACCCGCCGATACATGGGGTTGAGGGCTTTTGCAAAGAAGCTCTTGGGGAAGGCGTCTGCGGATCTTCGCGGAGCACGGCGGCATTCGTGCCGATACCTTCGAGGAGGTCTCGTGGATATTCCTTCTTTGAGGGCTGAACCACGGCCACGAGGCGAGGTGCCGGTTCGGGAGCGGCGAGCTTTGATGCGGGGATGTCTTCGAGGGCCGAGAGGCCGCAATTTATCGGTTCTTCCCTTCGTCGGGTGCGCGAGGTTGAGGTTCGTCCTCGCATCCCTTCTTTGATCCTTTTACAGGGTTTGACCCTTCGGAATACTTCGAGCATTCGGTCGAGGAGGGTGTTGAGTATTTTGATGACGAGGAGGTGACTGTCGGGTTTTCCGAGATACCGGAGTTCTCGTTTGAAGAGGCTGATGATGATGAGTCAGGGTAGGTTTAAGTACCCAAATTCGGATCGCCAAAATCCGTTAGAAGCTAACCGGAATCCGTTAACTGGCCCGCTCCAGGTTAACCAAAACTCGTTAAGCTCCCCGTTCTCAAGCCAACGAAATGTCCAGGGATTGCCCCGTACATCCCAACGTCAAAGCGTACTTAACACACGTCGTCGCACGTAAAAGTACAGCTTCTCCTGAAAAATGCACTTTTCGGCACTTTCCGAGGGCATTTCAGACATTTTTCGAACAGTTATTTAAAAAATGAACAAAACCGGGAATAATGACACGACATTCCATACCCTAGGTGAGTCACAGGACACGTGGCACGCATGCCACAACTCCCTTGTCAACCTCAATCAGATTTCAGTATAAAAAGACTAAAATACCCCTGGTATGCAGTCTAAGTCCGGCCGGACTCTTTTGCAGAGAATTCAGAATTGCCAGCAAGTCCCTCCAGTTTCCAAAGTTTCACAAAACCCCCTGGAATTTAGCCTAAGTTCGTTCGGACTCTTTTACAAATTTCACCTATAAATACAGAGGTCTGTTAACATTAAAAAAAAGGGAAAACTTACTCCTTTCTCTCCACAGCCACGGCCCAAACCCTTTTCAACCCCTTTCCGAGCCCTGTTTTGCCTCGATTTGCATGAAAACTCTGCGTTTCAACCAAACACGAATCAAAACACCTCGAGACACCATTTCCTCCTCTCCTCCCCCTAGCACAAAAACGCTAGTCTTTCTTCTGCTCTTCGGGGACCTCGTACTACTCGTCGGCGGAATTCTCTACTCTTCGGGGGCCCTCATGCTACTCGTCGGTAGATTCTGACACAAGCTAAACCGACCCAAGTCGAAACGCTGTCCAAATCCCTAGGTTCCTAAACACCAAATAAAAGGGGAAACTCTCTCCAAACACTTCCGAAACACCTTTCAAACACCTTTTCGTATCCCGTATACGCCCTCTCGAGCCAAAGAGTCAACACCAAATTTGGTATACTCTTACTCCCAAAATGTAGACGTCACCGTCTACGGGGCCCGATATGTTTTAGTCCAAGATCCTCTTCTCTCCCGTAAGAGAAGTAATCTCGGGTTAAAACGGCGTTCCGACCCCATTTATTTACTTTTCTGTCATTTAACGGTCCGGATCGTTTGATCCGTTGAATGTCATTCAAATTACGCTCTTTACAAGCCCGAATCGTTTGATCCGTTGAATGTCATTTAAATTACGCTCTTTACAATTACAGGATCGTTTGATCGCGTTGAATGTCATTTAAAATTACGCAACTTTACAATTCCGAGCCGTTTGGCTCGTTGATGCCTGCACCTTTAAATTTCGGATCGTTTGGATTCCGTTGATACCGCACTTTTTAAATCTTTTGTCATTTACGATGTGGTCCGAGTCGTTTGGCTCGTGATAGTATTTACTTATCCAAAGTTCGGGTCACAAAACTTGATTCATTGATCTTTTTGCATATCATTTAATGCTTTTTTCCCATAAAATCGCTAACAAATGTAATGCAGGTTCAAAACCGGAGTTCGTCATTCGAACTCCTTTTTACAAACACAACTCCAAAATGCGATGTTTGCCACACGAATGCTCATTTCCGTCCCGAAAACCGACGTTTGTGCACTCAAACACTCATTTTCAAACTCTAAATCGAGCGTTTGTCATTCAAACGCTCTTTTTTACCAAAATGTCAACGTTTGTCAT
The DNA here is from genome assembly GCA_022495995.1 of Adenophora triphylla var. japonica. NCBI lineage: Eukaryota > Viridiplantae > Streptophyta > Magnoliopsida > Asterales > Campanulaceae > Adenophora > Adenophora triphylla. The sequence continues at coordinate 330 of JAFEMH010002014.1, read as the reverse complement.
TCAAACCAAGATTACAAAAAAAACAAAATTGTCATTCAAGCTCCTTTTCAAAAAGCAACACGAACACACACACACACGCACACTTTTGAGAAAAGGTAGAAAGACTCGTATCTGAGGCATTTCGAGATTGACATCTCAAGCATACTCTTCCCGAAACTTGTAAGCGTAAGTGCTCCAATTTGAGCTTGTTAGAATTTTCGTTAGAAAATTAACGAAAGTTATAACATTTCTAACAATTCCTAACTATCCTAACATTTCCCTAACAAAGTGAGGGTAAAATGGGCATTGTTATTTAAGGTTAAACCTTAAAAAGAATCTCAAAAAGCAAAA